>WEIV01027096.1:3099-20899 GCA_013390005.1 Calyptomena viridis
GTAATCAATATGAACCTTCAGTGTTTAATACATTATTGGGTAATTCCTTTAACCTGAAGCTGGTCCTAACAATTAAAAGCAGTTCCTTACTACTGTGTTGTAAATAATATGGCACAACTGCTTAAATAAAATAAATGTGGGAAGTAACATAGCAGTCTTTTGTAGCCATATGCTGGGGTTTGGCCTGCCAGTGGAGGCTGTCAGCCTCTACCCCATAAATCTCACAGTAGCCTTGGTATAGGCAATGTTCTGTCCTTAATAAGTTTGCATTAGTGTAGTTTGCTAAAGTCAAACTTATATTGGGGTTGTAGCTGACTAGTGTTTATAATAAAGAATGCATTAATTGCTTTCCTTTTACACATTTGTAATACAGTGGCTCATTTAGTAAAACAGTTCTGGCTCATTTTGGGAGTGACAGTATTTTAAAAGACAGTTCTACCAGGTGCTTTGCTCAGTGAAGCAAAAAAGTGAGTTTTGAAGATTAAATTCCTTAGCAAAGAATTACCCAACTGTCTTGAA
This sequence comes from Calyptomena viridis, assembly GCA_013390005.1. NCBI lineage: Eukaryota > Metazoa > Chordata > Aves > Passeriformes > Eurylaimidae > Calyptomena > Calyptomena viridis. Next base: position 3,619 of record WEIV01027096.1, read on the forward strand.
CTTTCTTTCATAAACCCAAGATTAATGGTAAGACTTTTGTTAATTATGCTCAATCCTAAGAGTTTACTATGCTGCTCATTGATAATGTAGAACTTGGTTTTAGAACGAAGATTTACTGCACAAGTTTGTCTTACGATTGACCCAGCTGTTTGGAATACTCTGGTTCTGAGGCTGAGCCTCAGTTTAAAAGCCTTTGCTGACAGTTTCAATCTCTGTGGTGCAGCGGGTCATAGTTTTGATTTGTACAGCTTTCCAAACCTTAGAGTGTAAAATGTGTTGTGATACAAGTTGGTTAACTTGTAAGGGAACTGGTTAAGAAAAGGATCAATATGTGCTTAGAATGCTGTGTTAGTAACAGTTCTGTCACTGAATTTTTCAGCTTGCCTAAAGTTGTTAAAAGACGTGTGAATGCTCTCAAGAACCTTCAAGTTCAGTGTGCACAGATAGAAGCAAAGTTCTATGAGGAAGTTCATGATCTGGAAAGAAAGTATGCTGCTCTCTATCAGCCCTTGTTTGACAAGGTATTTCAATGCTACTCTGATTTGTACTTTAAGGCTTCAGCTAAAACACAAGGGAATATGGTAAATGAAAGTTTATGCAATCCCAGATTACTTTGGCGTCATACGTGCCTGTTCAATTCAATTGACACAATTTTGCCATCCATGTGAATGTCAGATTAAGGGAATGAAAGGATTAGTCTGTTCCATGGTCACCAAAAGCTCCTCAGTATACCAGGCCTCACTTTAACTGCAAAGATAGCAGAAGACACTGTAACCTTTCTGAGACTTTGGTGTTTATTTTAGTATGTTGCAAACCTCATAACTGCTGAGTCTGTCTTCTAGAGCCATAAAAAAAAGTTTTGATAAATAGTTAATGTTAATTCTAAATTTAGGATTTAGAGTTTAATTTAGGTAATTTAGGATTAAGAATGTATTGTTTAGGGTATTGCTGATTGTAATGACTAGGAAATTTGAAAATATTCTTGGTTTGATCTTCCAGCGAAGTGAAATCATCAATGCAATTTATGAACCTACAGAAGAAGAATGTGAATGGAAAGCAGATACTGAAGAAGAAATTTCGGTGAGTATCTTTATTGGTTCTCATCAATATCTTTAGCTTTAGCATGAAACATGATTCAGTTCAGTAACTGAAGTTTAAAAAAAGGGTTTCTAATGATTACTTCCTTATAATAACAATATTCATTCTTAATGGTTGCTTAAAGCATGCACAAGAAACTTAAGCTATACTAGCCTCAACATGAAACTGTTAATGAACCTTAGGGGTGTACTCTTAAAATTAAGAGAACCTAACATTTTTATTATGTCAAGGAGGAAATGAAAGAGAAAGCCAAGCTCGAAGAAGAAAAAAAAGATGAAGAAAAAGAAGACCCCAAAGGAATTCCCGAGTTTTGGCTGACGGTATTCAAGAATGTGGACTTGCTCAGTGATATGGTGCAGGTAGGTGGTGGTCCTGGCTTATTTAAAGCTCCATTAGTAGTTAGTCCAAGTATCTTTAAGAAAGGAGCAGAAACACTGCATTGCTTGATATGTCTGTTGGAGGGTGAAAGTGGAGCTTTCCGGTACTTAATTCAGCTGAGAGTGTAGAGCACTGAAATAACTTCTTACTGTTTCTTTTTTTGAACATATTTTACAATACTAATACATTTTCTGTCTTTATAGGAGTGTGTATGAGATGTGTATCAGACACTACTAAAAGCTGTAATGGGTGTTTGCATGGATTATGTTTGTGTACTGCATTAGAGACTGTACAGCCATTATTGCCATCTGCTGGTCACCTTCATGAAAATATTTCAGTACTGTAACAAGGTTTTTATTCTAAAGAAAACTTGTTCTAGATGTGACTTTTTATCTCTGCAGGGTCTTAAATCTGTGCATAATTTAATGTTATAAAAATTAAATACATTGTGTTTTCTTTACAGGAACATGATGAACCTATCCTGAAATACTTAAAAGATATAAAAGTGAAATTTTCAGAAGTTGGACAGCCTATGGTTAGTTTACTTTTGTGTTATCTTAATGCTTATTTGTATATTAGTAACAGGGTCTGTGATAGCCAATTGTCTTGCAGAAATCATGAGAAAATACACAGCTGTTTCTTCTGAAAAACAGTACAAGGACTTGAACTAGTCTTGCTCTACCTTATAAATGAGTTTGTGTTAAATTTAACCTTCAGCTTCTGATGAGATTGGTTTTAATATCTGATAACTTCACTTTCACATTTGCATTTTGATACCTTTAGGTACTTCGTGTAACTGTTAGAATTTGATATATTTCCCTGACAGGAATCAAACAGCTTTCTAAGTTCTGATACTTTTAAGTTAAGAAGTTCTCTCTTTATAGCACTAGGAAAGCTGTACACAGGTAGATCTACTGTGTATGCTGCAAGCAGTATATTAATTAACCTGTGCACGATCAACATGATAAATTAAAATACTTGAAGATTTTTTTGTACAACTTGGGTAGCAAATTCTAGAATAAGTTATGTTTATATTGGAGGAGAAGGAGGTTTTCTGTTGCATGTGTACTTTTTGGTTTTGGATTTTAGGTATTTAGAAATTAAAGGCACATGTTGTAAATTACTAAAGTTGTTGCTCTGCAATTTTTTTTAAGAGTTTCACGTTAGAATTTCATTTTGAACCAAACGACTACTTCACAAATGAAGTGTTGACAAAGACATATAGAATGAGGTCAGAGCCAGATGATTCTGATCCCTTTTCCTTTGATGGACCGGAAATCATGGGTTGTACAGGGTAAGTGATAATAAGTATTAAGGCAATATAACACTTCCTTCCTTAGTATTCTCCAGCTTTAGACTTTTACAGCATCTTGGGAAGGTGCTGGAAAAGATACTTCTAATAACTTGTGAACAGCTGGGTTTGACTTGAGTTTTTTAGTTGTTACCTATAATGTCAATACAATATAGAAAAATAAGATTTATATTACATCATTTATAAGCATATATATTTTATATGCATATAAGTAAAAAAAGTAATCAGTATTTGTTTAGAAATACTGTTCTGCAATCACTAAAAATGAATTTGAAGGTGGATAGTGGTATCTTTTAGTAGGCTTTTATAGCTTTTTCCAAAATTTATTTGATAACTTCTTTTAATATTTTTGTGTTTCTGACATACAGCATTTTGGGAAGTCTATTACGGTTTTACTACTTAGATTGCAGTTTTCCATTTTGTTTTGTAAGTGTCAAATGTTTGTCTATCTGTTTGAGAAATGGAGAAGTCATCTATTTACTCCAGGCTATTTATGATTTTAAAAGGCTGTCACACTCCTTTCTCAGGGGAATCTTTTGTTCTAAATTAGCTAAATATTCTTTTTGTGAACAGAAGGATGAGAGAAACCTTAGTTGTACATAATTATCCTTACAGTTGGGCCCGTTCAGTTGCTTTTGTTTGATATCTCTGTAATGTTCTGACTGCTCATCTGAGTGATAGCAACTAAATTACAGCCTATCAACTGCATAGTCATGGTTGGTTTTACCCTTTTATTCATCTGCAGTTGCTGGTATGGACTTATTTACCACTTCATTTCCCATCACTTAATATAACACATTTTCCAGAAGTCCTGTAAGATTTAGTTTTAGTTGCTTGGATATCTATGATCAAGCTGTTTTGTCTTTGTCATTTTGGACTGTTTCTGAAAAGCATGAATCCTGGCAGAGTTTGGTGTGAGATAACCATTTTCACTGAAGCAGAGTTAACTCCCAGTCCTTGTTTTTAATTTTAATTAAAAAAGCCTCTTCTTGTCCCAGAGTGACTCACTACATTCCTTTGAGTCATTAAGAGAATCTAATCAGAAACTTCTGCAAATACAGATAGTTTCACAGATGTGACTTTTTCATTTACGTGTTACCAGAATGTTTTGACTGTTAGAGAAGTCTGGGCGTGATTTTGATCTGTAAGCAGGAGAGAGTAAAAAAAATATATCCCAAAACAACAAAACCCAAACAAACAAAACACAAGAAGACAAAACACTCACAAAGAAATAACTCGAAATCGGCCAAAAACTACACACTTGGTTGATGCATTATTTTAAGGACTTACTGATTATAATGATATATGTAGTGAACTTTGGCATATTACTAACATGACCAAATATGGCATTACTTTTATAATGGATGAGTAGCTCTAAAAATGGTGTGGTACTATTCTTTGATAGGAAAATAGGCAGTACTTGGTAGTTAATGAAAAATAACATTTCAGAGATTGAGTGGAGAAGGAAAAATTTCCAGATGGAAACAGTGCTAAAATGAGCCTGTTACTCTTGTTCTTAATGTATAAACTAATGAAGAGATAGGACTGAATAAATACTACCTTCTAGTATTTTCTATTCACTGTGTGTTTGAGTTGTAATAGTCTCAGTAGGTACTTGTAACTAGGTGAATGGTATTAACCTGCAGCTGGTTTTTGTTTTTTGCTTTATTTTCTTTACTCTTTAGTTGTCAAATAGACTGGAAAAAGGGAAAGAATGTTACTTTGAAGACCATTAAGAAGAAGCAGAAACATAAGGGCCGTGGCACAGTTAGGACTGTGACAAAAACTGTTTCCAATGACTCTTTCTTCAACTTCTTTAGTCCTCCCGAAGGTAAGCTGAATATTAGTTTATCTGCATTAACTTAAAATGTAGAATGTACTTCACTCACTTGTTTCTTCTGTCTTGTTTTTCTGCAGTTCCTGAAAGTGGAGACCTGGTGAGTTGGCTTATTTAAAATATGATGGTGGAGTTTTTGTGGAAGTTGTTTGGGAAGTTGTTAAACAGCTTCAGCTTTAACTGCTTCTGTATTTAACTGAGAATACTTGTGAGGACTAGTATGCTGTCTGAATTTTCTTTGTTAGGAGGAGTGTTTTTTGGCTTGGATGGTAGAGTTTAGTCAATGTTAACAGTTTATCCTTTCTGAAAGCTACATGGTGAATTGTTAACAGTTGTACAGATGTAGTAACCTTTGTTATTAGCCTTTGATCTAATGGCTGGTTGTAAGTCTTTGTTTGGATGATTTTATCTAATGGCAGAACGTATCCAGTTTGTATTTTTTTCTGTTAAAAATTTCTGAAGCTATTAACTCTTGGAGAAAATAAAACAATAATAGAAATCTGCAAGAGCCCACTTTTCTGTGTGCTCACTGTGGCAATAAGCCACAAGGAGAAAAACTACCAAAAGTACTTAACAGTGGGGGATACATTATGCAGCTTGAGAGAGAAATGACATTGAGCATCTACAGGCACACAGTTAGAAATCCACTTGGCATGGACACCAAAAGCTGTATGTTCACAATGTTAAAAAGAAAAAAACAACCCAAAGTAGTCTTTTTGAATTAAAGATAATTTCTCAGATGGGAGACAGCAGAACACTTGATGTGAAAACAAAAGGAGTGATAGCCTGCAATTGGATGTGAGGGCATTTTAGGTGTTCAGCTGCTTCACAGTAGCTTGTCTAATGAGAATCATGGAGGAGATGCACTGTAGAAATCATAAGTAGGTTGTAAAATCTTTACACTTCAGCTCACCAGGCTCACCTGGCTACTCATCTGTTCTTTAAGGGTACTGTGCATAGGGACTGAAGTCTGTGGGAGATGTTAAACAATCTTTCTACTCGGAACAAAAGGAAGTTGGGAGTGGTGGAATAATAAAAGTTAAACTCCAGAATTTTGTGTAATTCAGGTTACTGAAGCAGCAGCCCCCCACTGCATAATGCAGGTGGACTGTTTAAAGTGTCAAACTTGCCTCCTCAGTTTCAATTCTGGAAAGCAGGTCCTGAAACAAAAAAATCAGTACATGGAATTTGTATAAATCTGGCCACATCAAAATCCATGCAACTTGTGTTTGTGTCAAAAGTAGTTACTATCACCTTGTGGTTTATGAAATAATGTTTTATGCAGGATGATGATTCCGAGGCAATCCTTGCTGCGGACTTTGAAATAGGTCATTTCTTGCGTGAGCGTATAGTCCCCCGATCAGTACTGTACTTCACAGGAGAAGCTATTGAAGATGATGATGATGATGTAAGTATAATGTTCATTCAAAACACTAAAAATTTTAAATATTGCTACTTAAAGACTTTGGGTAATTTCTGACATTGGTATTTTTAGAAGAGGATGTGTCGATGTTAGTCAGTAGAACTTCTAGAATGTTCAGTAAAGAGCAGCATGAAAGTAATTATTTTTTGAAGTAGTGACTAGAGTGTGTTGTGGCAAAAGTAGTGGTAGAAGCTGAACCTCTAGAGGATGTTTTAGTAAAATTTTGTGGATAAGACATTCCTAGACAGGTGTACCCAATACTTTGGTAGAACTATGAACTGCCAGAGAACAAATTAATATGTTTATCTAGGCTGCACAGCCTCTTCATTGTGGTTACAGTGATACTGGGCCACCAAGTTTCATGGAAATCAGGCCTCATCCTTTCAAGATTGCACTCTTACTAAAAAATGCTAGATAAGCACATTCAAAGCATGCCAAAATACTCCAAGCAAATTTTGCAAAAGCTTAAATTAAATGCATTAAAAGAGGAATGTTGAAATCGGCAAGCCAAAATTTTATCCACAGAATTTTATCCTTACTTAGTTTTCTGTCCCTTGCTTCCACTCAAACAAGGACATTCTGATAGTTAAAACAGCTTACATAAGTCTGTCTTAAATTTAATTTTTAGAATCTAAACTGTTCGCCCTTGGTCTAAAGCGTTGGGTGGGGATGTGGAGGAGGGGAGGCTCTGACTGTATGGATTGCGTTGGGCTGTGCAGGCCCTGCTGGCCGCAGGTGGTACCGCGGCTGATCGGCTCCTCCCGTGCTGCAGGAAAGAGTACTCTGGCTGTCTTCTCTGCCAGAGCCTGCTTGGCTTGAGGTTCAACGTTGTTCATGCTGATGCATAAAGCATTCTTAAATTAGATGGATACAGGAACTTCTCTTAGCAGCACAATACAGTGTGGTCTCTGCCATCTGCTTGAGTTATCTGACTATACTTGAGCTATAAATGACTGCATTTATGATAATATCAAAACCATTTCTCTCCTAGTATGATGAAGAAGGTGAAGAGGCAGATGATGAGGTAAGATGACAAGTGCCCTTGATTCAAATAGTTTCCCTGTTGTTATGAATAGGAGTTCTTTAAAAAAAAGTTTCTTGAAAGCTCTGGACACTTAAGTTTAAGAATTACTTTGGAAGTAAGATACAACACATTATTTTGTGGATCTAGGTTCAATAATTTTTTTAAAATAACAAAAAAAACCGAAACCAAACTGAGACAACCCCTAAAGTATTTTATAAGTGTAAGTTGCATCTGGTGTTAAATGATGATGTGCTTTGTGGAGGGTTAACTAATACAATATGTATAACACAAAGTGGTAGTAAATATATTTCTGAGTATAATTTAATCTTAATTTTCATGAAAATGACTCAGGAGGCTGAATGTGGATAAGCTAGAGAAATATAAACAAATGTTTTCTTTTAGGAGGGGGAAGAAGAAGCAGATGAAGAAAATGATCCTGATTATGACCCAAAAGTAAGGAATTAAAAGGAATGTTTGAAGTTTGTGCACATATATGAGCATTTAAGAACTTGTGTATGTTAAATCTTGATTTTAGTTTTAAGTATTTAATCAGTAGTTCCTACAGTGGGTATGTTTTGGCTGAGGCTGTTTCAATCGTAGTTCTGACAGACTAATATCAGTAGAAAAACTTTTGATAAGCTTTTTCTCCAAGAATCATTTTGTAAAAGTAACTTTTAACTCTTGAGCACTGAGGTTAATCAGGCTTGGTTTTCTGTCAACTTGTCTTGCAGCCAGTTGCTGCTAATGATGAAAATGTTCTCTGATGGTTGTAATGACATGCAGAGAACAGCATAATCCAGGTTCAGTTTTTGGGAAGTTGTTATAAGCTGGCTCTGGCACAGGTTTGCCCAGCAGAATACAAAACTGAGGCTTTTTCAGGGTAGATAAATAGCAAGTCTTTTATTTGAGGTAGCAAAAGTCAAGATTCAGAAACATATCTACAGCCCAGTACTAAAACATGAACAACCAAGAGCAATTGGCAGCCTTCTTATTCCATGGGTAGGACAAATCACTAGTCAGGCTGGAAAAGTGATTGTGAGCCACTTGGTTCATAGCTTTTTAATAGCTGGAGTAAAGGCATATCTGGCTGCCTAAAAGCATCTGGTGGTGGTAGGTGAAAGTTGCATGAGGTCTGTCTGAAGTACCCCGAAATGACTGCTGTAAAATGTGCTTGGCATTTCAAATGAGGAGGCACTGTGTTTCAGTTGGAGTGGTTTGAGCTACTATCAAAGTACTATTGGAATAATTACATAATCTTAGCACTGTACATAGAACGATGTACAGACCTGTTAATCAAAATGTACAGCCTCTTGGTGATGCTTCATCTGCTATACTGTATTCAAATTGCTTCCTAGTCCAGGAAGTTTGAGGATCAAGATGGAACAGCTGCAAGTTGGGCTTCTTATTTCCACCGTTTCAGATTGCTTTTCTTGGTGAAACAGAACTCAGAAAGGGCAAGACTTTATGCTCAGTTTCAGAGAGAACTGCTGAAGGGCTAGAGACAGTAATGCTACTATGAGTGTATTGACATCAGAATTAATAGCTGTAAGCTGATCGTGAGCTGTAAGTCAGCTGAATTTATTAAAGCACTATTGTCCTAAAATAGCTATCCAGACCAAGGTAGTGGAATAAAACTTGCAATTGAGCTCTGTCCCCCCAAAACCTTTTCCTTAAATTCCCATATTACTGTGACATATTATTGGTTTTCTGTTTCACTATAACAGAAATAATTTTCCATGTTAGAATTTTGCAACAACAGGAATTTATTGCAAGAGGTATTTCCAGAGTGTTAAGAATGTACTGTGATTTGGAGTTCCATTTCATTGCTTTACAGTGGCTGTTGGACTTGTTACTGCCCATAGGAAGTTTCTTTTTTTCTCAGACTGCCTAGAAGGCCTGGATGCTTCTGAGCTGGGTTGTTTGTTACTACACAACTCTTCTCCTTTTTACAGTTACAGTGTCTTTCAGAGTATTCCATCACACTTAGTTCTGAACAGGATTGTGTACCAGTGCACTGACAAAGCCAAAGCAAATGCTATGTCCAAAGACAGCAGTATTGCTAGTACTACACAATTAGTGCAAGGGAAAAGATGGAAGAAGAACCTGAATACTGTAGCTTAAGAAAGCATGCGTAGCAATATTGCTAGTTCTTTTGAAATACTGATTTCTGTAAGCTAATGTTTCCTTTTTTCTCAACAGAAGGATCAAAACCCAGCAGAATGCAAGCAGCAGTGAAGCAGTGTGTATGTGGCCTTGAGGATTACCTGCACTGTAATAGCCTAACTACAACTATTAGTTACTTACAGCCTTATGTTTTGTATCTTGGTAGAATTAAGTAACCAATTTGTTAAAAAAAGGAATCAAACACATAAGAACCAGTTTAAAATGTGGGTTCAATCTACCTAGCATTTTAACAGTATAATTTTCTGCCAATATGTAGAATGCAGTAAATCCCCTAAAGCATGAATGTTAATTCATTGCTACATAGTTTGGTTCTTGTGAAGTCTTTGTCATGTAGCTATTAGACTGCAGCTGTGAAGATTATCAGAACTGTTAACTGAGACCAATATTTGTTTAGAGAAAACTCTCTCCTGAAGAACCAACCAAAGTATTTTTTCAGCCCAGTAGTCTGAACGGGTTAAAGTCTGCTTGCACTAGCTGTGCCTTCATTACTTTGTTATAGAAATGGCAGTGATGTACTAACTAGGAGATGATGATGCATTTTTGAATTTGACTACTTGAGAAGACTAGTAGAACTTGTTTAATTTCCAACGAGACCACATTAAACATTCATAATTGTCAGCTTGTTTATGCTATGGGTTTTGTATTTTATGTGACACAGTGATCTACAGAAGAAACCTAGTCATCATATTAAGGTTATTGTTTACCACTGGGGTGTGAATAAAACCTAGTATTTTCAGAAGCTAGTCTTGTTTTATTATGTGTATATCTCCTTGTGTAAACTGGTAAGGCATATCTTACATGCTGCAGTTCATGTTTTACTGGAAACTAAAGTTGATAATGACTGAAAAGTAAATTATATAGCATTTGAAAAACAAACACAATAGTTTGGAAAGTTTGGTCCATACTTGCCACTTGCAGTGTGATACTTGTGGGTCTGAGCTAGATGTTTGTCATTGGTCCACACTGCAGTTTTAGAGAAGACGAGTTCTTAGAAGCAGGGCTAGATCTGATAAAGGACTTCGGTGTTACTATGCCTGACTCTGTGGCATTGCGTATTAGTGTGACATGAAGCAAAGTGTCTTGGATTTTCAGTCTGTGTAGACAGAGCTATGTTGTCCTGAACAAAACCTGCCCTGCAGCCAAAGGGAATGCTAAAATACTCGGCTCTATTCTAGTTTGTCCTCACTGTATGTATGGAGGAGAAAACAAACCCAAAAGAATCTTCACCTCATCTAATGTTGTGTTCATGTGTTTGAGTTGACACATTCCAATTCATCCTTTTGTCCATATTGGATGTTTGTTCTCAGTTGAAACACACAGAATGAGAAAGATCTAGCCCAACCTTGCCTCTAGCCTGTCAGTGGAGATGCTGAATGAGATGTAAATTTGAACATACTCAGCCACAAAACTTTCAGTTCTGATCTTCTCATCAGGTAGTTGAGAGCTTTTTCAGGGATGGAAGGGTCTTTTTAGGATTGGAAAGAAATGTCCAGCTAGCCATGGATCTATTTCCACAGTAGCTACTTTTTTTTGTGCCACTCCTGTACTGAGTTTGAAAAGAGCAGGGCAAAAACAAAGAGCGAGAGGCAACAACTGCATGAGGACGGGGCTGGTGGAGGAGTTTCCCTAGTATGTCTCTTGCTTGGAGGGTAAGTAATGCAAAATGAAGCTTATCCCAAGTGCCCTTATGAATCCTCAGCCCCCCTGAGGGTGTGGGTGTAGTGTCCTCTGACTAAACTCTTTTCATTTTGTTATTTATTCTTTTTATTTCCTTGAAGGTTTAAATATCACACTGCTTCATTTCAGAATCCCTGTCAGGCTTCATGTTTCTCCTCTCCAGATATCCGAGAATTTGGGAGAAGGAGCTCACATTGTCTGTAGGCATATACAAAACAGCTGTTTGAAGCTGTGATCTTGGGTGTTTTTTAGGTAACACATTGATGATAGCATAGAAAAATGCAGTTATGAAAGGTTAACAATCACTTTCCAGTAGCTATGTGTTAAACTACATGTTGTTGTGTTCTTGTATTATCCTTTGAGGCAGTGGCCCTGCCAGGTGTTTGGGTTTCACATGGTCTCTTTCCAGGGTTAAGTTTAAACTTCAGGGCATGTGGAGACCAAATGGTATGTTATAAACTTGAGCAGCCATTAATAAGCATTTTTGGGGGGTTCATGTTTCTGGACATGAGAAGTCTCTGAAGTCCTTACTTAGATCTAGCCCATTTTTGCTAGCATCATCTGAAAACTATCTTAAAAAGAACTGTTAAAAGTTGTCTAAGTTTTTCAAAATTCACTCTACTTAACAAATTTGGCTTGTTCTTTGATTACTTTCTCATTTAACACGTTCATAACACAGTGGGATACAATATTTGAAAAGGGGAGTTGGTAGATGTCAAAGCACATCTGCAGCCTGCAAGATCCAAGGCCGTGAATCCATCTCTATTGACAGATTTTGGTAAGCTTTTCTCTAGATTGACTTGCAAGTTGTAAATCAGCGATTCTGGTGCTCTCCAGACTGCAGCAAAAGGAAGGATAAAATACAAGAGATTCCAGTTCTTACAGCATTGGTTAAATAAAAACTTCGGGTACTTAATGTGGTTTTGTTATCAACAATGCTCTTGTTCAGCAGTTCTGAAAGGCAGTATGTAGCAGGAACATTAAACTTTCAAGATTCATTGGGGTGTTACGACTCATTCTTTTCACACAGAAAATCTCCTTATTTAGTATTTGAGGATAAGTTACCTTGTTAACAAGTTCAGGCTAGGAAATCGTGTCGCTGAAACAGAATTTCTTGGGCTGTAGTTGCAGTACCACACTAAAGTTTAACATCTGTGTAAATTGTGGTTTCTGTCCAGTTTTAGTTGATGTATCAAAGGGGCAATTATCTTGGGCTAAATATGGGAGTTTGGTGAGGGAAGAGCTAGGAGAATTAAGGGACACTGCATGACAGTGAAGGGTGCTCGATGAAGAGGGATGGTTCTTTGTAATTCTACACTTTAAACAATCTAGATTAGGTTACATTAGCACTAAAGAGTTTGCCTGTCTAATTTTGGTGGTGTTATAAAACAAAAAAATTAAAACAGCATCCTGAAATAAAGGAGACCAAATTCTGAAGTTTTATGTTTCAAAGAAGGGTGGTGTTAGGTGCTGTTAGAAGTGTTACCTTGGATTACATGAACACTGGCATAGCAGCACTACTTGCTAATGTCTCCTACAGCTAACTAACTTCATAAGCTTAGATTCTTTCTTGGATTCTTGGAACTGATGTTTCCTAAACCAAAAGCAGATACTATAATTTTGACATTTTGCTTTTTAAGTGAAAAAAAACCTCAGCAGAATATAGAAAAATGCAGAAATTGAACGTGTTCGTCCTTTGTCTGGAGCTGGTACTTCAAGTTTCCCAGTGTTTTAAGGCCCATTGTTGTAGACCTGACTTGGAGATCAATAGGAAATTTATACACAGATGGATTAACTTGTCTGCCAAAAGTTTCCTTTTTCCAAAGGTATCTATGCACCAATTGTTTCTCAGGTGCCTTCTGTTGGGTAGAGGATTGTGCTGTGGCATTCTCAGTGGCTTTAGGAAGCAAAATGCTAATCCCTTCTATACAAAGGGGACGGCCTGATAAGGAATTTCTGTAAGGAACAGCCTTGATGGTCTGCTAGGTTGGGGCTACAGGTGCATGGGTATTGGAGTAGGTAGACTCAGTTCTACAGCGCTTTTTCCATTGTTCTGTGCAGATGTGGCCTCCTCCAATCCAAGACTTTCTTGTATAGGTCAGAGTTGTTGCTACCCCACCTCAAACTTAATTTCTTAGTAACTGCTCAGTTCTGTTTGAGGTGTGCTGGTTCCCCAGAAGTTTTCAGAAGGGTGTTGAAATAATGACTACTAATTGTTAATGCTTACCTAAAGTGAATATAAATTACCTACTGGAAATGGTAAGTCTTCTATACACTAGCAAGAAGAGTTGGAAGTTTGTCTTCCAATGTTGGACAAGATTTGTCCCATTGCTTTTTAAATCCTCCTGTTAGACATTTGCTCAGGCCTAGTAGTCTTCCACATGTGGCTTGTGTCTCAGCTTTTGTATGAAAATCAAAACAAGTAAAGCAGGCAAGATGACACACCAAGCACAAATAAGCTATTTTGTATTTAATTCTGCTTGATTTATACTAGAAATGGGCGCACAAGGTGCGAGGGGCTGTGGCAGAAGGGCTCTTCACAGGTATCTAACGTGAACTGACAGCAGGAGACAGCTGCAAGAGGGGTTTGGCTTCTATGTGCTCAAGTGCTGCAAGTAACTGCCCGAATTTTTTGCCCTGCAGTGGAGTATGTTCTGAACTTGCAGCATGTTTTACTGTGGTGGTCAAATCTGAGAAACTTAAACCCCTTTACAGGCTAGTTTTTCCTCTACAATATGTCGTTAAGTACTTTGGAAGACAACTCTTGAAAGTGGAAAGGACTTTGAAAAAGCCGCTTTGCCGACAGGTTGTGCATTGCCCACGGTTCCTTTGCCGTGGGTTGCCATGGGTTCTAGGGAATGCTAAGGTCTGGGGAAGTGTGATAGTTATGGTAAATCTTTCATCTATTTATGCCTCAGGTTTACTGAGGGGTTTATACAGCTCTGTGTGAGATGGAGTTCATAAAAGCAAATGTCTGCCCCAGAGATCACATATTAAGTGCTTCAGTGTTCTGTCAGCAGCAAGCTCCAGTGAAATTACTGGGAGATATTAATGGTCAAGAAAATCTTTTAAGATTTGCCACTTATTGTCCTCTTGCTTTAATGACACTGCAACACATCTGTCATGTATTTCTAATTTCCTGTGACTTATTTTTTCACTTGTTTTCCCTCTGTCTAGCAATGACCAGCTCATATTTTATTTGTTTCCCTCTTAACCCTCTTTCTGTTTGTCACTTCTCAGTAGTAGAAGAAATTAAGGATTAAGTGTCATGACTCAGGATAGGTTTAGTATCCCTTTGAAACTAATAGTTGATAATTGGTGTCAAGCTGCTGTCTGCGATTCATTTTCTCTCAGAACACTAGTAAAATGCAGGCTTTTTAGTTTTTCATGGTGGCTTCCCAAAACAATATTAAACTTGCCTCAGGGTTTAAAAAGAACGCTTTAAATATTACCATGATTATTATTTAATTAAGGCTGCACATAGAAAATTTCAGCTACTAAGTTAAGGAGCTTATGATACAGGAGAACAGAGTATTTAATAAGCAAGCATTTCTGTTACCAGGATCACCTCTGAACATGGAAAAATTGAGTAAGAAATACATGTATATCTTACGTGGTATAGACTTTTGTGGAATCAGATTGGGTTTTTTTCAGGTTGTAATATCTCAGATTTGACAGTAGGAGGCATCTTCACATCAGCTATTTCTTGAGCAATAGATGCAGAACCTGCATAGTATTTAGTGAAAGTTCAATAAAGGTAGCAATCACGGAACATTTAACGAAGTTGCTGTTGTTTAAATGTCTATTTCAAGGAAAGGAAAGGAAAATTTCATTGGGATAATGTGGTGTACTTAACTGCTGAATGTGGTTTTTCAAAATAGTCACGTAAGAAATACTTATGGAAGTTTGGTCTTGACTTGCATCTAGGAAAATGAAGTTTGTTATCCTTTACTGGCAAATTCTGCACAATTAAGTTGGGTTATCTTGTTTATTTTAACATGTAAGTGTCAGTATTTCATCTTATCCTAGTTTCTTAGCTTTTAACTGATCAGGTGGTTTTGGTCAAAGGTAGTGTATTTTAAATGGACTGTGTTGGCTTACAGAATACAAGTTTAAATTGATGTTTTGCATGTTTGCTTCTGACCACACGCTTAAGTGAATTTCATGGGGAATAAACAGTTGTGAGTCTATATATTAGCAGAGTAAGTCCTTTGGTGTTGGGAATTGGGTTAAAAATCTTAACATTCAATGCTTCGGGGTATTTTATGCCATGGAAGGGCTAAGTGGAATGAATTTAGTCCCTTTCTCCAGTATATTTGATGAAAACATTTGGCCTTCCATGCTAGTCTCACTTTTTTCCTTTGATTAATTGCAATTTACTGTTAGTATGGACAACAAATGAAAAAGCTCGCATTGAAGTATATAAATACAGGTTCTGTGTTAATGTCCATAAATGTTACAGTGCAGTGTTCTGGGAGGGTGGGAAACTTCTGGAGTGCTTGTTACGCAGTGTCACATAGGACTCCTGAATCTAATACGAATTTCTGCTCTACTGGTTAGTGTGTTTACTAGGAATCAAATGGCTGTTCACCGAGTGATGGAGCAGAATCCAGAACTAGTCAATTGTTAGAATTTGGCCTAACCTAGAATTAGGTTTAGTTCAGTGTCTTATGCCTTACGTAAACTCGGTATTTTAATTAAGGTACTCTTTATATGTGAATGCAATTTAATCAATTTGTTTTCATTAGACAATTTCAAAGTTAAGTGTGTTACATGAGCAGAGATTTAATTAGGAGTGAAGGAGTAGGTGCAAAACTCATCAGGTGAAAAGGCAGGAGTTCTCTTATGTCACTCAAGCTGTTTGTGAGGTACCTTGTATATGCACTGGCAGCTGAAGGTGCAGATACGTGTGCTGGGGAATTTATGTTCAAATGGCAATGAACTGCAGATTGAGGCAACTGAATGGTGTTCAGATCTTTTGAAAATTAGCATGTGCCTCTGTTAAAATGGGTGTAAGATGGTTGTGAGAATGAATTGTGTCTTATAGTGTATTTGGTTCTAAGGAGAAGGGGCTATTCTTTACATAAATCGATGTTTTAAGATAGTAGTTTCCCTTTTTGTTTTAGTTTGTGGCTAGCCAAGTGGTCTTTGTTACTGATTTGAGTGTCTTCCAGTTACCTCAGGGAGGGTAAACCAGCTAAATTTTAATTGCTATTATTACCTTAATTGTTTACCCTTAACAATTTATCGAAATTAACTTTGGACTTGAAGAGGAAAAGATTAAAACAGGAAATCCCTTTCACAATGTCATCAGAGATAAACTCCATTAAAGCTATCATTGACATTGGTATTTTTTTCTAATGTGCTATTAGAGCACAGCACATGCTGCAGCATGATCTGCTTCTTCGCTGCCAAGATTACTGGGGAGGGGTTTTTTTGTGGCCGGGATAAATGCGTTTCAAAACAGTGCTCTCAAATGTAGTATGAAACTTCCAGCATTCAGTTTACATTGGCCATAATGTACAGCCAAATTCAGCTCTCTGGGTTTTTGATTTACATCTGATACATCAAAGGACTAAAAAATAGCTTCATATTAACCTCAGGTCACATTTCTAGTCAAATAAATTTATTCAAAAGCTAACCTCGGGGGAGAATCCAAACAACAAGCAAATATGTGGCAACAAAGCAGAATAATAAGAAAAATGGTCCTAGCTGTTTCCAGTTTGGTTTTGTTTGTTTTTTTTCTAGTCTGCTTTTACAATTTCCAAGTACTGAGGTTCTACCGTTTCCTTTGGGAAGTGATACGGATACTTGCTTTCTTTAGACATTACTCGAGCTCTGCTGCAGAAAGTAAATATTTGTTTTATATATACAGTTGAAGCTGCTTCTTCCCAGCACAGCCGTGAGCCATGTGGAAGCGTAGGGATCAAGCTGTTGTACCAGGTTGTGTGTCAGGCTGTTTCCTTTGTTCATGGAGCGATGATGGTATAAATATCGGGGTGTTGCTGAAAATTGGCACCGGTTATACTGGGCTTGAATCAAAAACGCGCAGAAGGGGGGGCCCTTTGCTGCTATTCCGCACGGAGGCAGGCTGAAGAAATGGGTTCCAAATACTGCTGAAACACCTCGAGTAAGGCAAACGAGCGCTATAGGGCATTTGAATTGTCCTGTTAACCCCTCTCTGTTAGTCTACCTGTGGTTAACTGCGGTGAGGAAACCCTTACCTCCGCAGCACCGCTGTGCTTTGCCGTGGCTACCGCGCGTTCGGAGGAGGGGTTGGGGAGCGCAGCCCGCAGCCCCGCTCGGCGGGAGGGGCAGCCCCGCCGCGCCTCGGCTCCGCTCCGCTCT
>WEIV01027096.1:21153-85574 GCA_013390005.1 Calyptomena viridis
CCGAGCCCAGCCCCTGCGGGCGGAGGCCGCCTAACCCTGCCAGAAGGATGCTGGAGGGCGGCTGCAAGGCGGTGAAGGAGGGCATGCTGGAGAAGAGGAGCGACGGGCTCCTGCAGCTCTGGAAAAAGAAGCGCTGCATCCTCACCGAGGAGGGGCTGCTCCTCATTCCCCCCAAGCATCCCCCGTCGCCGCCGCAACAGCAGCAGCAGNTCTGTGCTCTCTGTCTCACTGCAGGTTGCGTTAACGGAGCGCTTCGGGGAAGCGGGACTGAGCGCCTTCGTGGCGGACCTGCTCCGGGGGGTCAGAAACTGCGGAAACGCCGGAGGTGCAGGTAGACTGGAGAAAAGCGGCTCAACAGCCTGAACCCCAGCCTGCTGCTGCTTTGCCGCCCTCGGTGCCAAGAAGCATTTCAAATCTGTTATTTATGAACCTTGGAAAGGATACTTTGGTGCGGTGGGACTTCTAGGAGACATGATGTACTGTAACTTTATTTTAATGTATTTTATTTTATTTATTAGGGTTTTCTTTTGGTTTTGTTTTCCTTTTTTTTTTTTAGGCTCATTTGCAAGACATTTCTGAATGTAGGCCATATCAAAAAAGCAAAGGGAAAAACAATATGCATTTTAGCTCGCTGAAGGAACTAAAAAGTTCTGGGTAGTTTGGCTGTGTGCAGTTTGACAAAGTTACTCGTTTTTTACCCAAAATACACTGTATTCCACTAATGTGGAAAATGTGATGTGTGGTTTGAAATTTGGCTGAAACCCATACTGCATACGAAACTATTTTCTATAATGAGAATAACAATTTGCAGTCTGGGGTTTAAATTATTTTCTTTTTAAATATTAAACATGGTGGAAGATGATAAAAAGTTACTCGTGTTTGGCTATTCAAAAAAGCGATGTTGCTTGCCATCCTGAGGCTGTAACCAATCTGTTTAATGTATGAGTGGAGGGGAACCTGACCAACTACTTTTGTGATACANCCGAGGGGAAAGAGATCGACTTTCGGTGCGCGCAGGAGCAGGGCTGGAACGCGGCAATCACGCTGCAGATGGTGCAGTACAAGAACCGCCAGGCCATCCTGGCCGTGCGCTCCACTCGCCAGAAGCAGCAGCACCTGGCGGCGCCCCACGGCCCGCGCCTCCGCGGAGCCTCCAACTCCGCCTAGCGCAGGTACGGACCCCGCACCGCGCCCCGGCCCGGNAAGACATTTCTGAATGTAGGCCATATCAAAAAAGCAAAGGGAAAAACAATATGCATTTTAGCTCGCTGAAGGAACTAAAAAGTTCTGGGTAGTTTGGCTGTGTGCAGTTTGACAAAGTTACTCGTTTTTTACCCAAAATACACTGTATTCCACTAATGTGGAAAATGTGATGTGTGGTTTGAAATTTGGCTGAAACCCATACTGCATACGAAACTATTTTCTATAATGAGAATAACAATTTGCAGTCTGGGGTTTAAATTATTTTCTTTTTAAATATTAAACATGGTGGAAGATGATAAAAAGTTACTCGTGTTTGGCTATTCAAAAAAGCGATGTTGCTTGCCATCCTGAGGCTGTAACCAATCTGTTTAATGTATGAGTGGAGGGGAACCTGACCAACTACTTTTGTGATACAGGAGTCTGAGTTGGATTCCAGCTGTCCGTGTGATGTGCTTGCTCCTCGGCTGGCAGGCCAGAGCTGAGAAGCGTTCATGAACATTTCACAGTGTCCACAGTCAGGGTTCCCTCTGCACACTCGTTTTTTTAGTGATCTGGGCTCTCAACCTGTATTTCATTTTTATGACTGTTTTTAAATGTGTTGCATTAAAGCAGCCCCTAGTTTAAAATCCATTTTATGTATGTCTCGGTGTGCATATGGATTATTTTGGTCAGTTTTCATAAGCCGAAAATTGCTCTCTAGCTGAGATGAACTAGATTAATTTTGGTGTTTAGCACTGTCAGATGTTGCAAGAGGCACGCAATCTTGTCTCTAAAACCGTTGACGAAGCAATGAAGTTGGAAAACAAAGGGCTAATTGCACAGCTGGTGTGTCTTCCTCTGTCTCTTAAAAGTCAGTGGGAGTTTGGCTGTCGATGCTGGCAGGAGCGGGTCAGAGCTCTTTGCCGGTGCAGAGGAGGCAGTCGGGTGTGGGTTGGTGAGCTTTCTAGGACAGGGCTCTTCAAACGATGGGTGGCTTCACATTGTGTGCTGTTACACACAATGGTTTAAATTGAAAATGGTTTAAATTGAAGTGTCTACAAGTGGAACAGAACAGTGTGGTTCATTATCTCTGGTTTAAGGTAAAAAGTCGCAGCCATGGAACTATTTATTTTAACTAGTGTGATGAGGAAAATGGCTTTTGGCCCCTTTACAAGTTATATGAATGTAAACAAAATCTTTTAAAGCTGCCCATCCGGGACTTTTTTTGTATGTAACTGAAGTGTAAATTAACAGCAAGAGTCTCACATTCTTGGTTCAAGCTGTTTCTGTAAGTGTTTAAAGAAAAGGTTGAAGTGATACTCAAAGGAAGATCTTAGAATTGGCTACTGCCCATGTGGGACCCTTCCTCTGCACCCTAAACTTAAACTCAATCTTTAAGGAAAAAGGTGTTTTCTGTGTTAAGCCTCCTCTTTTGTCCCTTGCCCCCAGGTGTTGGGGTCACATACCTAGATATGCAAAACATGTCATGGTGCAGAATTAAAGCCCAGATCCTTTGTAGTTACTCCTGAGTGCTGCTTTCCAATCTGGCCCTTGACAAGGTTGCGTGATAGACTTGGGGTGGTAGATTACAGCTGCTCTAACAAAGTTATTATTTTGAGATTAATTGGAATTGAAGGTGGCCCGCATCTTCTAGGATTAGATTTGCTGTCTTGGCAGTCATAATAGTCAATTTCCACATTGTACATCTGCCATTATCATTCTGCTAACGCTTGGATGTTAGAGCTGCAAGGGGATTCTCTAATGAGCTAGTCAAAGACTCACAAAATAGACTGTAATTTGGCTCCTCTCTTTAGAGTGATTAATTACAGTTTACTGAGTAACTAATCCACCTTTTTGGATATACGGACGTATTGCTGATCTCACCTACTAAAATACATTTTAGCCTACTGAAGGACAAATGTAACTGGTGAAAATTATTTCCTATGTAATCAGAGACACAAGTATTTCTCTAAGAGAGGCAATTATTCTTGTCCTCAGTGGATGCAAGCCTCTGAATGTCACAAAAGTCTATGAATGTAGTCTAAAGCTGGAATTTTACTGTTCTTCTGGAAGTACTTTGAAAACTGAAGATGACAATTTTAGTGATAAAATTCACATTAAGATATGAGAAAACAGCTTCCATTTTGAATTTGCTGCTTCTTTTCACTGGTTCAAGGTCAATGTCTCATTTTCACCTTATGTTTCTTGTTTTAAGTTGGTTTGAAAGATGCTCCGAAAACCTTTCGGACTGATGTAGCTCACCAACAAACTTTTGCTGGTCGCCCTTGCCTGCTTTGTTACCTGTTTAAAAGCCTTGGTGTCAGCTACACTCCTAGTGTAAGAGGTGGTCACATTATGAAACCCACCTTGAGCTGGTGGGATGGGTGTAAAGATCAAGCTTCCCCCTTGTGCCTCTGCACCGTCTTCTGGAAACTGAATGAGAACAAATTGGCTGGGGTCCCCTGGGGACAGTTGGACTGTGTAGCTTGTACCCTGTCAGTATAAATAAGGCTAAATTGTCTGATGTGGACAGTCTGACAACTTTCTCACGCTCTAAATTCCATAGGTTCTTTTCTTCTTTTTTCTTTTTTTTTTTTTGACTGATAGTAGTTTTAGACCAAGAAATTGTTTGATGTTATAAAAGGTGGTGCTGTTTCTTTTTTTTCTTGCCCTTCTACATTTGAACTTCCACATTAAATACTGTCTGTTGCTGCCTTGTAAGCAATGGCTATGAAAATAGGTCTGGCAGATCATGCTCCATCTTACTGGAGCTCTGGAAGCACAGAAATCAAATTGTTGTTCCCCTTACAAAAAAAAAAAAAAAGAAATCTGACAATATGTGGCTGAAGTAAAATCATTACAAAATAAACAAAAATGCCAGTAAAATACATACAGGCAAATAGTTGGTATAGATAGCAAAAGTGTGGACAGTCAGTTCCTAAAAAGGTCAAAATTATGTGTCTTAACTAAAAAAAAAAGTGATTAAGGGGCAGATTTAGCAAGAAAATCCAAACTTTGGTGACTAAGACAATTTAGAAACTGAAAAAGGAAGATCAAGTGGATGTTGTTTCTATGGCATCCAGAAGTAATTGCTCTTTTTTAAGGTTCATGATATGCAAATGCCAGCTTCTGAATTGTAGCTGCAGCGGTGTACCAAATGTTTTCTAGCATATCCTATTGTGAGCAGAAATATCAGTGTCGTCAAAACAAATGTGTGTAAATATGACTCATAAATGATTTCTGAAAGATGTGATTTATTTTTCATATTTTTCAAGATACATTCCATTTCAAATAAAGAGGTATCTATTGAAAGAGCTCTTGATATGTTGGGAGAATGGTTGTTTGGTGGGCTATCTGTTGTGATTAAAGCCTGATCTAAGCTTTTCCAATATCGTAAGTTCAATCTAAGGGCCTAAGAGGAATGCTTTGAACCTGTATAGATACTCCGAAGACCCACTTAGATTCTCCACTTCTATGATCTTCATATGTATCACAATTATGAGTTTCGGAATCCTCAGTTCTGCTTTTTGCTGTGTATGATGTGTATGAGCATCGACACTGAGTCCAGAGGATTTCTGTAATGCTTTACTTGGTGTCCCAGTTCACATGCAGCAGGCCTTTGGGACAGAGAATTCAAGCTCATAGTCTTTTTCTGTGAATGCCTCACTATATGTGACATTAGGAAATCTAAACTGAAGCATTAAATGAACATTGTTGCTCTTTTTTATGTGTCTTGAGCACTATAATTTAATTTCAAGTAACCTGAAAGTAGTCCAGAAAGAACACTTCCACCATTTGGTGTGAACTCTGACCTGTTCTTTCCTAGCTTAGTGGGGAAAGAAATGAACTATGACAAAAATGTACAATGACTTTTGCTGCTTGGGTGTCTCCAAAGAGCTGCAGCTGCCTGGATGCCTTGAACTCCCTTGAGCTGTGTTTGTACTGCAACAGGTCCTTGTTTTCAGGCATCTTCCAGAAATGTATTATTTTCAGTGACACAGTATGCATTGACCTAGACTTCTTGGTGCTGTTTGCCTTCACTGGAGAGAGGTCAATAACCTTTTCCATAGGAAGGCTTTTGCTGTAACAAGTACAAGTTCTCCTTTCAATAGTAAACACCCAAAATGTAGGCACTTGAACTTAATATTTGATGTGCAAATGATGGCTTAAAGACCTGACCTCTCACAATAGCTGGTGCTGGGCAGCTTTAAAAGCCAATTAAGCATCTCTGGATTTATTATCTATTCAAGGACCCACTGTTGCTTACAGCTGTTAGAGATATCCCTTATGAGCTTTTAGTAACAGTGATAAGTAAGTGTCTCTGTAAGGGCATAAATACAGTAGAACAAGGATTTAATAATTTGTGGTTGTTTCTGCTCCTGCATCAATGGTGATATAATTATAAAAATGCATCAAAAACATGTTCCTCTGCTTTAATTTTTGATTAAGAGGATGTAAAATAAGACTGCTCACATATTCATAGTATGAATTAAATGGTCCTAGAAATGAGGCCGTTATTTTCTTAGTGGGTTATATTGTCTTACTAGGGTTTTAAGTTTTCTCTGAGCTGAAGTACAATGCAGGGTGCAGAGAGAAAATCTGGACCTGATTCAAAATTCATTGAAATCAGCTGGATTTTTTCCAGACTAGGACAGATGCTGACCTTTTTCACAAATAGTGGCTGCTTCTCTTTTGGCTTGAAAACCCCAGAAATTACACCCCGGAAGCAAGACCTTTGCCTGTGATCTGTGTCAGTGGTGTGTGACTAGGATGACATTCTGGTCTTCCATATTTCCCAGTGAAATGAGTGGAAGAGGAAGATGAAATAATGCCTATACTTCCTGAGCAAAATAAAATGTGAAAGAAGACCAATCTAAATGTCTTCCCTCCTCCCACCCCCAAAATGAAATCTAGACCAGAATAGTTTCTTGCAGTTTCACTGAATTCAAAGCACAGCTGAAATGGAACAATTTTCTTTGTACTTGAACCCAGACCAGAACTAAATGAACGCCTTTACTTCTTTGGCTGCTTGTTTCTAGCAGGAGTATTTCAGTCCTTCCTAGGAAGTGACAAATTATTTTCCATACCTATTCATATTTTTTTGTAAATTCAACTGTTGTGAACACTTTCAACTCAAGTCCTTTATAAACTTGAAATAAGTTGGGCTTTTTTTGTTTTGTTTTTTTTTTAAGTTATATACAGCACTATGGATGTTTGTGATACTGTTTTTTTCTGTCTTTCCATGGGGGGGGTTTTGACATGTGAAGTAAGGACTCTAGTACATACTTCTCAGAGTTGCTTTGTGCCTTCTGCATTGAAGATGAGCAGAGCAAAAGTGCCTTTGGTCCTCTAAGAGCTGAACATCTTCAAGATGACACCCAAGGGACCTGGGAGCTGTTTGGGACCTCAGAATGGGACTCTGTTACTTGTAAGTCTCGGCCTAATGGTGCACACTGAATTTACAAGGAAAGGGACATCAACTCCTGGGTGAAGCGCTGGGAAATGAGGCCATACTGCTAGCTGGCACCCACATGAAGCTTGTCCTCTGCCTCAGCAGCCTGGTTGAGTTGCAGAACCTAGTTTCCCTTAGGAGACTTGTAAAAAAGGCCAGAAGTGAGGTTTCTGTGCTTAAGTGCTTGGGATTTTTGTTGTTATTGTTCAGGTTTTTAGAAAAACATCAATGCAGAGGCATTTATACCATTATAGACTCATCACAGGCACTTTAAATTAGGCACTTTTACAGCTCTTCCTGGTCATTCTCCTAGATGTCTCTGGCAATGCCAGCCACTAGTGCAGGGGAAATGGTTGTTTAGATGGGGGTTTGATTTACCTTTTGTGTTGTATTGTGCTATGACTGCAGTGAATTTTTGCATAAACAAAAAATTTAATGACCCTGCTTCATAATCTTTGTCTTGCAATAGTTTTTGAGCAGCCATAGGAGATTAACCAAACCAGTAAGTCTATACAGAATGACTAACCATTACAATGAAGCATAGAGTGCTCTGTGGTCAG
Source organism: Calyptomena viridis (assembly GCA_013390005.1). NCBI lineage: Eukaryota > Metazoa > Chordata > Aves > Passeriformes > Eurylaimidae > Calyptomena > Calyptomena viridis. The sequence continues at coordinate 28,348 of WEIV01027096.1, forward strand.
CAGAATATTTTGATCACGACCATTTACCCCATATTTTGTAAGGTTTCCAGTGGGATTAAGAAATCACTGCTTTTGTTTTTAAGATCTTGTCAGTGTTTTGTAAATATTTCTGATACAAATGCCTGTACATATGGTTTTGATTATAACTTGCAGGAGGTTCAAGAATTGGGTCACACACTGTCTAGGGGATTATTTCATTATTGGTAATTCTTGTTGGGTTTTGAGGCTCAGATTTTGGGATCTTCTGCATCTTCTGCCACTTACAAAAGTAAAAGTACAAAAGTAAGCCTGCAGCTCAAAGAACAAATACAGCCTGTTCTTGGCTTGGGTGCCAGAGCCAGGGTCCTTTGAGGGAATGGCTCTCCATGGTGCTGTGTGCTTTGGACCTGAGCCTGGGGATGATAACTCCCCATACCAGTGATAGCACCTCTCTGCAAGGCTCTCAGCCCACTTGTATATCATATCTCTGTTTTGGAGAAGAGGAAACTCGGGACCAGAGAGCCCATGCTGCCTGCCCAAGGTCATGCCTTGGGAGCCAGAGAGCAGCGTTCCATCCATCCATCGGTGGGGGCCCTCTCCCTGTGTGAGAAATGCTTTGTTTTCTGTGCTTGGGGGAGTCCTTCCTCGCAGCCACCTGCACATGCAGTGTCTAATTCCCCCAGTGGTGCCATGGATCCTTGGATGGACACCCCAATGGGTCACTGCCCTGCCAGGTAAGCTTGAGCCTTAAAAATTTGTCACAGTGCAGCTACAGGCCCTTGGAGACAAGAGCAAGACAAAAACACTTAGGCTTCACGTGGGATTTAGCAGAGTCTTTGGATGACTTCCGATTATTAAATCAGCTTCTGCTTATTTCCAGCACTGGATATTCTGCAAACACTGTACTAGGAATGAAGAAATCCGCAAGTTGTTCCCTATTTCTGGTGTGATTAAGCTCCTCTATTTACTGCAGATTACAAGGACAAAGAGAGGTTATCAGCCTCATACTAACTTGAAAGGACTCTGTAGATACGGATCCACCATTAATGTAGCTTTTCCAGCCTGGTACCTGCCTTGACACATGAAGAAAAAAAGGGGGAATAATTTTCTTCTCTCTACTATTCTGCTATTATTTAATCATTTCACTCAGAAATAAGGAGTTTTAAGAGAAAACCTTTTAGCCAGAAACACTTAACCCTAATCATGCATTTTTCTACCAGAAAAGAAAAAATTAAATAATGACTGATGCACAAAGCTGTAGTAGCTAATACCCAACCTGTTTATCCTAACCTGCTGCCAGAGGGTGACGGAGCTGTGTGAGTCTATTCTTGTGGGCTTTCACACAACTCCTTCAACCATCTGTGGAGCTGAAAACTCCTCCATGCTCTTTCCTGTGCCAGTTGCTACTGCAATATGCAGATGACTTTGCTTAGGGGTTTTTCTTGTACACAGATGAACACGTGAAACATTACTCTGTTCTTTTAAAAGTCAGTCTTGAACTGGAAAAGCTATTTATTGGCTTTTGGGGGGGCTGTTACTACTCTTAGCCAGAACAGTCCCTCCAGCTGAGTTAGATGTGCACTGGCTTCTTTTTTTCATTTTTATCAGAGATCATTATTATTTCCTGTTCCACTAAGCCACGTTTCCCTGGTACTCTTTCCTAGTGCTTGGCTCCTAAACAAAGTCACAGCTCTTGTCACAAGGCAGCAGGCGGCATATTTATCCTTTATGCAAGTGATGACTGAGGGCTCAGCAGCAGGGAAGTAATGCTGACAGCTCTGCTCCGGGATGGCAGATTGTCAGCATTCCTCACCAGGGCATCCAGCTGGCCTGGGAAAAGGCTAGTGGTTTGGGAGTGGGGGTTGGGCCTCTAAAATAGACTTGACCGTCTTTCCAGAGATGGAGAGGGGTGGTCGACTGATTTCCTTCTGAGTAGAGGTAGAGTCAGACCTATGAAGCTGCAGAGCCCAAATGGCTGTGATTCTGCAGGCACAATCTGAATTGTTGGGTGGAAAGAGAGAGGGTTCTCTGGTGGCTGAGATGGCAGTAAGACATCATAACATATCAGCAATTAGCAATTTCCCCCCATCCATCCACATCCTCGTTGTTAGAGTAAAGACAGTACCTTGGATAAAAGAGGAAGATAGTGGCTCACTGGGTGAATGTGTTTGGGATGAAATTGAGATAATTTCTGCAGCTAATCTGTGGGCCTGTTCTTGTGTTTAAGATTTAGCCCAGAGAGTTGAGAGCAGCAGCTGCAAAGGAGCGCTTTGGTGCTGCCCCAGGGAAGCTGCTACACTCACTCCCAAACAATTTGGAAATTGTTCTTATGTGTTTTCCTGAGGGCTTAAGAAACTTGCAGTTGTGGCCCACAGATGGCTAGAGTTGTGAAACCGCAGCCATGGGGCAATCAGCTGCCTGCCTTCCTCACCACCATCCTTAGTCATCTGGGAGGGAGGCTGAGGAGGGGCTCCCCAGATAGGAGATATGTGGGCTCTGGGCTCACCTCTGTCTTCCTGCTGCTAGGTACATCTGATCAGAGAAGCCTTCCTGGGCCACCCTCACTCCATGAGGATTCACATGAAAAAGGAACAAGCTTTGTCATAAATGAAATTGTGAAGGCACTAACCCTCTGGACGTGTGCCATGCCACTCCACTGCCTTGCTGGTGGCTTCACCAATGCTGCTGTTCCTTGATAGGATTCTGTGGACTCTAACACCGAAGACAAGAATGAGGTCTGAAAACTTACCAGGGCTCTCCAGAACATCTTTCAGTGTTATTAGCAGTTCTGCTGCTAATAACCTCAGAAACAGCTCCAGCGACCTGTCTTGAATTGGGGCTGGGGAGGAAATGGTGCTCTGAGGTGAAGGTGCAAGGTAAATGTATCTCAAGCATAGAGGTTCCCTTGCCCCATGAAACAGGTGCTAGCCGTCCCAGGGTGGGACTGTAGCACCCATGCTTGGTGGCACCTTCATTTGCAGCATTGGGGTCTGTCTTTCTTCTTTCCTCGGTTTTCCCTAATTCTATTTTCAGCCATAAAGCCACCTACCAAAGGCTTTTTCTTCTCAAAGGTAATTCTAAACAATTTGGTCAGTTTTCCTGTCAGCTTAAAATCCTCAGGAATCTCTTGCTGATAAAACGCAGGGGCAAGGGGTGAGTGCTTATGCAGGTAGCCTTAATGTAGTGTTGAATTTTTTTGGGGGGGAGGAAATGGCAGGGATCTAACACAATACAAAGCTTGCATAAAAGCAAAGTTTATATATATTTGCAAATCTGTCAGGCTACAAAGATAATTTTTCTGTCTTTGATTTCCTAATGTTTTAATTTAACTGAATCTAAGTGGATTTAATGGTTAATTTTCAGAGTATTCACTTAAGATTTTTTTTCACTCAAAGTCGAAACCTTAAATCAAGCTGAGCTGGGGAGAAGCAATTTAATTTTGCTGAGCTCTGGATATGCTTAGTCTTTCTCCAGACCTCTTTTTTCCTTTCCTCATCTCTGAGTTGAGCATGCAGCATTTAGTGGGAGAGGTTTGCAAACCACAGTGATAGCAGCTGTTTTGCCATCCAGTATGTGTGCCTTACTGATGAGGATAGATACGGTAGCCTTTGAGAAGCCACAGATACATCCCCTGCTTAGCCTGTATGCAGCCATCCTCTATTAGATTTGCCCTTGTAAAATGAAACTCCAGCATAGCTGGAGCTTGCTCTTAATTCAGCTGTCACAGTCTGCCCTGAACTGGCCCAGAGGTACTTGATAGGCAAAGCCCTACAACAGCAATCCTGCACCAGTGTCCTTCACGGGGGTCTTTTTTATTACACCTTTGTTACAGTCGCTGAAAAGCATTCCCAGACATTAAGGAGATGGGATCATGCTCCCTCTCTCACAGGTGCTAATGCTGCTTTCCACATGTGATTGATTAAAGTGAAATCTGGTTTGCCTTTGCCACTGTCATTGCTGGCATTGCCTGACTCTGCTGCAGGCAAGATGTAAGGTGCACTGAAAACAAGGAATGGTCTGAAAGCACAGGTTATTTATGTGATACTCTTAATGGTGTCTTTCAGTCCTGTGTGTGGCCTTTCTTTAGCCTTGACCTCACAGAGCTGCTGTAAAATCCAGTAGCTCACTGACCTGCAGCCTGGGAGAGATCAGGATGTCAAGGTTTATATGTACCACTTGGAAAAGAACATAACATGTTATGTTTGTAACATAAAGAATTCCCATTTCACAATGAAATGAGTGTCAGAGGGCCAGGACCTTGTTCAGCAGGATTCCTAATAACACATCATTGACTAGAGCTGGCAGGGTTTAGCCCAGATTTAGGACCCCTCAAGTGTCACCCATGTTCCTGTGCATGAAGGCACCAAGATACAGCTGTTTCCAGCTCCCAAATGTTGACTACATGACACTGGGAAGCTGTATCTGCAATTTACTGTCATTGGTCTATTTAGCAGTGTTGCTATGGATGCTACAATGTCAGTAGGCTAAATAGCTCAGAACTCTAGTGAGCTATTTTCATTGCTGCCCACTCCAGCCCATAAAAATCCTTAGCTTTTACAAACTCTCTCACTGTTCTCCCTTGACATCTTTATTGGTTTTTTGAAGAGGAAAGCTCAGTTTTTGTATACTTTGCCTTCCTTCTCCAAGAAAACTTGCTCCTAAGTTTGTTAGCAGCTTCAAAGCGATCTCCAGACCCCAGGTTTACACACCACCTACTCAGGGTGTTCAGATCCTTCATCTTCACAGGTGTATGTGCAAGTGAGGTGTTAGGAATGAGGAAAAATTATGTCCATTCAGCAGCCAGAGACATTCAGTAACTGCCCACCCTTGAGAAGCTGTCATATACATCTTGCAGCTTGGAACATAGGAAACGTTTGTTACCAGAACTTTTCATATTTGATGATTGCAAAGCTGTTCTGCAGAGGACAGATTTGCTGCTGGCATGTTGATGCAAAGTGGACAGTGGAGGGTGCTGCATAATTCACACCTCTTCTTTTGATTAACAGCTTAGCCTCCTTGGCAAAATGATATCCTAATCATGCAGGCCAGCCTGGAGGGAAGGGCACACTATACCTTAACATTTGCCCTTCAGCCTAAGCATTACTCAGAGGCACAGGGAGAGCCTCAGTCCTTTGGTGGGAGCGACACATTGGTGAAATGGCTTAAGAAACACAGTGACTTCAAAAGCAGCAGCTCCATGAGAGGTCTTGAGGATACAGGACACCAAGGCCTCTCCCTGTCCCTCCTCAGCCTTGTAATCAGATAGTGCCCATATCTGAGGGAATCTTTCTAAAAGACTTCAAAACATGCTGGTGGAAGCTTTAGCAAAGACCAGACCTGGCTTTCCTCGGATGGGCACCACTCAACCTTATGGAGAGCCTTTCTACCCAGAGCAAACATGCTTCTGGTGTAGCTGCCTTTGCAATGGTAGCAGCACTGATTAGATTGTTCCAAACATTTAGAAGGAATGGCTAAAGCGAATGGTGCATTCAAGAAAATAAACGTTAAAGCTTTAGAGGTGAAATTATGGCACTGCTGAAATCTGTGACAGATTTTCAGTGTTCTGAGTCACCTTCTACTTGCCTAATTCCCCTGTTTTGCCCCAAATATGTTCTCCTATGAGTGTGCCTGGCTCACAGCAAACATCTCCACCATTAGCACAGGCAGGGAAGTGGTTGCGTGATGTTGCCGTCAGTGGATGGTTTATCTAGTTGTAATTCCCATGGCTCCAGCTCTGTGAGTGCTTATACACAGACCTCATTTTGCAGGGGTGGCAAGGGTAAAGGTCAGTATTTATGAATCATTTCCTCCTGGCTGTGGCAATGAGGTTTGTTTGCGAAGTGAGTCATGGAAGAGCAGCCTGGAGAAGTGATGATTTCCAAGCAAAAGACTTTCAGGTCCTTAGTGACCTTGGACATTGCAGCCAAGTTACCATCATCATTTCACATCCTCAATCAGAGATACCTTTATTTACTTAAAATTCTAGGTCCTGTAGGTGTCATATACTATGTCTGTGAGAAATCTTGCTTCTTCTGGATATATTGCAAGGACTAAAATGTACAACTACCTGGATGGCAAATCAATTATTGCATCACAAAAAGACAGAGGAAAGCCTAGGTTGCCTAGAACAGAGGATGTCTTCCTCTATTAAGAAGATTGGCTTGTGTTTGAAATATCGGTTTGTTATGGAGGTGGAAAGGTTTTCCAAAGGGAAGTATCCTGATAAAAGAGAGTTTAGCAAAAAGAGTTTGATAAAACAGAGAATGGACTGATTACCCTTAGAACGAAATTTCCATGTTAGTCCAGAAGGGATTCTTTTGCAGGGTTTTGTCTATGTATTAATGTCAAGGAACCAATATGCTACCTCTGTATTACAGGCTGCAAAACCATGGAAGAAGCCCATCCCCACAATACAGAGCATAAAAACTAAAAGAACTGAGCTGCTGGGAGAAGTTGTAAGTGACTACCGCAACAGTTTTGAAATAACATCAGCAAATTACCATCTGAAGGATGCATCCTCTCACTCAAGAGATACAGTTTTAGGTCAGCCTTTAAGGGAAAACATTTATTTTGCTGTATTAAAATTTCCAGAAGAGCTGCCCACCTGCAAGACCTAAAATGTTCAAAACTTCCTTCAGAGTAGAGCTATTTATTTTCACTGCCCTCCATGCTCTATATTGCTACCATTAGGACTATTAGGATATGCAGTGATGAGTCAGGCTCCTTCTTCACCAGGTCCCTTACAGGTTTCCCCCATGCCCTTTTGTTTCAGCGTGCATGGGGCTGGCAACACCAGGACAGGTGGAGAAAGTGGGGCTGAGTTTTTTTCTGCTGCTTAACAGGGTCCAGCCACATTTGATGGAACAGAGCCTGGCTGGTCCTAGAATTGCCAGTGCTGTGGATGCCTCGTCTTTCTCGGCTGTCAGACATCTGAGAGGGAAGCATGCCCATCCCAGTGTGGGAGTGCTCCTGCAGAGGCTGGAGTCATATCCCCCTGCCTGTCGAGTCAGAGGGCAGAGGTTTGAGGGGCTAAAAGTAGATGATGAGCATGTCAGCTGATGGTAGTTCTTGGGTGAGCCACTTCCAAATATTTCCACCTGTTTCCCTGACAGGGCATCCATCTGAGCATCATCCTGAAGCCACATAGGACTTTCTGCTCTGCCTTTTGCACCACCACCACAAGGCCATGGTCCTACAGCACTAATTGTCAGCTTAAGACAGGAAATCTAATTAAAAGGGAGATGAGCTACAAGGGGATAACATATGGTGTGCTCCCTCTCCACAGTCAGAAAAGGCAGGCAAGAGGAGGGCTCGCTCTGAGGTGTGGTAGGCCTGGGAGGCTCAGACCTTCAGCCAGGCTGCTTCCAAGCACTGCTTTCTGCAGTGAGCATGAAGGGAGCTGGCAGCACTTCTAGCTGCCCTTGCATTGTGTAGGAATACATTCATTGTAGAAATAACTTATCTTTGGCCTTCCATTTACAGTGACCCCAAAGGCTGTCAGCCAGGCGAAAGACCCTGGCAGCAGGGGGTCTGCACAGCTACTGGTGGGATACCTGCCAGGGCATCCCACCTACCTGGGCAATGCTGGGGGCTGTCCAGGAAAGAGCTATGCTCATATGTTACAGCGTTCCCACTGCTGCAGAGCTTTGCTAGGCATCTGCTGCAGCACATCCCTGTGCAGGGATGGTGCTCACCGATGCAGTGTGGCCACAGGGGAAGTGCAGCTGCTGGCAGTCTCCGCCTGGTCAATGGGCTGTCGGCAGTGCAATCCTGCCTGTGGCGGCCTCCAGAAAGGCTGACGAGGTAGTGGAGAGAGGAGGCTTTATTTAAGAACAGAAAGCAAAAAAAAGCTAGAAAGAACAAAGAATACCCACCAGTGGCCTCCTACAAGAGATGCCAGTGGGTCTCTGCTGCCTTGCTGAAGGTGACTGACACTGGCAGCATGAAGTCTCAACATTTCACACATTTGAAGGCCAGATCGTTTGCTCAGAAAGCAATTCATAGCCATCACTGATCAGCACAGAAACACAAAGGTTGTCTTAATAAAGCAACGTGCAGTGCTGAATGCTTTTATTGCTGATGGCTGCACTGTGATTAGCAAAGAGGCACCCCAAATCACAACAGCAATTGTCACAAATGTGGGAAGATATTGTTCATCCTCAGGGACTTAGAGCTTCGTGGAACAATATTAACAAATATAATCTGTCCATTCAGTTTAGGACTCTAAGACTCTCTTATGTATCTTCAGTATCCTCAGAACAGGTAACTAATTCACAGGAAAAGCTTGAATGTGAAACACATGTTTCAGCAGAGCTTTAAATCATCACAGTCAGCATTTGGCTGGTTCTTTCTATTTCCCTGAGGAGTTTATTGATACTGTTGTTCAGGTGCACAGTAACTCTTGGAGCTTTTGCTTCCTTTGTGCCTACTGAAAGGCAGCGTGTTTGCCTGCGATCAGCAGTAATTGAGGAAGGGATGTGAGATGATTTTGAAGTTGCACAGTGCTCCTCTAGGTTGGACTGTGCCCAGTTTCTTGGTGCTACAATCTTCTGCTGGATATCCAGATGTCAGTAACATGAAGTGACTGTACTTCAAAAATTCTTCCACATTTTAATTTTTTTCCCTAGTCACAGCTATTTGGCATGTTTATATGGCTTCATAGTGAATTGTTGTGGTTTTAAGTAGCCAGAGTTTTTTATTAGCTGGAGGGGCTATGACAGAGGCTTCTTTAAGAAGCTGCTGGAAATTTCTTAGCTCCAAGCTAGTCAAGGTCAGCTGGTAATGCCTCTGTGATAACATATTTAAGAAGGCGAAGAAGGTTTGTAAGTTAGAGCCTGTTTTGCTTGTGAAATAATTAATAAAAAGTTGCTTATAATCCTTATCACAAAAGTTGAGGGGTTTTTTTGCTTCTCTCAGAAACATTGGCTGTGTGTCAGTCAAACCATAACATGAATCCTCTTATTTGGACACAATACTTGAGATTTTGTACTTTAAATATGTTACTATCATCAAGCAGACATGATATCATGATCAGCACTGTCTTGTCTATTCTGTATGATCACTCTTTGGATCAACCATCTGTGTATAAGAAAATTATGATTTTTTTTTTTCAGCTTTCCTTTTTAGCTTGTCTTCTTTCTTTGCTTGAAATCTCTTGTCATAAATCTCTTTAGGGAAGGCAGAGTGAAATGGTCCACTTGTCTTTAACCATACAATCTCAGGGAAGTGTGGTCCTACTCCTGAGCGTGAATTAAGGCCATTCAAGTACTTGGTATCAACCTTGGGGAGAGGCAGGACATGGGTACATGTGCCCAGGGTGAAAATCATCTTTGCAAAGGGTTTTGAGCCATCAAATCCATCTTCCTTTTAGATGTGAAGAGCAGGTCGCCACTCCCAGAACTTGAGTGCCGTTTTCTATACTGTGCATTTTCCTCATGAAATGGTTGCATTTCTTGTTGTTTCCATTTTCTGCTTCCCAACACATTGTCAGAAGAAAGCATGCAGATAAGTTCGCAAGCATTTCTGAGCTTGTAACTCTGTCTCCTGAGGGACAGGTAATCCGATTCAGTTGAAAGCTTGAGTACCAAGTGTCAATGTGTTTCTTACAAAGATATTAAATGAAATTTTGAATGCTTCTTTACTGCACTGAACAAAACTCTCTGCAACTGTCTGGCAGCAGGGGCATTTCTGCTATATTATGTATCATGTGTCTAAATATAGTAACATTCTACTCTCTATATAGACTCTGTATATATGCAAATTCTGTATACACATAGCATATATTTTAAAATCTCAATAGCTGTTTTCAGCTTTTGGGGGTATGAGGAGCTCTCATCAGCCATGAGGCTTGCTTGATGGGAGCAGTGGTTTTAAACTCTTGGTCTGTGGATAACTGAAGTATCTTCAAAAAGGGACTACAAGAAAAAAGCAAAAACCTATAGGCTTAAAAATCTCTACCCAGGGCTCTGCATATCGTGGATTGGAAAAATCTTACAGGACTGAAAGTTGTAAGAGGTTGAAATGTGTTAGTCTGTGGCCTTGTTTCTATTGCTTTGTAAGTGTTCCCGGACTATTCGATGAAGGGGTGTTGGGGTAACCGTTATGTGTATATTTTAAAAGAAGATTCTTCCCAATTATCCTCCTTCTACTAAGCCTTGTCCAAAGGTTGTCATTACATATTCTGCCTGCCCAATTTCACCCATCTACTCAGGTGGAAGATATTTAGGTTTCCTCTAAGAGAAAAATAAAGACTCAGCTCTTAAGCTGAAGTTGCACCAAGTCCAATCTCCAACCAGCAAATGTTTTCTTCTTCTTTTATTTTGATTTATTTTTTTATCCAAGCCCAGTAGATTGTTTCATTGCATGGAGAAAATGTTATCACAGTGAGTTGGTAGAACACCTGTTGCATAAATCTTGGTAATTTTTATAACGGGAACTCCTGCTGGCAGAGACAGCTGTGTCTCCCATTAAATAGAGTATAAGGTATCCGAGGAGGAAGGAGAGAAAAAAAAAAAAGGCTTAGGATAATAAAAGAGTGTATCAGTGGCCAGAATCTGTTGTCGAGATTTATAAGCTAAATGAGTTACAGTTGAAGGGGATATTTAAAGAAAACCATTCTATTCCTAGAAGACAAAGTGTGTTTTCTCATAGCAATTCCCAGAGGACTTTTCGTTTCTGACAGTGGACAGAGTAGACAGCTGGTCCACATAAAAATGTATGTGCTAATTAACCTATCCCTTGCATTACACTCAGCGAATATTTAACAAGCAGAGACATTGCTGAGGAATACTGTCAAAAGTTTAGGGGCTTGATTGCACAGCACCAAATTCTTTTAACTTGCAAGGCAAGGGCCTCAGTCTTGTTGATTCAGCAACAAGCCCTCGGCACAAAAAACTTGGCAAAACTTGGGGTATTTTTTCTTCATTGCAGTTCAGTCTCCTCTTCCTCTACAGCACAAATTCCACTGCCTGGTGGCTGGAGCCAGGCCACCAAGTCAGATGGCTGCTGGCCCTCCAGGCAGCCCTGTGCCATGTGAGTTACTCTCGTGATGAGGGTGCTTATGGTGGCAGGACCTCAACTCCCGGCAGTGGTGGGTTGGAGATGTGGGTGTTGGTCCTCTTTGGCAGAAGTGAGTTGTAAAGGCTTTCTTCACCCATGTTTTGGTTCATACCTTTTAAGGCCATGGGGCTGTGCCCTCATCTGAATTCTGGGGTGCAAATAAAGACTAAACTCCTCAGCCCTGATTAGAAGTAGATATTTTCGGCACTGCCCACAACAGTATGATGTGAACCCCATGGGGCATCAAAAACTGAGGAACCAAATTAAAGTTGAAAGAGTTAACTCAGCACAGGGAGCTGCTGTCAGAAACAAACACATTATAGTAAAAAACAGCTCTCTGAGGCAGCAGTGGAAATTTTGTCTATGCACAAAGGGGAATTAGGTCTTCAGGGAACAGCCTTACAAGCAAATTAGAATAACACTGTAGGAAGAGTGATGGTACGAGAGAGGTCAATGTTTGCAACTAGATCAGAGTGGACTTTTTCCTTCAGTGTTTAAATATTTGTGCTATTACTTAGATCACATCAAGTTTATCCAAGCATAGTCATATAGTATTCTTCGAAAGTTTATCCCAAATATTTTAATTCACTTATTTCTCTCATCCGCTTCCCTTTCCTTTTCCATTTCACTATTACAGATGTCAGATCAACAAATAAAGTATGTGGGCAGAACAATGAAACTATTCTCATGTGAAAAAACAAGAGGTTATTTCATTCTCCTGCTATTAACTTTAAAAGAAAAGGCCTTTTGTACCTTTTATAAAAGCGTATGCAAAGATACGATTGAGTACCTCATCTCCCTAACTTCAGAGGAAATGATTCATGAAGGACAATATATGTATATAAATGATTCATGAAGGTTCTAAGGGCTGTGGGTATACCCTGAAATTCCTTTTACCTCATAACCGTTTTCAAGTAAGAAAAAATAATTCCTGACCATAATGTGACACAGGTAACCTGGACTGCTTCCATTCCATTTCACCCTACTCCAGAATCCTGGCTGGGCTCTGAAAGGGTCCAAGAATGTGATTTTCATTACTTTCCACATTAATTTTTTATTATTAGGGTAGGGAAATGAGGAGGAAATTGTAGGAAAAAAGATAGGATCAAATGAGGAAAAAATTGAGGTTTGTTTTGGAAAAAGTTATTGATGTTTTGCCTGGTATGTATTATCTATCCAGAGAAATGAATAAGAAAATAAGGATTTTGATGTAAACTATTTTTTGTGCCAAAAATTTTGCTATTGCTACTCCAAACATTGACAATAAGAACATGTGTACTGTGGCACTGAAAACATGAGTCATGTCTTTCTGATCAGAAGATGCCATGATTTTTCTTATGCCTTGATTTATTTTCTTTCCACTCATAGCATGGGATGTGAGTTGCTATGAGTATTTCAGCATTACTCTGTCTTCCACAATTCATTCGTATTTCATATGAGGTCAACTAGATTTAGTGCCAGACCTTTCAGGCAGCTTATCAGTACAAAGACAACAAAATCGTGTTGAATATGGCTTCCACACTTCCAGTCATGTTCCCCTTCTCCATATGCCTCTTGTCTGTGCATTTGTTCTCTGCAGCAATTCATACAACATACTTGGCCATCCTGGCAATGTGGAGGAACTGATATGTCTCCAGAGGAAGAGAATTTTAAATTAGCACAAAAATGCCCTCCTGGATTCTGTGCTGGTGCCAGCAATAGCTGTGCTGTGAGGACACAGCCCTGTGGATGGGGGGACACAGATCTGGTGCTGGGGGAGTTGTGAAGGGCCAACAGTGCTGCTCTGTATAATGGGGCAGGCATGGCAGCACTGGCTGGCATTTGGACCCCGCTAAGGGCTGTGTGGCTCCTGGGCATGAATCACATGGCGCCTTGATAAGGACGGACATTACTCATCAGAATACCATGGACCCAATGCAGCAAAAGTGTAATGGTCTATTTTGAAAACGTTATCTCATGCTCATTTCCTTGTACATTAGGCATTAGTCTCAACAATGATCTACAAAAATAGTATGTTATTTGTTTCTAGGAAAGATCTTCTGCTACTTGCTCTCTTTCAATAGGGTTTTATTTGTGCAGGGCCACCTGTAAGGGTGGGATTGAAGTCAATTCAGGGATTCACAGAATCATAGAATCACAGAATCACAGAATAACTGGGTTGGAAGAGACCTCCAAGATCGAGTCCAACCCATGCTCTAACACCTCAACCAGACTATGGCACCAAGCGCCCTGTCCAGTCTTTTTTTAAACACATCCAGAGTTGGTGACTCTACCACCTCCCCGGGCAGACCACTCCAGTACTTTATTATTCTTTCCATGAAAAACTTTTTCCTAATATCCAACCTATACCTTCCTTGGCACAGCTTGAGACTGTGTCCTCTCATTCTGTCAGTTGCTGCCTGGTGGAAGAGACCAACCCCCACCTGACTACAACCTCCTTTCAGGAAGTTGTAGAGAGGGATAAGATCACCTCTGAGTCTCCTTTTCTCCAGGCTAAACAACTCCCTCAATCGTTCCTCATAGGCCTTGTGCTGCAAGCCCCCCACCAGCCTTGTTGCCCTCCTCTGGATGTGCTCAAGCATCTCCATGTCCTTCCTAAACTGAGGGGCCCAGAACTGGACACAGTACTCAAGATGGGGTCTCACCAGTGCCAAGTACAGGGGGAGAATGACCTCCCTGCTTCATCCAATATGTATTGAACAAAGCCGATGGGCAGCCAGCCTCTGAACGCAGAGCTGCTCCAGTGGCAAGAACTTGGCCTGACCCACCAACACACCTGAGTGCTCTCTCCTGCACCCAGCTTTCACTGGGGGTTAGCATTTCTGCCCAGATTTTATTTGGAGGATGATCTATTTCACCCCAGTTTACTTCTTCTCTTATTTCAGATTTCAGTGCCATTCAGGTCATGAGCCAGTATTCATATTAGCACAATATTCGAGTCTTAATTAAACATTGGCCTGTGTGATTGATCATAGTTTTGGAAATAATCTCAGGAAGGCACAAAACAGACTTTATTTGAGACCAGATTTTGACATCCTTCTGGTGAAAAATAATGAAGCCTTTGAATAGTCCTGTTGCTTTCCTTTTATTTATTTCTGTGTATCTCCTTCCAAGGCAAGATTTAGTGCAGCATAATCTGGGCCTTCATGATTTAATATCTTTTACTGACAAGGAAGCTTTACTCCTTCAACCCGCCAAATATTTTGACTATTTCATAACTTGTCTCTCTCCTGATCTCTCCATCTTCCCTTAAAATGTGGCTAGAATTTGGTTGCTAGATCACAATTCTCTATCTGTCATATTTTAAGCTTTCTCCCAAGTTCTTGAACAGGTCACTGACTGTATATGATTCATCTTCCAGAGACAACCAGTTTTCTGATAACTATTTCAGACCAATATTTAAGCATATAAATATACAACTGCGTTGTAGACCAATGATCAGTTAGTGTTCAGCTTAGAGTTACGATCATATTTTAATTCATTCTGGCCTTTCTGCACTCAGGAAAATACTATTAACACACTATGTATCTTTATCAATTAGGAAATACTGCCTGGTTTCCATTGTAATGAGTATTTTTGAGTCTCATTTAAAAGTGAATCTGGTATGCCTGAGAATATCATAGTATTGGGCATGGTCTGTGACAGGACTGCTTTATCTTCACTGCTCCTCTGTGTGTGAGCACTGTGTGCTCTGTGTGTGCTTTGTTCACCTTTTTGGTGAGTGGGAAGAGGGTACCTGCCTCAGCACCATCTCAAAGGCCAGTGACTGCTTTCTGCACACCACTTCCAAAGGCCCTACTTGTATTTGCACTTTAATTTCACTTTTGCAGTTATTATGCATGTATTTATCTGCACTTGCACATATGTGAGTTTCTGAGCCACCTGCTCTCTCTGCAAATAACACTGCAAGTTCAGAGACAGCTGGAGGAATAAAGTGCTAAAGGAAGGGTGGAAGAAACAAACTCATCTATATTATACAGTCAGGCTAGAAAGACTCAAGGCATATCAGTGTTTTGTAGTATCAGCTGCTTTGATAGATTTACTGTTTCACCACTGTTATGTTCATCCACATGTGTTTAGATTTGCCTTGCTTCTAAGTTGTGTTGATGCAAACCCATAATAAAGGGAAAAAATCCACAATGTCCACACAACGCGTGTAGAGAAAACTCAAACCATCTTACAAGAGAGATGTAAATGTAGACCCTTCTGTCCCCTGTATCTTATATGTCTTTGTGATGACACCATGTGACAAAACCTTTCCCGAAAGGCTCCAGTACATTACAGTGGTACATAGGAGGTACATGTGCCTGAGAGCAGACTGCCAGCCAAAGAGGGGAAAGCAGAGGCACATCCGAATGGGCTGGTGGGACATGGACAAGACAAACAGATATCCAGAAGGAAGAATACGAACGCAAGAAGTTGGAACTGAAGACACAGTGAGCTTATATGCTTGCATACACAGACATATGGAGCAGCCTACTAATACTTACACAAACATACTTTGCTGGAAGTTTTACCCATGTTTTATCTCATACCTTATGAAGAAAAATTTCCTCAGCTTTTCAAATTCAAATTCTTGGAGAACAATAGAAGATTCTGAAGTTTTGAAATAAAATACATTACCATAAAAGAAAGTTTCAGGCCAAGCCATACAGGAAACATAATTCTCTGTCAACATACAAAACAGCTGAGAAGCCCTAGTCCTAGGAGCTGATCTCAAAAATTATGTGTAGATGTTTGAAGACAAGTGCTGATTCAGTCCTTGCAACTAGAGATTTTGCAGGAGGAACTCATGGCTGTGCTCTGCATTTCTCCGTGTGTTTGTGAACCTGCCACATCTACTGCCTGTAAGTAAAAGTAAATTTCTCCTTCCCTTGATTCCTTCTAGGAAAGAGACGAAGCCAAGGAACAGCCTGGTTAAGGGTTGGGGTGTGGTGATGTTGGTAGCAGTGTTTCTATTAATCTGTGGAAATAGTACGAATTCAAGTTAAAATATAATCCATTAAATCAGTGGTATTTATCTTTAGTCTTCAGATTTAATTTTCAGTCTTTTCTTTGAACTTACTTCCCTATTAACTTTCATGGCAGGGTAGATGTGGAAGGGAGTTATATGTCTAAACAGGTTGCGGGAATAATTTTTCACCCATATTTATTAACAATACATTTGCTGTTTTAAATTCAATTCACCTTAAACAAGACCATTCTGACCATATTCTTTCAAGGCAGAGTGGTCAGCCTCTCAAGACTGAATTTGGTTCAAAATAGGTATAGGAAGGAAATTTTTCTTTTTTTTTTTTTTTTCCTCCAGCTGAAGAGAATTGGTCGTCTTTAGTATTCCTTGACATCTTTTCACCCCTGTTCTCTCAGATACACCCTGCTTCTTTTCCTGTTCTGCTCTGGTTTTACGTTCATGGCCATAGTGGAAGCAGTCGGCTGGCTGCAGAGTATTCAGAAGACGTGAGCAGACTTGATGTTTTCTTAGCCCAAAGAGACATATTCACTCTTGACTGGATGCCATTAGTTTAATGTGTTATGCACATTAACTTTTGCTATGCTGTCCTGGGTACTTGACACAGTCCGTGACACCAAATCCTTCTTCTAGAGCTGTAAATGTAAATCAGTGTTCCTGATGGTCATGTTCCCGTGACATTTGTATAGATGAACACTACAGTTTGATTTGTATATCTGCTATTGTAAGCCTTTAAATTTTCCAACACAGTAGCTTGCAGGGCCTGAAAAGGAGGTTTACTGGGAGTTTATGACAAGAAAGTACTAATATTGGCATAATAAGGAATTAATGTAGTTAATTTTATTCTATGATTGTATGGCATGTCTACGTGTAGTTCTGCTATTGTATGCAATACAAAAGCTCTGTACTAATTACATTTGCTATGATCTCACTTCCAACTATTTTGATCATCACAGGAAGATGGTATCTGTCAGCTCACAGATACCATGCTTTCACTTATGGGTAGAAACCAGTATTTCAGATTTTTTACCAGTGTAAAAATTAAGTCACTTTTATGTGAATTGATAAACCATGCCATCCCTTGGTTTTGGTGACAGGAAAAGCTCAGGTGCAAAGCAGCAGCTGCCGTGTGCTCTCAGGGGGAAATCCAGATATGTTTTTTCCCTATTTTCCTGACTGTGGGAACCCTTCCCTGCCTTGTCCCATCATCAATGACTATTGCCATGCCTTTTCTGTCTAGCCTCTCCCTTCTACTGAATTATCCTATCTCTTTTCTTCTCTCTCTTTTCAAAGAGAAATAATATTTTTCAAAAAAACCCTTATAGCTGCCAGCTTTAATTGCTAGAAGTATTTACCAAGCAGGTCTTTAATCAAGCATGGAAAGGCACAGTAAGGTGCAGTGGACGAAAGCAGGAGGTAGAGCCCTTCAGGGCAGAAATACAGCACATCTGTAACTTTTGTAGCCCAGGAAGGCATGGGGGAGCAGGGCATCCTGAGGTGCTGCAGGCTGCTCTGCCCATAGGTCCCCATTGATTGCCCTGAGGCACATGGCATGGCCAGGGTTGCGCTGTAGAGGGACTTCTCAGATCAGCAGGGAGCACAGGAGCTCCCTCTCTCCTATTACCTGTCTTCATATTGATACCGTATGTATGGCTGGTCATATCCCAGACCAACCAACTGAAGAGCTGCCCATTTAAAGCTGAAGTGTGCTCACTCCCCTATGCTGAGGACCAGTTGTAAGTTGCTAAGCACTGCCCTGATTCTGCAGCAGAAACAGGCAGAATTTCACAGATTTTGGCACTTTCCTCAGTGGAAGCAATAGAGCTTGCAGTGGAATGCTTGTATTCCAAAACAACATGATCTTGTGCTATGTGCTGGGAGACTCAGGATTTCAGCTCCCGCCAGGAGTAATCCAAAAAGCACAATAGAAATTGCAGCTCCTGTCATAAATTCCTTGCAATTTAAAAAGAAGTTCCTAATTTGGGGACTTGATACTATTTTTCAGCTCAGCTCAGAATTCAGTTTTATGGGGAAATGTTGGAGTTAAATACTTTCTATTTGTTACTAAATAAGCGATATCAAAGAAGAGAAAGCACATACCAGGTTGCACAAGCAGGCAGATACGCTTGTATTTCAACACTGTATCGCTCTCTCATATACACACACACACAGACATTAATTGACAGAGTCATTCCTAACATATTACAGAATGTGTTTGTATGTCAGCTCTTGTATTTTTAGCATTTATATTTGTGATACTGGTTTTCTATCATGCTGTGCATAGGAGACATTATAAAAGCAGCAGCCTTTGGGGAGAGCAGAAGTATTTCCCTGTCTTTCTTCTCATATGATACTCTGTTTTCAAAATAATAACAACCAGATATTTCTTACCTCTTAAACTTACTGTTTGGCTTTTACTGCAAATAGGTAACTTACAGGGAACAATGCTTGGACTCTATATGCTTCTCCAGACTGCAATTATTTATTTATCATTAAAAAAAAATCACTTCCTTGTTTTTTCTCTCCTTCATGATAATTATTTAATGCAAATGAGTCCTTCTTGCACAGACACTGCCTCTCTTTCTTAGGCTTTTCATCTTTGTCAGGGCTGATTAAAAAGCCTGTCTATGACTAAGAGTTCAGCTCATGTTTGGGAATAAAACTGAAATCTAATGTTGCAATTGCAGCAGCATAAAGGGCTTCTTTGTGCTCCACTGCACATGTTTGAATGCTGAAACCTGGCTGCCCTGGAGGTTCACCCCCTCGTGGGTCAGGAGGCCAGGATGTGCCCCTCTCCTGTGACAGACTTGCTGTTGAGTGTAAGCTCTACCCCACAGCACTGAGAAAGAAACCCGGTCCAGCCTGGAGCATCCACCTGGGCCCAGCGATATGTCTCTTATTTAGTCTTCCCACTTGAACAAGATGCTGGAGTAGCCTAATTGTAAAATCTAGTTTATTTGGTTTCCTCCTCTTGATAGCAGATTGGTGTTACAAGGGAAACTGGAGAGCTATCCTCAGGCTACATTTGGTATACATAGTTTCCAGTTTAAGGACATTTAAAACACAGACTGTACAGCGGTGGCTGTTAAATAGCAGAGCGCAGTTTCACAAAAACCATCTGTACTCTCTCACCACGTTCCCTCCTGTGTTTTGCCTTCACTCTCACAGCACCTCTGTGTTGCTTGTCTTGTAGGCAAGAAACTTTCTGATTCTTACCCTCCTTCCACAGATCTACTGCGTTTCCTATAGATTGCAGCAGTGTTGCCAGGAGCTTGTGAGAGCTGGTTCCCTTGCCTGCCTCTGTCTCCATTTTGAACCTCTCCATAAGGGACAGTGCCCATGGGGAATTGGATCCTCATGACCATGGGTGAGGAAGATATGTAAGGGACAATTAAGGAATGAGGATTTCTCTGAATCAAGATCCCACAGATTTGGAGAATAACCCTTCATGTCACCCTCCTTCAAGTAGCTCATCACTGGGTACTTAGATATTCAATGAAGATATTTATACATATATATTTTCTATATATACATATAAATATGTAAAATATATTGTCCTGCTCTCATGGAGGGAGAGTCCTGCAAGTAGGAGAAGGAAGAAGCCCCACTCAGCCTGGTCTTGAACACTTCCAGGGATGGGGCATCCACAACTTTTCTGGGCAACCTGTGTCAGTGCCTCCACACCCTCACAGTAAAGAATTTCTTCCTAGTATCTAATTTAAACCTACCCTCTTTCAGTTTAAGGCCATTCCCCTTGTCTCTCACTACATGCCCTTGCAAAAAGTCCTTCTCCAGCTCTCTCATAAGCCCCCTTCAAGTCTTGGAAGGTTCTATAAGATTTCCCTGAAGCTTTCTTTTCTCCAGGCTGAACGGCCCCAACTCTCTTAGACTATCTTCATAAGAGAGGTGTTCCAGCCCTCTGATCATCAAATCAAATTATCAAATCTGATCATCATGTTGTGAGACCCAGAGTGGCTGGAATGCAGAGGCAGAGAGAGATAAAGGGACTTTGCCCTTGATGCAACTGGAATCAAGCCTGGGTTCATATTTTGGATGTTTTGTTTAAAGTGGGATTGTAGTGTTATAGGTGACTTGCCTCATTCACCCTGATGTCCTCATCATGTACCAAGGTTCCTGTGGACATTGTGAATGGCTGTCTGTATAGACTCATGTAACAGCACATATCAAACCTCGTATGAGAAAGCAACCCTGTTAAAAAAAGAGGGACAAAAGAACAGTATTTCCATTTCTGAATGCTAATATGGCAGTTATTATGTAGTGTGACTTCTACTATTAGATTTTGCAAGTAAAAAAAAAAAAAGAATATAAGATCTTTTCCTTTTTATCCAGATTTCCTTGTCACAAAACCTTCTCAGGAGGGATTTTAACTGTCCTGTGCTGGAGGACGGCCTCTAATGGAAGCTGTAACTGGAGATCTCTTCTGTGAACAAATGGATGCATTTGGGGAACATGAACTGTCCTTGTGTCAGGACACTTTAAAACTGAGATGAAACCTCTGAAATTATTGAATTTATTATATGGCATACATTAGTAATTCAGTAAGCATTTGAACAAAAATTGATTGTGCACGGATCATTTGTAACTCAGTTAGTCTTTGTAAGTCTCTCATGTTTTGTAGCCTGTTGTCGGGCTGGGAACGACGGTCGCCACTTCTCGGATCCAGCTAGCAGCGGCGACCGTGGCCGCCGGCAGCGGGGGAAGCCGTCTCTGATATTAAGAAACGGAGCTGCTTCTTGGAGCCTTTGCCGCTTCCCGGCAGAGACTCCACGTCAAACCTTATTCCCAAACAACTTTGGCGGGCAAAGACGAGGAGAAGACTTATTTGAGGTGTTTTAATCCAGAGCTTTATTGAGCTTCTGAGGTGGCAGATTCTCAGAGCTCCCTTCAACTCCAGGGGAACAAACTCAAAAAGCGAATCTGCTCTCTGTGCAGCAACTTTTAACTGGGGGTGGGAACACGGGAGGGGTTTGGGATTTTACCAATAGACAACTGGGACAGGAGGGTTCAGGGATGGATGGGCATAGGAGAAGAACCAATAGTAACCAGGAGTGGAACTGGGAGAGTCTCAGGGCAAATGAGAGACAAAGTTTAAGGTAAATGACAGGGAAATATCTGGAACACAGAGTGGGTTTCTGGGGGGATTGACAGAACTGGAGGGTGTGAATTTTGGCAGAACATACCATTCTAACAAACAGGGGAACAAACCATTCTCAACTCCATGCACACAGCACCACAGCCTGTACTCAGGATGAACTCTAATTTGAATAAATGAAGGTGTAACTACACTAATTACTTCAAATTGGGCCACAGATATTATCAGTTGGTATGATGGTTCAAATCCCAAGGCCTTTAAGAACTATGGAGATTGGAAAGGGCTTTAGTCAAATTTAGCCATGTGTTAAGTGTTCAAAGAATAAAGTTCACTCTTTGCAATGTTGCTCAGAATATTTTCTCAAATAATTAGGGTACAGGCAGATAACTGAACAGGAACCACCACTGTACCACTGTAGGATCATCAGCTGAAAAATGCAATCTTTGCAAAACCTTTGCTAAAATGTTAAGTGATCTTAAAGGTGCCTGAAATCAAGGTCCTCAGTGGAGTGCCGGCATGGATGTGTGTCCTTAGCCAGCTGGATGCAACCCAGCTCTGACCCTTGGCCTGCCCAGCTGTGCTAGTGTGATCCTGCGCTGAAGCCACTGAGGCTTCTCATGTCCTTGTGTAACAACAGCTGATGTTGGTCCCTGGAGTGGGTGGGGTGCAGGGCTATCCCTTGTTGGGCCATGGTCTTGCTGGGGAGTCTGACCTGTACCATCCTGAGCTGGCTTTTCAGAGGTTCATCTTCTCCAACTAAGTATTCACTGAACATCCTGCTTGCTGATTAGGCTTGTGATGTCACCTGGCCAAAAAGACATCTTCAAGTTAAGTAATATACTGGTCTTTCTGTAAAACTTACAGTACCCATTTAGATTTTTGATGTTTCTCTTTATCCATGGACTTCTCAGCTGTGTTCTACTTCATCAGTGAGTATGTATGACATACAGTTGACTTCTGACTGGCAAGGTGTAGGCTGCATATGCCAATGTCCATGGTGACATATATGAGACCTGCTTTTTATAGATATTCTGCAAGAGTTTCATAAAACATGAATATCTAGTGAACATCCCTATCAGAAAGTAAATTCACCAAACATTTGGGAAAGAGGAGACAAAAGGAGATATAACAGGAAAAATTATTTCAGCTGCTTAAGCATAAGTGAAAAATTTTGCATTTTAAAACATCTTGTGTTTTAATTATCTGCCTGGTTTTGGTCTCTTTTCGGGGGATGACTACAACTGTAGGCACACTAGGAGATGGGGATTAACTAATTCCGTACACATAAGACAGTGTCACCTTCTTGCAACCTAGGCTGTCATGCTGTGAACAGTCAGTGTCCAATTTCTTAAGCTGGTAGACAAGTCAATATGCACATGTGCTATTGAGTGAGTTTCCAAAGCACCTTGGTAGGCTCACTGTCTGAATCCTCTTGGATTCAGTAGGAGAAAAATCATATGTTCATAAAAAGACTTGCATATCTGTAACTGTCTTTGCAAGGGAACTGTCTTCTTTATATAGTGGTTTTCACCTTACATAACAATTTTCTAGCTTAATTTCTGCCTTGCCTCATCATCTTTCCAGATCCATCTGCTCAGAGCTCTTGCTTCACAGGAAGGGATGGGAAGGAACGTTTTCCCCAGTGTCTCTCTATGAGTATTCTACCTCCAGGTAGAATAGAAGCTAGAGTTTACCACATCTTTTGACATTACTTTCTGAGGCAGCAGGGGTTTTTTATTAGCTGTTTGATCATACATTTAATTTTCTTAGATGTTATTTTATTAACAGACAAAATATGCTGTAGAAACTGTGTTAGGAACATTACTGAAAATTTCCTTGTTTTATTACATTATCATCCCCTTTTTTGTTCTAACATTCTTTAGATCATTCTGGGTTCAACAAGACTGCTTATTGTGTTCTCTGTTAACAGACAAAACAAAGATGTGGCCCTGCATGCGTCATGGGATAACATGTTCATCTTCAGGAGGGGGGGTTGTTGCTTTGGCTTCGTGCTCATGAGGTGCTACATCTAAGAAACCTTCAAGAGCCATCGCTTGCCTTTTAGCAATTCTCAGGTTGCTACATGGTGCCTGCTTAGGGTCCCATTTCAAGATGTTAAACACTTCTCCTAGGTTATGTGTGAGCATTCACTCTTAACCTTAGTCTGTGAAGTCTGTGAAGAGCTGGTCATTTCCTTCTAGGCACAGGAATACATCAGTAGAGTCTTGCAGGAGTCTTACTAATAATGAAACTTCAAGAAAAATCCCCAAACATTTTTCTATAGCTTTAAATCCCAATTACCTAGCTATAGCTATTCTTCAAGTATCTTCTTCAGATTCAGTGATACAAATACTTGATACAATGCAGCTCCCTAAGTGTTAAGAAGGCTTACAATATTTCATGCTCATTTTTTAACTATAGAGGATATAGTTAAAAGGCAAAGAGGATTGCTGCTATATATATTCATATAGAGTGTGCTTTGCCACTCCTCCTCATCAATCATCTTTCCTTGATACTTGGAAATCAGATATTTACACTTATTTTTTTCAAGTTTCTGAGTTGTATTAGTTAGAGCAATAAAAAAATGCACTCTTTATTGTGATTTCTTAAAACACTGTTCTTTTCTTTCCTTTGTAGTATTTTTTTCTTTTCAGTTGGCTGTTTCTATAAGGCACTATGGATCAAATTAAAGCTGTTGGAAATAAGCCAGTTTGATTAATTTGTTATCCATTTCCTAGCAATGTTTTTAATTTTACATAGTCAGTCAGTGTCAGAACAGATTGTGGCGTAACTTAATATATGTAATTATAATCTGCATATATTGTGTTTCTTCAAACAGGCTCCTATTCAAAAATGAAGTTATGTCACAAGTGATCAGGTTTTAATCTTTCTACACTGTGGCCTCATAAATAGACTGTTAGTATACATTTATTACAACATCTGAGAATGCTTCACAATATCAATTTTAATATTAATTATTTAGGTGACAGTGGAAAGACCCCTTCTGGCAGTGATATTAATTAATGCAGCCGTGGGTTCAGATAGATTCCTTCTCAGCTGACAAAAATGAGGTTTAATTGCTAGTAGCCCCAGCTGAAGTCAAGACACTGCAAGTGTTGCCAAGACAGTTAATTTGAGCTGAATACTTGGTGATGTATGTTTAGCAGGGGTTGTGATGTGGTCTCATTTTGTGCAGTTGTAGTTAGAGAGAGTGAAAAAGGATATTCTTTTATGCATGTTATTTTATCTTCTGAAAAAGTGGCAGCCCTTCTGGGTTCAAATGGCCTTTCACTTACCCCTTGTCTTCTATTTCCCTCACAAAACCTGAGCTGTGTAAAGGCATTCATAACAGTGTGTGTCTCTGTCACTTTCTAGCTCTCTGGTGCTACTCAGTGCAACCCCTGTGCAGAGACAAGACTTTGTGGTTCTGCATCATTCTTTAACTCTGTGCTGGCAGCAGAGGAAGGTACAGAAATGTCTCCATACACTCTTCAAACAAACTGCAGAGAATTATATAGGTGAGCAAATTCTCTGTATGAAGCCTAGGTGATGGGGAAGGAGGAGCATGCTATCCTTTCCTCTGGGGCAAGGTTAGCATTTACAGTGGAAAATGCCATTTACTCCTGAGGAGAGTGCAGAGCAGATCAACCTTTAATAAAGACTGACGTGTAGGAGAGAGTGCTAAGCACGGCACAGCTAGCTGAAAATAGGTTTTCATCGTCCCCAGCCAACTTCAGGTGCACAAAGCCAGTCTGCTGTATTTCTTCTGCAGATATCATCTGTTGAATAGGGACTCTCTATAGCTGGACCTCGGCCTCTGCAGGAAATATGCTTTTCTGGGCTTTTAATGTGGCTCCACAATGCCAAATTCAGACTTTCTTCTGCTTTCTCACCTTTGCTTTGATAGCCCTACAAACAGAATTCATCGAAGTATACTACCTATATCTCCTCTCTCAGATGGTGACTTTACTGCAAAGTTTCTTATGTGTCTCCCAGTCATGATGAGGATTTACCAGGGGAAGGAAGTGAGTGAGCTAAACACTCCCGTTAGCAACCCCAGTGCTAGTTGGAGCCCCTGCCTTTGCAGGTGAGTGGTGGTCATTTGGCTGCACACCCCAAGAACAGAAGCACCTGCTTCTGCTCCAGACAACAGGCCCTTCTCCCCAGAAGAACACGTGAATAATTTATGTGCATATAAATGCAATTATGCACTTAAAAATCTACCAAAATAAGTAGAAGTTTTTTATTTAAAAAAAGACATTGTAGAGAAAGCTTAATTAATTTGGGAAGTCCTGTGGCTTGCACATGTAGACATATTTAGATGATCATATTCCCTTCTGACTATATAATCTATGAGTGAGATTTTCTGCAATACACTACCCTTTCTTGATTATGCAGCTTATTCAGAAAAGCCCTATTATTTTTTTTTAATGTAAATAGAGCTGGAGGAAGATAGCTTTTGATTTATACACAAATCAATACTCCCTTATGATTGAACTCAGCACTGTGCTGCTGTAATTATATTCATGAATTTTGTGTAGGTGTAAGACAGGAAGCAATTATCAGACATAGTCATGAATGAATATAAAAGAAATCTCACTTTTCTTTGGAACCATAACATTAATGACATTCTCTATCTAATGCCAGCCCCTTTCATGTGACTTCTGCTAATGGCACTGTTGTTTAGCTGAGGAAAAAGTAATAGCAGATAGCTGTGACTAAAGAACATCTGCTTGAATTTAGGGTGATGCAGTGTTTAGAGCTTTGACTTATTGAAGAAAGCCAGTGTTTTTAATTTGTATTAAAACAGGTGATGGTTTTAGGTCAAGCATTTTCCTTTCTGTTTAGGTGAAAGTTAATCATGGTGGTAATTCATTCCCTAGTGATTCTCTGCAGTGGCAGGTGTTGCAGGAACATTTAAGGAAAGTGTCATCAAGGCAGTTTCAATAGGAAAAAGCATAAATAAGGGTGATCCGAATAATTTTAGCTACCAGCACTCAGTCAGCAGTGGGCTCTGGAGGGGTATCATTGTAACACAGGCGCCGTTACTGTAAAAAAGGCTGTTGTCTAAACACTATTATTTGATGTCTGAAATTGAAATGCATCAGTCACGAGAAGGCAATTGCGTGTGCTCAGCTGAAGTGTTAACTAGGGCCCCAAGACGTATCCACCTGCATGGACTTTCCCTACCTCTGCACAGTCACAACTATTCACCTAACAAGGACTAGCAAAGACCAGTGTGAAGACTAGGAAAATTGGTGTTAACTGCTGAAAGGATGAAGAGCCACCAGGGGAGGTTTGGGAGAGCATTGTTCCCTTTGAGCTCCTATCCAGAAAACAGGAGAGAAAACTGGGCTATGCAGGCAGATGATATCAGCCCTCAAGCTGCAGAGGGTTTGTACATGATTCAGGGAGTTTTCTGTCGTGGCAAAATCAGGGTCTCAATGTTGCAGGGAAGAGGACTCACCTATGTTGATGAAGTACTGGTGTAAGCTGGGTCAGTTTACTTGTTACAGTCCCAGACCTGCCAAATGGTAAAATAACTTAGGCTTCAGTGAGAGACCTCTCTGAGGCTGGGGCTTCTCAGAGTTCATTGAACTGATTTGCCCCTTCTCTTGTTTTATAAGGTGCTTTTGCAATGAAATTTTATCACAGACTTCATATCACATCACACTTTTTTTTTATCAGACTGAAGAGCTTCTATTTATGGCTGTTCACTGTTTCCACCTCTTAGAGGGTGACTTCCAAGTAGTTTTAAAGCTGATGTGCCTGAAGTGGATTTTTTCCTTAATGATAGTAATTAACTTCTGAATTGCCTGCTTCACCCCTGGTTATTCCTTTCTACCAATACATTTTTGTGTGTGTGGAAATGACTATCTATATAAAATGGAGACCTGCTAGTCCATGTACTTGTACTTACTGCATAGCTTACTTAGGGTTCAAGGCTAAGTACATGCATGCCCTAAGGATACACTATTTTCCCACTTGAATTGATATTTTTGCATTATAATCCCAATTCCACATATAGGTATCAAAGTAGATTGTCAAAACCTTAATTGTAGTCTTTATTGTAATAATAACCATAATCTTCACAAATCTCACTAAAAGAACATAGTTGAAAAGCCAATAAATTATTTTAGACTTAAAAAAAGGCTCAGAAGAGTAACTTCTCCCCTTTTATTAAGTAATACCTGGGAAGAGAGGGCTAATCTCTGTAGCAGGTATTCTGTAGAGATGTTATATACATCTCTGTGCCTAGGGGATAGATTTAACTTACCCTAAAGTCAGAGTGGCAGCCTGAGCCTCAGAGATCACCAGTACTGCAACTCTCACTGGAGTGCTCCATTGTACATACGTGTTCAGCTCAGGTGTGTCCATGTGTGTGCACCAACATTGCTGTTAAATTTTACAAAACACACAATAGGGAGCTTGTGCTGAGGATGTGGCCTGATGCTGGCAGAAGGGTCTGCAGCTGACACCTGTGCTAACGTAAAACTCCTTCAAACAAAGTTAACAAGCTGAATTGTCTTAAGGACAGACAAATTAAAATATTGAGTTTGTGTTTGAGAATGCTGTCAGTGTGCCATGAAGCTGAGACCAGAATGACTGTGATCTTCAGCTTTCCTAAGCCCCAGAGGACCTGTGCTGGCCTTGGGATAGGACAAGAGGTGACGGTTTTAAATTAAAAGAGAGTCAATTTAGATTATATATAAGGAAAAAGTTTTTTACAATGAGGAACAGTAACCTGTAACAGGTTGTCCAGAGAGATGGATAGATCCTTCATCCCTGGGAACACTCAAGGTCGGGTTGGATGGGACTCTGAGTAACCTGGTCTAGTGGAAAATGTCCCTGCTTACTGCTGAGGCAGTTGGACTAGATGACCTTTACAGGGCTCTTCCAACACAATCTATGGAGTCCTGTGATTCTGTGGGGACATAGAGCCATGGAGAGTGATGAAAAGAAACTTTTTGGTCTTCCAGCATAATCACAGTGGCTAGGCTGATTGGCACTACTGAGATAAATAAAATGCTGCTGAATCCAAATTAGTCAGGCTATTGACATAGTAGAACATGCAGGGTTTGTGTTGCTTTCACTTGGTTAGAACATAACAGAGGCCATGGCTGGGAACTGTGAGTAGATGCTTGAGACATGCATCAGATCGCTGTGGATTCCAAAATAACCAACATATTTTTTTTTCTCTTTTTTCCCCTCCCACTACAGATCAGGCAGCAACATTAAAAAAAATAAATACACAAGAAGATAGGATGCTGTTCGGTGAGAGCTATTCCCCTCTCAGTCCCTCCTTCATTTAGCTGGGCTATTTGCCTTTTTATATTTTGGCTTTACACTGCTGGTGAGGATGCACATTCCTTGTGATTCCAAACAGCTGGATTCTGTATTTAAGAACTCAGTCTCCCAAAGTTCAACCCAGATTTATGCACAGTTTACATAAACACGAACACAAATAAATAAATAAATAAATACAAAGGCTTTTAAGCACATCCCATCACTTCCCATCCCTTCTCATTGGAGGGTGTTTCTGGGTATCTCCAGATTAACTACTGAAAGGCCAGAAAAGCTTGAGTGCTGCAGTGTTTGACTTTTGGGAAAGATCCCAACAGCTGGACTCTTCTCTGTGGGATACTGTGCCTGGCTTTGGAAAAAGCCTCTGGCATTAGGATCCAAGGGGGCTGGGCAGTATTGTGTGGGTGTGAGATGTGCACATGCACAAACACAACAGGATATATCAGCTTATGAGTACACAGCCTAATAACCTGGAGTTTGTTGGTGGGATTTTTACTTCTATCTTTTGGGAAGGGGAAGGGAAAAGGACATATTTCTCTTCCTCATCTTTAGTTCTTGCCTTTCATCATTCATTGCAATCTCGAGCTTCCTGTATTTGAGTAAATAATGTTATCATCTGTTTCCAGAAATGGTTTGGGACAAATTCTTCTTAGAAGTCCTTCCCACGCAGTTATATTTTGGTGTCCTTTTTTTCCCAGGCAGGCAGCAAGATCTCATGGTCAGGCTATATCAGTTTCCCCTCCCCACCCATCAGCTGTCTACTGCCCTGAGATAGGACCACCTAGCGCGATGTGTCGTAACTGCGGAATAACTGTCAGCAGTGTTTGCTGTGCCACAGTTAGGAGAGTGCGGGTTTTCACTGACAAAGCAGGCTTTGAAAATTGAAAACAACAGCTAAAATTTATTTAGCATTTATTAGCATAAAAGCCCTCAGAATCTGTTTGTAAGTTGGCTCTCTGACAACTTACAGACAGTCATTCACATGTAAAGAGCCTGATGATTTTACATTACACTGCATGAGAAACGGTAACTCAATCTGTTTAGCTGTGATGAGAAGGTGCTGTCCCCAGAGGGCGAGACTCCTCCCATGCTTCTAAACACAGGTGCCTTGCAAAGGTCTGGCTTGGTGTCTGCAAAGCCTGGCTGACCACAGGAAGAGCTTAAACTCCATCCTGAAGGGTGTAATTGTAGTAAAAAGGATCTCTATGAGTCAAGAGGATGATTCACCTGGCCTTACCTGCAGCTGCTGCCTTGTGGAACAAGCCTGACCTCCTCCTTGGGCAGACTGTGCCATTGGAGCCACCTCACCCATGCTTGCAATATGAAAGATAGGCATCAGCTCCAGTCAGGGCAAGTGTGAAACAAGCTCATGTCAGAGGCCAAACGGCAGCTTCTCTTTATGGTTGCTAGAACCGGCCACCAGTTCACAAGCCATTCACACTTCTACCACCTCCAGCTGCTGGGCTCTGGCCCACCCTCCCAGGCATCATATTCACCTCTTAGAATCACAGAATCATAGAATTGTTTATTGTTTATGGAGAATTGTTTATTGTTTATGGAAAATACCTCTAAAATCTTGAGTTCAATCAGTAACCCAGCACTAAAGTCCACCACCAAACCAGGTCCACAAGTACCACATCTATATGTCTTTTAAATATCTCTGATGATAGTGACTCAACCACTTCCCTGGGCAGCCTGTTCCAATGCTCAACAGCCCTTTTCATGAAGAAATTTTTCCTAATATCCAATCTAAATCTCCCTTGATGCAATTTGAGGCCGTTTCCTGTTGTCCTATCCCTTGTTACTTGGGAGAAGAGACTGACCCCCACCTTGCTACAACCTCCTTTCCTCCTGGGTGTTTCCTCCATGAGGAGACATACTAAAAGCTTTGGCTTTTAATGAAGAGTAACAGACACAAGCCATGGATGAACAAGTTCCATGACTGAGAGCAGGACAGAGGGCCATGAGATTGCACACTTCATGTTCATCCTGCTTTGGAAGTCATGAAGAGTTGTGTCTGGAGAGCTGGCGTTGGCTGCTTTGGCTGCAAGTGTCTATGGAAGCCCCTATTAACAGTGAACTCTGTAATATGTCCTTCATGACCATAATTATAATATTTAAGAAGATTACGGATGATCTTAGGCTTGTGTCTGCACAAATTGCAGGTGCATTGGGGATACCTAAAACACTTAGACTAGGTGAGCACAGCACACCTTGGATGGCCAGAGTGTCAGCCAGAACAGCAGTGAGAGGGAGAAAAGCCCTCAAGAGAGGAACAATATTATTAAATTTTTGTTAGTTTTTGCTAAAAAATAACCTGAAAGGTGAGCTGGTGCTGTGAGTGTAGCTTAGGAAGGACTCTTGAGCTTGTTTTGTGGCAGGATGTTTTACCACATAAAGGAACAGCTTCTCTGCTTCTCAGCATCTTAGGATCATGCATCTTAGCCATCAAGTCAGAATAGAAGGAGGAATACTTAGATAAGGGACATCTCTGCTTTTGATAAAGATTTTGCCTCAATTGGCCTTGTTTCAGATCTCTCTCCCTCTGCTCTCATCCAGATGGCAGGCTCAGGTTCTGCAACTATACCCTCCCAAGGTGTTTCAGCCTCAAGCTGTGCAAGGTGTGTAGGAATAACTACAAACAAAAGTAACTTTATTCTCTCTTTTCTGCCTGTTTGCAATTTTGATTGGATGCCAGTGCTTAGAGAAATCAACTCAGCCTCTGTGAGGGATGGTAAGCTTCAGAATAGGGCATAAAACCAGCTGATATTTTAAGACAGATGATTAAAATAGACATCTGCAAAGCTCAAAGAATTCAGCTGCTTAATGCAGCTTTGAGAGTTGAATCAGCAGATTCAGGTACAGCCACAGTCCTAATGCATTTCAACACTCTATGTTATTTTGACACACATGTGCTAATGCACATTGGGATGGTGTACCAGGCCTCACATAAATTACACTGTTGATTACAGGACAGCTGGTGCCATGTGACAGGGGTTTGTCATGCTTTATTTTCTCATATCAGAGGAGCCAAAGACATGTAGTGCATTCTAGAGTATCCTTTGTCTGTCCCCTCAGCCCCCTGCAAAGGAGATACCTGTCCTGCCATGGCGGAAGAGTTTGAATCTTATTAAACAATATTTTTCAAGAGAGGAAGAAGGCAAAGATTTGAAACAAGATGGGAAATGTTAAGGGGAAGAAGCATATGAGGGGGAGTTGTTACCCATGAGGGCTCCTTTCCTATTTGGAGATTTTTGCACCATTAAAGAAGATCTACAGAGAGACAAATCTTATGGATTGTCCCATGCCCCTTGACAGAAGATAGGATAATTACTACTTATTCCTTCGGAGTGCTGCAGTGAGTTCATACTGGGGGTAAGCCAGGTACACACATGTGGTAGTTTTTAGTGGCCAGGTTTTTCTTGTTAGCAGGGGGGCCTATGGGGAGTCTTCTTTGAGAAACTGCTGGAAGTTTCTCCATTTCCAGCAGAGCTAATGTCAGTCAGCTCCAGGCTGGACCCGCCGCTGGCCAAGGCCAGGCCAATGAGGAGTTATGGTAACACCTCTGTGATAACGTATTTAAGAAGGAGAAAAAAAAAAAGTGCAGGCAGACAAACATGGCTGCTTAGAGAAGAGCAGAGTGAGAAGTTGTGATTAACACCAAGGTCAGTGGAAGAGGGGGAGAGGAGATGCCTTAAGCACCGGAATGGGGCCCCTGCAGACCATGGTGCAGACCATGGTGAAGCGGGTTGTCTCCCCTGCAGACCGTGGGGGACCACAGGGAGCAGATTCACCTGCAGCTCGTGGAGGACTGGAGGACCCCATGCTGGAGCAGATGGATGCTGGAAGGAGGCTGTGACTTCGTGGAGAACCTACGTTGGAGCAGCTATACCTGAAGGACTGCAACCTGTGGAAAGGTGACCTACGTGGCAACAGCACTGGAGGAGCTGCTGCCCGTGGGATGGAACCACAAAAGCAGTTTCGTGATAGACTGTCTTTTGTGGAGGAGACCCCACGGGAAGCAGGGGTAGGACTCTCCCTCCCTGAACAGCGGCAGAAACAACTGACTTTAACCCCCCCCACTCCTGTTTTCCCCAGGCCGCTGGGGGAAGAAGAGAGATCCCTGAAACAGGGAGGGGTGGAGGAGAAAAGGTGGCTGTAAGATCTATCGGGCTTCTCACTCTTAAGCTCTGATTTTGAAAATAGTAATAAATCCTTAGTATTTTAAGTTGGAGCCTGTTTTGCCTGCAAAATAACTAATGAGGAGTTTTTTTATGGTCCTTATCACAAACTTGTGAAACCTTTTCAGTCTTTCCTCTCCTCTGTCTGTTAGCAGGGAAGGGAGTGGGAGAGTGTGGCTGTGTGTGTGAGTCCTTGGCATTTAGCCAGGGTCAAACCACCACACCACCAAAGCTACTCTCTTACTCCTCTCTGCAATCAGACAGAGGAGAGAAAAATATAACAATGGGTTCATGAGTTGAGATAAGGACCAGGAGAGATCACTCACTGATCACCATCATGGGCAAAACAGACTCAAAGAGAGGATATTATTTAATTAATTAATTGATTGATTGATTTATAATTATTAACAGAATCAGAATACAATAATGAGAGGTAAAATAAGTCTTACAAGCACCTTTCCCTACCCATCCCTCCTTCCCAAGTTCTACCTCCTCCTGCCTAGCAGCACAGAGACACGGGGAATGTGGGTTGCTGTTAGTTGTTACAGGTTGTTTCTGCCACTGCTCAGAGAGACTCCTTCCCCTGCTCCAGTCTGGGGTCCCTCCCATAGGAGGCAGTCTTCCATGAACTCCTTCAGTGTGAGTCCATCCCACAGCCAACATGGGATGTTCTCCATGAACTGCTGCAACTTGGGTGCAAGTTTCCCACAGGGTGCAGTCCTTCAGGCACAGGCTGCTCCAGTATGGGTGCCCCATTAGGGCCACAGGTCCTAGCAGGAAAACATGCTCCAGAGTGGAGTCCTCTTTCCACAGGTCAGCAGGTTGCTGCCAGGACCCTGCTCCAACACAGGTCCCCATAGGGTCACAGCCTCCTTTAGGCATCCACCTGCTCCGGCATGGGCTTCTCCATAGGCTGCAGGTAAATCTTTGTCCTCCCATGGTCCTCCATGGACTGCAGGAAGAAAGCCTCCTTCACCATGATCTGCACCACCTCAGCTCTGGAGCCTGGAGCACATCCTGTCCCTCCTTCTGCACTGACCTTCGTGTCTGCATTGTTGTTGTTCACATGTTCTCACTCTGCTCTTCTCTGGCTGCAATTTTCATCTGCCCAATAACTTTTTCCTTATTAAATATGTTATCACAGAGGTGTTACTATCGTTCTTGATGGACTCAGCCTTGGCCAGTGGCAGGTCCATCCTGAAGTGGGCTGACATTGACTCTGATGGACATAAGGGAAGCTTCTGACAGCTTCTCACAGAAGCCACCCCTGTAGCCTGCCTGCTACCAGAACTTGGCCTCACTAACCCAATACACCTGGGAGCACTCATGTTGGGGTTGTGGTGTAACACTGTGCAGAAGCACTGTGCTTCCACCCCTTTCCTCTTTGTCCTGCCCTGGCTGGATGTGGTGGCAGGTGAAAGGGGAATTGATACACAGTAATATGAATTCCTAACTCTCTGCTTTCTGTCCTTATCAAAGTAAGCAAGAAGATTGCCTCCCTAGTCCGTTATCTGTGAGGAAGTCTCTCCACAGAGAGCCTCATGCATTGTGAGAAGGTAAATTATGCTACCACAAAGAACCATCTTGATAGCTGGCTCAAAAAAGCTGCGTGTGTGCTTTGTAAGCCACAATATTAGCCTTCCTTTTAAAGTGGAGCTGACTCCCTGGGGTTGGTCCGCCCTAAAATAGGTGTTTATTCAATACACTGAAAAGTGATTGTCCCATAATTAAAGTAATTTCAGGGTGTACAGTTGCTGACCTCTGCCTGGACACTTGAGGGTGGAACTGCCTGCCTGTGGGCTGGCTAAATAATTGGAGCTACCTCTCCATGTTGGAGCATGCAAATCTGTCTGCTGTCTAAGGGAGCATGGATTCATGCTGTTCCACTGGTGTATGTCTGATCTGGGCAAACTTTCCTCACTGGATCTGGCCAAACAGAGTTGTTTCTGCATCGTCTCCCACCTCTTTCACTTCAGCTAGCTCCAATAATTGGCTAAATAGCATGCATTGCTCTAATAAAGAAAGAAAGGTGGTGCAAGCTGGTAAGAGTGTAACAGCTCCAGGGTCATTCACCAAGCAGCTACAGATGTCTGCAACTCCTATGGACACTCCTATGAACCATTTTTAACCATCCACGGAGGGTGTTGCTCACAGCAGCTGCAGGGACTGGGAAGACTTCCTAGTTTGTTTGGTTCTTTTTTTTCTTCCTGTCCTGGGCTAGGTAGTTTGAAGATAAGCCCAGATAACCCTGTGGTCAAAAGGGTGTTGAGGGCACCACAGTTCCTTGTTGACATTTTGGGTTGTATTCTATTTAGTCTCCAGGCCTACTGACCATTGGTGGGAACCAGGAGTTTCCTCCAAAACAAGTCTGGACTTCCCAGCTGGACTGTCTGGTGTCCACTGTATTTGCTTTGGTTTGGAGACCTCTGCCCACTGGGCGACTGCTCCCATGGGCTGCTGACTTCCTCAGATATAAATGTCAAGGACACCAGCCCCTTGCAATTTGGGGGAAGACTGGTGGGCACTAGGGCATGATGGGGATGTGGCAAAAGGAGCATCAGTGGGTAGGAAACCCAGGGGCCTGGGCTCAGCAGAAGTAATTCTTTGGGCATGAGGTGTCCTATTCCTGGGAGATGTCTCCCTACAGCCATGCACGACCTGGCTTTCTGTGCCATGTGCTACAGTCAGCCTCTTCCCATCTTTTTGTCACCTTTTGAAAATTAATATTTGATATTCTGTCTTGAACCTTTATTTTCTCTGCCTTATTTTTGAACTCTTTTTGTTTTCTGTTTCCAGGAGGTTTCCTCCTAGACCTTCAGCTACTTGGGCTTCTGCTACTTGGGCAGATTTCTGTTTTTCTTCTCATCCCTTTTTTATGTAGGATCTCTTGCCTTTAACCCAGTGAGTATTAACTAGCAATCTTGATATAATTGTGCCTGTTTCTGTAAACAATTTTGAACAAAAGGGAGTGATATCCAGTGTTGCAGTTTTGTAACAACATGGATTTCTAAATATTTACTAAGTTAACAAACTAGTCAAAAAAGAAAAACACTCCCCAGTGTGAGAGAGAGACAGACTGGCACGAGATTCAGCTAGTACTAAGTGTTTTGCTGGAGCAAATGCACTCCGTGTTCTTGGGGATAATTAGTATCTGCAACAGGATCTGACAAATGCAATGGTGACATGAGAGCAACCCCTAGTTTATATTACTTAGCGCCTAAATCACCATCTCAGGCACAGGGCTGGGATCATACTCTTGCAGAAATGCCTGGTAAAATCTTGTTGCAGACAGCAGTCTACAAATGCTAACTGAAATTACTTCATGCCTCCGAAATTCACCCTTCTTTGCAGAGTGTAGGCTGGTACCTGCTTGGCGTTATTGAGCCAGGAAGGCAAAGGAAGCCACAGGGTAGCATGGAAGGTCTCCCAGCCCTGGCTGACAGAGCCTTGCAGTAATCATCAGATCACAGTTCCCTTTCTCTGAAATCCTTATGTTTTCCAAAATCATTACCTTCTACACCCGAGATTTTGTGTAAAATTGAAAAGGGACTGATCTCACAGTAATTGAAATTGCAGTAACAAAAGAAATTCCAATGAGTGAAAGTGAAAAATGAAATAATGATAAATAAAGTTGGGGAAAAAAGGTCAATTTTATAGCAATCTGAGGGGTGGCACAGTGACACAATTTGACCTAGGTGGAATAATTAATCAGCAGCATGGATGGAAACTCCAGGGAAAAGCTAATGCTACCCACACACAAACTACCAACTCCCTTCCTTCTCCATGATTCCTAAAGGGAAAGTCCAGCCTGGCCTCATCCCAGTGTTGCCCAGTGGAAGACAAGACTAAGGCCACAAATCATGGTGGGAATTAGCTCATCCTGGATGTCTCTTGGTTTCTGTTATACTGTGGCATTGTGGCAAGGGAGGGAGGAGCTCACTCCTTCATTCCAACTGATTTAGAAAACACCTGATCTTGGGGCTTATTGCTTGAGGAAGAAAAAATTCAGTGGGAATTTTGGACCCTGAAGTGAACTCTTTGTCTGCCCACTCCCATCAGTGAGTGATGATATCTGTTTCATAATACTAATACTACATGGTATTGCAACATACTGGGAAAAATCTGACTATGATCTGCCACTTACAGAGCATCCAACATTAGAAGTTATTCTGTTCCTGTTATCTCCATTTAGTTGCAGTTATCACTATAAAAAAGAAAAAAACAAACCAACCAGGAGTAAAATTTGAGACCTGTATGAGAAACAGTCGTGTTTCTCAAAACTCTGTGGCCATCTGGGGGGAAACTGGTTTATGTCAGGATGATCCTTAATCTGTCTGATCCTTTGATCCCTGGATCCTGCCCTACTCTGCTACTAGACTGCCTGGGGGTTATGAGACCTGGTTCCTCGAGTTCATGGGTAAGGATGGATGGCTTTGTCGATTGCTTGGACACTGACCTTGATGAAGTGTTGTTTTAGTAGCAAAGCTGGAAGGATGTGTACACAACATAGTTGTTAGCAACACAACCCAATCAAGGTCTGCAATGACCATCTGTATGGGGAGAGGGCATTTAGTTTCTTCGCTCACCATCTTTTTTCCACCTCATCAAGTGTCAGTGGGTTTGACCATAGTTATGCCTGGAAAATGTAGGAAAATATGGCTATGTGGTTCATCTGGATTAATATAGTTCCTTGAGAAATCACAACTGAAAAGGCAGCCACAGTGATGGTGGCTGCAGTCTTAGTCCATGCTAGATTAGTCAGTCCTTACCTACCCTCAGCACATCAACGCTTGTTTTAGTCCACTCTTGGCTTTATTACTTCTTTCTTTTCTAGAAGCTGAGTTTAATCATGACCTAAAATAAACTTTACAGCATTATCTCACTTCCTAATCAACACCAATCAACACAGCGTCTTGAGAGATCTGCAAGCAGACTCTCCTGATGGGGACAGCCCTTGCTCTCACACTGGCTGTGTCACAGCTCTTTTCTGCAGAGAGAAAATGCAAAGCTGCCAGCAGAACCCAGATTTAGAGCAGAGGTGCCAAGAGATAGGGTGGCATGGGGAGGAAAATGAAATATTGCTTGCCTCTGCCTTTGCACAGCTGCTGTTTTCTAGGATGTGTTGACTTAGGTTCTTTGTGTAGTCCTCTTTCAGATGTTGCTTAAGTGCAAATATGGCTGTTAGTTCAAATTTAGTAACAATCAGGATTGATGGAAAATCTCATAGTAGGATGTGACAAAGAAATTCAATTACATACATACACTTGATTTCTATGCTAATAAGACTTACAGTAGTGCTAAAGAAACTGCATTCTTGACTACAGTGGCAGCTGGGTTTTGTCACTGAATACTGTGTTGGCAGCATACTAATGACTCATTTCTGACTGCCGACAGCTTCTCAAGTGACTTTGTACAGTGATTTAAAGCCTGGTGCCAAGCCCACAGGAGTCATTGTGCCAGACCTGGGACCTGTTTGAAGTTGGTGGGAATTATGCTGAGGTGTGCAGCAGGGCCAGGCTTTGGGCTAGCAAGCACTGCAATCAACTTCAGCAAGGCTGGGATCAGGCAGATAACCTGAATTTGCTTTCCCACCTGAGAAACAGGTCATACAAATAGGCTGCATTCATATTTGCAGTTGGGTTGAAAATGGTTCACCTTCTTTTTTTTTTTGCAAAGGCAGGAAAGGGGAAATTAAGCTGCAAACAATGAAATACAGCTGCAAATTTCAGAAAATATTTCTTTCTTCCAAGACGACGTGAAGATAGACTAGACTCCATAGATTCCTCCCCATCCTGGACTTGCCATTTTATCAAGTGTATGAGAGGTGTGCAAGCACAGTAAGGTGGAGGTGAGATGGCAGTAGTCACTTAAATATTACCTTACTTGTGCTCATGGAATCAGTATATGTACAGGAACCAAAGGGAATGCAAGTTAGCAACTGCCACTTCATCAGGTTTTCCCTCCTGGCCCCTTTCCAGGGCAGAATTATGGCAAAGTCTCCATCCTTTCAATATTCACAGTTTGTAAATGCACCTTCTCTTTCTCTACAGGACAGAATGGAGCCCTGGTATAAGTGGAACTCCCTGGAAGCCAGCTTGCACCTCAAAGGGGCGGCACTGGAGCAAAATGTTCCAGTCAAATGTGAGTGCGCTTTTTATTTGAAGGGTAATTAATACACCAACCTGACTCTGTGTCTAGCTGCCTTGGTGATACAAAGCAGCAATACCAAAATGTGGCCACCACCACTTTGAATTCTGAGAGTAGCATGTGATTTGAAGGAGAGGTGTCTCTGTGTACATCTTTTCTTGATATACTCCTCATGCGTCTCTTTTAAAGGGAAGAAAAATTCAGATGCAAATGCTGTGAGGCAGTGGGCAGCTTGTGTTCTCTTACACTTTCAAAAGGGATTGGATTTTGGGTCCCAAAGTTGAGAGTTTGGTAATAATGAGAATTTTGGTGATGTTTTTTTGTACTGTAACATGGATATTCATTCTCTCTCTTGAGGGCTCTAGAAAAAACTCCAAAGCATAATTATTTCCCACTGGTACATATACTGAGAAGTAATTTATTCGAAACTTGGACTTAGATAATTTTATTTCATGGTGCATTGGGGGCTCACTGCTAATTGTTGCATTTGATTCTCACCTGGCATAAATACAGCAGCCTCCTGACTCCTAGAGCTGACCTGCTGCAAACAAGTCAGCACCCTGGCTCATAGGGGTCTGTTCCTGAGATACTTATCATCTCTCTAGCATGGTTGGTGTTGCATTAGTTACTGAGCTGTTTTAAGGCTGGGTCTCACCTGTATCTTGCACAGCCAAGGCAAACCAAGTGTTGGTGGAGAAGATAAATGAGTGGTCATACCCAGTTTGCAAGGTGTCTATGAAATAATCTGTCTCTCTGGAAGTTTCTCATCCTGACAACACATCTCCCCTGCTGCTTCGGTTTGTCAATGTATCCCTCTGCATGCCAGCAAAGAGAGACACCTACCTGTCTTTCAGGGGTTGCGGGTGGGGTTGTGAAAGCGCCTTGGTCTCCTGAAGGATTCCAGAATATCCTCACTCCACACAGAAACGAAGTGCAAAGCAATTTTGGAGGGACCAGTTGGCACAGATCAAAACTGTTCCTGGGAGCACCGTCTGCCATCTGCTTCCTCCAAGGTTGTGGCATCAGCTGCCCAGGAGAAAGCACCAGCATCCATGTTCAAGGCAAACAGAGGCTTTTGTTTCCAAAAGCAAATAACCTTATCTTGGTGAAGTTCATTTGCACAGTTATTTGAATCAAATAGGAAGTCTGTGGTTTTTTATTTTGCTATTAAAATGAGCATTTGGCTGTTTTTGCAGATGCTCAATGCATTAGTGAAAACTGGAAGCTTAAAATTTTTTAAAGAAAGAAATTTTCCACTAGATTCAAGCTGTTCCCTTATATTTACGTACTTGCAATTATATGTACTTATATTGTGCTCCTTCTCTATATACGCGTATAATTATATTGGTGTGTACATATATAGAGATATATATATGCACACACAGAGCTACTGATCTATACTAATAGACAGACCTGCAGTGTTTACTCCCTCACATTAAAGATAGTCAAATAGGAAATCCATAGGTGCAGAACATCTCCATAAATTCATAACTCATGCTGATAAAGGAAATAAATGGGAAGAGAGAAGGCAAAAGGAAGAAAAAAACCCAACTCCCCAAATTTCTGCATTAAATTTGTTGCCTTTGACAAAAGGTGCCAGTGCTGAGACGGTGACTCAGAGGAGAGCTGCAGAAGACAAGACTTTGGCTCAGAGTGGATTACCAAGTCCAGACAGGTGGGAGTGGACTGGAAATGTCCAGAAGCAAGATGCGTGCAGCACTATGGCAAGAATCAACTTCCCTGGAGCCAATGAGAGGTACAGGGGTACCTCCTGGGGAGACCAGAGGAAGTAGGAAATAAATTTCACGTGTTGGAGAGGGGAAATTTCCAAAGAATGATTTTCCTCCTACTCACCCATGCAGAAAGGTGGCTTTGCACCTTCTCCAGCTCATGCCATGGGCTAAAAGCTACCACTGAAGACACAGAAGATGGGATTAGGTGTGACAGAGTGTTGATGATTTATATAGCTTGAAAAGTTCAGTGCAGAACTTTAAGGAGTAAAACTAAACATAGAAAATAACAACAGAATCTTCATGGCCTTTTTAATTCCTGGCAATTTCACAGCGGATTCTTTAGCATTTTGCCTTCGTTAGTTTATAAGGCTCATTTTCCATTAACCTGAGTCAAAATTGTTGCAGGATAACTACAGGCTCGGAAACTCAGTCCTGTGGGTCCACGTTTGTGGCATTTTTATATCTCTTTAGAATACAAAAATGCCTTATTATCTCTGCATAAAGCTTTGGGAGTGATTACAATCCAACAGCAATCGCTGTTCCTACTTCAGCACATATGGAGATCAGTCATGCCCTCTAAGCACCTGTATTCCACAAAACCAAGAATAAAATCCTGGCTTCTCCATCTGAACATTAGTATTTTAGGGCGGGGCTGGTTTGCTCAATGCTTCTGTTATGCACCTCTGCTGTAAACTGCTGATGGCTGTGCCAGATATACCCATCAGACATGAAATTTTTCATGTTGAGTGTGTGTCTGAAGCTGATTTTTCATTCCTAAATTGCTTTCAAAGTAGTTTTACTGTTTTCAAAAATGGAACCAGAGAGGAATGAATTATTTCACCTGTGTTAAAATGTTTCGGCAGAATTGTATACTTGTGCAGGTAAGGCACATGGAGACCCAATACTGGCCTCACAAACACACTCAGGGAGTTGTACTGGTGTCTGTCACTTCAGAGTCCTTTTTACTGCTGGCAAATGCCAGAGGAGCCCAGATATGTGCCAGCACAAAGCGTCTCGCCCTGACTCTGTGTACAAGTGAGAGGATGCCAAACATGCTGCTGCCAGCTCCCCTGTAGGCTCAAGTGGCAGAAATCCCTTCATTTGGGCTCTCAACTCCCCCCTGAAAGGTGTTCCTGGAACCACACATAGCACAGTTTGTGGCCTGGGGAGCCTGGATTAATGTTTTTTGACACCAGAAAATGGCAAGTGGTTGCACTTTGAGAGTGACGGGCATGCAAAGCCAGTGTAGCCTTGCTGCAGTCCCCTGCGACACTCTCATAGAGCCTTTAATTACATGGTCATGCAGTGTTTCTCTCTCACGGAACTCCTGTGTCTTTCAGGGCTTGGGATGGCTGGTGTTTTTCTAATGAACAGCTGTTCAATATTTGGTCTTCTCCTTCTGCAGCATGTGGTTCTAGGGACCATTATTCAAACCCTGCTATTAATACAGAATTATTAATTTAATTGTAAGCTTTTTCTTAGCACCTCTGCA
Source organism: Calyptomena viridis (assembly GCA_013390005.1). Lineage (NCBI taxonomy): Eukaryota > Metazoa > Chordata > Aves > Passeriformes > Eurylaimidae > Calyptomena > Calyptomena viridis. The sequence goes on from WEIV01027096.1 coordinate 70,325, forward strand.
ATTCACAAATGTAATCTTGCAAGACTCAGGTGAGGGGGAGAAAGAAGAAACAAAGAGTATGGCAAAAGAAGCCGTTCCACTAATATGAGGGATTTGATTTCAGATGTGTGCTTTGCAAAGTAAAGGTACAAATAAATCTAAACATTTAGCTGTTTATGTAATGAAAAGTCTGTGGGGAGCAGCATGCACCAGGGTCCATGTGCTGGCAACAGGAGGGCTGCATGCAGCTGCAGCACTGATGAGTGAGCAGGGCTGCACAGCCCCTGTCCTTCCCTTTAAACGGGGCACTTACTGTGCTGCAAGATAATGATGGGCAGTTTCCAACTCCCTCTACCTATTCTCTTTCACTCTTAAACCTGGCATGTTTTAGCCAATTCCAAATCTTCACAAGAGTGAGAAGGAAGGAGTTGACAACCATTCACTTTATGTTTGCCCTTTCAGTGCATGCTAATAAAGTCAATAGTATTTAAAGCTATGTGCTTCAAAAACTTGGATTAGGCTCTTCAAGACAGGCTGTTTCTACTCATTGTCATCAAGCTTTAAAATTAACAAATTCTCACAGTTCACAAAATTGGATTGGAAGTGGCTTGATTTTGTTATGGCTGAGGTCCAAGGACTGTTTGAAGGGTGGAGCTGCAGAGAGTGATACTGACTGACTCCAAGTGACTGCTGTGCAAATTAAGCTCCTGAAGGTAGATCAGGTCACGGGCAGTAGCTAGCAGTCACTTAATACGATTATGACTTAGGTCTGGTTTTTAGAGTATCTTCAAACAAAGCAAACACATATCAATTCAAGCAAGTTTGCAGTATGAGGCTGCAGACACTCACAGGTCCTCATATATTTACTCTCTTGTTTTTCGTGGATAAAATTTGCCTTCAGGAATCCCAGGTCTCTGAAACCAACAGAAAGTCTAGAACTAGAAAGACTTACCTTGGTGGAGGAGGATCAGGACAGGGAACATTTAAACCAGCTAGATAAAGAAAGTCTGTGACATCTGACAGATGAAGACAGAATGACATTGTGAGGCCTCTCTTAATTATCTTTGAAGGGTCGCAGCAATTGGAGGAGTTTACTAAGGACTGGAAGAAAGCAGATGTCCTACTTTCTTCAAGAAGGGCGGGAAGGAAGATGAAGGGAATTACAGAACAGTCAGCCTTGCCTTGATCTCTGGGAAAGTAATGTAGCACATAGCAAATCCTCCTGGGAACTATTTCCAAATGTGCAGAGGACCGGGAGTAGTGAGTGTGGATTTATGAAAGGAAGATCATGCCTGACGACCCCAGTAGCCTCCTACAGTGACTTGACTGGCTCAGTGGATGAGCAGAGAGCAGTATGTTGTTTATCTTGACTTTACAAAGGCTTTCAACACTGCCTCTCGTAATATCCTCACAGAAAAATTGAAGTACAAGCTACAGAAAAAGATTAAAGGATGGCACTAGATGGCCTACAGAAGTCAGTTCCAGCCCCAACTATTCCATGATTCCAAAACAGGAGCAGGCTTTGGTCTTTCAGCTTAATACAAATGGTTATATTTGCTTTTCTGTTCGCATTTCTGTTCGCATCAGGGTAGCTGGATGAGTTGCCTCAGATAACACTAAATTTTGCTTTGAGAAGAGACTTTTGCCCTTGATGAAAATGATAATAAAACCTTAAGTGAAAACAAGGTGGATAACACCATCGGTCATTGGCAGAGCAGCCTTCTCCCACATCCAAGCCTAGCAGCTGCCTTTCGGGGCTGTTATCCCCTCTGACAAGCCAGGGTGGTGTCTGCATGAGAGCATCCTCCAGCTAGCTCCCTTAGGAATCACTACAGCACGAAGCTGGGAGCTGGGTCAACCCTGATTTCTCTTCATGGGCCATACAGTACTCCAGGTGAGTTCAGGGGCTTCCTGCTCTTAGGAAGGGGTAAAAGGCACCAGTCCATCCATGTCCATGTCCATCCATGACATGAGCTGCAGCAGCTGAGAAGCTGGTTGCTCAAGGCATCTTCCTCTGGGACTGAATTTTACTCACAATCTATAAAGTGAAGACACACAAGGTGAGATTTGAAAACTGCTGAAGAGAAATGGAAACCCCAGCTGGAGCTGGGAGGCAAAGGTCTGACCGGATATCTGCACCCCGGAGGCGAACTGTTGGCTTTATTCCTCAGCAGTGATAGATAAAAAGATGTGAGCAGGAGCTTCACAGGATGATGGTTACTATGGCTACCCCACACTGTCCATCCAGGCATCCATCTGCTTGGCTCACAGGGCTGGAAAGATAGACTGCTGCTTTTGAAAGCTGATGGTAATTTATCCTTGCTAGCTGGAAAGGGATGATATCCTCCTCTGAGATCAATTTTGCCCAGTATTTTTTAAGCCATGAAAACCATTCTAACAGTAAAGTCACGTTGACAAAGAGGGTGTTGTTTCCTTTCAATAGTTTTGTTTTTGTTATTAAATAAGGGGTACAGTGATAATGGAGAGGTACCAGTATGTCCCCAGCACGCTGAAATGCCCACCAGCTTCAATAGAAATTTAACCCTTCAGATTTACTTTGTAGATTGCGTGCTCCAGCCAGCATGTTGTGGTGCTGGTTTGACACGTTCAGAGAGCAGAGAATGCAAGCTGGAAATGCAGAAACTACTGTCTCTAGTTGTTTGTTTGTGAGCCTCTTGGATGGCCACATACAGAAACTCTAGGATAAACATAGATATTGTGTCATAGACTGGGTAAAAGTGAAGTACTTGCTGCTCTATCTATAGTTGTTTGGGGGGGTTTGCTGGCAGTAGTAATGCATGGGAAAAACTGCCAGATATTGTGAATGACAGTATCAAGCACTGATTTTGTAGTAGATGCTTTAGAAAACTAAAACTTTAGAAAACTAAAACTTTTTGCACTAGGAAAACTTTTTTGAAAAGTGCTTGTTTAAATTTAACAAATATAAAAAGAATTCCTTTGTTGGAGAGAATCAGATAGAGTTTTCATATATTTCCACTGCACTGAACTGCTGTGTAAAGGTGGTCTTTCATTTAAAAACTGGTCTGGGATGAGAAAGATTTTACCAAATGTCAATTCTCTTGCTCCTGGGAAGTTTCTTAGTCCTCATCATTCATCACTACTGTGATTGTCCAATTAACTGTTTTATACGACTATTCCTCTTTGGAAAAGTCCTGCAAAAGAAGAATTCCTGATACACACACAGTTGACATCTGTGGAATACAAGAGGACTATATTGTGCTATGCAGGTAAATATGAAAAGCACAAACACATGTATAATGTAGGCTTATTGTGTGCATTTTGTATACAAATCTTTTGAGTTGAGTGCCTTGAGTACAGGGGCTTCCTCCTTCTCTGTCACTGTGCACTGGGATGGCTGGGGGCTCCACAAAGCTGAAATTTGATTCTGTTTCCTCTGTTAGCCATGTCATATGGAAGAAGCAATCATTTTACAAGTCAGTCATTTGTCTTTTCGTTCTCATTCCTGCCAGCTTTATCTAAACCCTCTGTCTTCTAGGAAACTGGAGTCTGTTACATCAGCAAGACAGGGTCTCCATCCCTGACTGAAAAAGACTGTAGACTATGGGCCTTACAAATTATTCTGGCTAGAAAGACTTTGTTGCCAAGGCAAGTAGGATGTAATGTGACAGCAAAAAATGATCCACATCCTGGACATAGAAATAAACATGTATATCAAATATACACATCTGTACACACACTTCTGTTTGTCAGCACAAATCCGTTAAAAAAACAGTTTCTTTGCCTGATCTTTGGTGTACCAGATGCTGGGCTCTAGGAGATATTGCCTTTATAGAAGAGAGTGGACTCGTGTTCTTAATCTTGCAGCCTTACTCTGATTGTTTAGAGATGCTGAAGGGCAAGATGAGAGTGTTCATTCTCCATATTCCAACTTGACTTTTTCAGTATATATAAAGGGGTTAGAATACATTAACATTATTTTTAATCTTTGATTTTTGACTTGGGAAATTGTTGGTTTCAGCTTCTCTGCCAGATGGCTGAGGAAAGAGCAGTCTGTGCTTTGTGCTAAATGTTTGTGTGAGAATCTGAGGAAGCGGAGTCCAATTAACATAAAAAGCCATTGTGGTCTTCCAAAATCTGGGAATGGAAAGTCAGTGAAACAGAATGAGCAATCACCTGCCTAAAATAAAATTAGCTGCAGCTACAAAATCAGACCAGCTCAGTGAATGTACCTATCTGAGTTCACAAGCTTCAGAAATAATTAGCCATCACAGATGATGCACCGTTCTGGCTCTGATGTTAGGCGTCTCCATTGTCTACATAGCAAAGATTATAGCATGCCATCAGGAAACCCACCATCTACTGCAGTTATCCAACTTCTGCCTTGTAACATGTTAGAAAAAATCAACAGGAAATGGCATCCTGAACCTCAGATCCACATCCACTTGAATCCTAATCTAATTGACTCAAGATATAAATACTTTTGATCTGAAAATGTGATGCCCTTGACCAAAAGTTGTTCCACTCTTTATGACCCGCCACAAAAAAATTATTTGTGATAATCAGGAGTGGATTTGCTGGAGGAAGGATGGAGGATTACATCCCATTTGCCCTGTACACTGAGTACAATCCAGGCTCATGTGGGGAGGGATGGGCTGTGCAAAGTGCTGTTTGAGGAGCGCTACACTTTCTGCTCCCCACCAGAGAAGGACTTTCATCTCTACATTGCCTTCTAGAGGTGGGTGGAGGCTGTGGGGACTGAAGTTTTGGAGAGATCCAGTCTGGAGAGAGGCACTGGGCAGGAGTTGCCTCCAAAAGGAGTGTGATGTTGCTAAGGGGCAGATGTAGATGTGTAGACCCCTTTGTGCTAAGGGGTAGGTAGAGAGGTGTTGTCTCTACAGCTATGAGAACAGCATACCATGCCTGTGTCCAGGCTTACAGTTACATCCAGCTCTGCAAGAACATTTGGGTTTTTAGAGATGAAGAAAATTTGTGTGCTGTGTCCCCCAAGACTCCTCTTACTGGTTTAGCTCAGAGGATATAAGATCTATTTCTTACTCTCTTTCAATAGTACCAGTGCCCCTTGCCCCTTTTCTCCTCCCAGAACATGGTGGCTCTTTCCAGCCTTCCTCTGAACACTCACATTCATGTACACACCAGAGCCCAAAACTTCACCACAAAGATTTCAGTGGAGACACTGTTTTAAGGATATCCAATGGGGAATAGATTTCTGTTGACCTTTATTATATCTCACAAGCTTTCCTGGATTTTCCAAAACTATGAAGGGAATGTGCTATACACAGAGCAATTTGAAACAATACAGTTATCTCCTTTTTAAAAGCAGGAAGTGAAAATGCAATATTAACTCCTCTGCAATTGCCAGTGAAGGTAGGGATCGTGTAGCAGCATTAGCTGGAATGTAACAACAGTTAATGAAAACATGTCTATGCACTAGAAAAAAATGCCATTAAATTTCCAATGACACAAGTAAATAATGTTGGGAATGTTGGACCAGCTGAAAAGCAAATGCATTGGAGCAGTCATTGCACAGATACAGAGAGAAAAAAAGGAGAGTTAACCAGGAGAGGGGAATGGGCCCTCCTCTGCGTGGGAGAGTGTTGTTTAGTACATTAGAGAAGGACCACGCAGGCATTCAGCTCCCCGTCATAGCTGGAACAAGCTCTAGTGAGAAAAAGTCCCTGGCCCCAGGAACATTTAGAAAGGCCAGAGAAGCACCATTGTTGAAAAGGGCTGTCACCGCTTTGCTTTTAAGTTGGGCCCTCAGGACAATGGTTACATAACCTGACCAAGGTAATAAATAAGCCTGGAGAAAAGCCTAGCAACCAAAATTCCCATCCCAGTGCAGTGCCGTATCTGTTCCCAGTCTGCTGGAATGTGTGGGCTCTGCGTCTCAGTCAACCCTTGGTGCCTCTGCTCAGCTGCTCCCTGTGCTCTGCCCATGAGGTCTGGCCCAGGAAGTTCGAAAGATTGGGAAAAGGAGTGAACCGGGTTTGTTTCTTGTATGTATCTAGCACTCATTTAACACCGAAGTTACTCTTGAGATTAGCAGAGTCCAGTAAATGTGAGTTGTTGAGTCAATGAGCAGCAAATGTAGCTGTAATGTTCAACATAAAAAAAGTAAGCAGCTCCCCATAGCATTGTTGTGTGATGTGGTATGGCCAGCTAGAGCAGAAATCCTATGAGGAGTGGCTGAAGGAGAAAAGGAGGCTCACGGGAGGTCTTATCACTCTCTCAACTGCCTGAAAGGAGGTTGTATCCAGGTGGGGGTCGGTCTCTTCTCCCAGGTAACCAGCAATATGGCAAGAAGAAATGGCCTCAAGTTATGCCAGGGGAGGTTTAGATTGGATATTGGGAGAAATTTCTTCACCAAAATGGTAGTCAAGCACTGTAACAGGCTGCCCAGGGAAGTCACAATCCCTGGAGTTATTTAAAAGACACGGGCACATGGGGGTATGTTTTAGTGGTGGATTTGGCAGTGCTGCGTTAATAGTTGCACTTGATGATCTTAGAGGTCTTTTCCAACCTAAATGATTCTATGATTCTATCTTCTATTTCTGCAGCCATCAACCAGACAAATTGGTCCATTGTTTCTCTTTGTTTGGATCAGGCTCTCAGCTGGGATATGTTGGTGCAATGTATACAAGCCTGAAGCACTTCTTCAGAGCAATAGGTGGCAGAAAAAGTGGAAAAGAGAAAGGGCTGCAGTTCCTACAGAGAAGGAACTATTCGACTGTGTCTTTAGACACATTATTTATTCGAGTGTTGTTCTTCTCTGTGGGAGTCCTAGTTCACTGCCCTTCAGCTCTAGCCATGTCAGCTGCAGGTTTGAGTCATTCCTTATGTCTGGTTACCTTTGTGAATGAGTCAACTGACTAAACTGTGTCATTTTGAGGAGAGACAAGAAAGAAACTGAATATCCCTTCTAAGTATTTGTTCACTTTTTTCACTTATCCTCTGAAATATGAATTCAATAAGGAAATTGGGGAAAAAATAATTTGCATATTTCTTAGGATGCTGGAAAGCCCTAGGTGCCCAAAAGGTGTCTGTAGGAGAAAAAGAATATAGCACATTTTATCAAGCATGCACTCTTCTGGGTTTGGATTTATCAGTTAACTCCCTGATATTCCCCTTCTGACATGCAATTTATATCCTCATACATCACTCTGAAAATTGGCACAGTGCTTCTTTTCCTCCTGTGCAAGTTTTAGTCTCTTTTTTTAAATAAACATTCTTTTCCAATTTATAAAAATCAGCTATAAAATAGGCTTTGGGCCCTGTTTTTAGGTATTTCAAGGTCAGATGTGCAATCACCTTGAAAGCAGGGGGATTACACATAAACAGAGGCATCTGTTTGTGTGTGAGCAGCCACACCTGGTGTCTTCAGGCTGCCTCATGCCTGAGCCTCCAAGAGGTCTGTTCCAGACCTTCATTTTTTTCTATTTATTTTTTTAAAAGCATTTTTAGAGCATATCTGCCAGGTCAGGCCTCAGATAGAATACAGCCAGGAATGAAACTGTCTGTGTCTTCCCAATTCACCCTTTCTATCTGTTAAAGCATTGTTATGGGATATGTGAAGCTGAGGTATTCTGCCCTGTTCAAAGCACAGATCATCATCTGTTTGACAGTCTGCCTTACGGAAATCTTTGGTATAATTTTGAGGTGTATTGTCCTGAACATCATGGATCAGATCTCTTTTATTTCAAATGATTCACTGCATTGTAGGTTTGACATTGCCTTTCTCCTTCAAGACCTAGATGAATCCTCCTGCATCACTCTGGTGAGAGATGCTGCTTGGGGTTTTCATGACACAGTACCAATGAAACTTAGTCACGGATTTCCAGACATCCTACCTCTCCTTGAAGACTCTGGCAGTCTGCTGGTTTGGCTGTGTTCTGCAGATATCTCTTACAAGTACTTAAGTCTTGCTGTATGTTGCCAAGGAATACCTCACATCTTAGGCCCTTGAGGATGCCTGCATGTGGGGTGGTGTGAAATTAGGAAGTGCATTAGTGTAAGTGGCAAGACTTAAAAATCCCCTGTGAGGCCTGTCTCTGGAATTTTTTTGCCTTTGGCTAGCATTCCCATTGATGGGTACAGTATTGGCTACTTATTTTTCAGCATCTCACTGGAATTGACATCTTGTCTCCAACACTCCACACTGTACCTGACTGTCTATACAACCTGTAATATGAGGAAACTCTGAATCAGTCTCCTCAAGTGATGAGTTTATGCCCTGGAGTACAATGAACATGGAGCACTGTTTGCTCGAATAGCTGCTAAGGTTATTAATAGTCTTAAAAAACATCCTGGAAATTCTTTTCAGTCCATTCTTAGTACTCGTTGACCTCAAACTGGCAACCACATGAAAAAATGTTGGGAGGGGAAGCACGGATTAATACAAGAAAATAGAAACCACATGGTGGAGGGAAAGAAGATCAACAAGGCAGTATTACTGAAACAGAAGATTCCTTCTTAATTCTCATCCCACCTCTTCTCCTCCTCAGCATTTTTTCTAACTGTTATTCTTTCTTATTCCTGTAAAAGGGTGAGTCTGTCATGTTGGCTTGTCTTTTGGCTTGTCTTTTTCCAAGCAACAACACAGCAGAAATGGTATTTTTGACTGCTATTAATTATTGCCACTGTTAATTGCAAGGAAGGCTTGTCTGATCCTTTGTGCTGTTCTTAGATGTCTCATCCCTCCCAATTTGCCTTGTCAGTAGGTTTCAGGGGGATTTGGGGCACGTTGGTATCTTGAAGTACTAGGCCTGAATAGAAAAAGTAACATTGCATCTAATTCTGTCAAAAGACTTTGAAGGAGTATTTTGCATTATGAAAGCTGCACATTTGTACTAATTGAATAGTAATAATGATAGCTTAACTAATAAAGACAGGATTCCAAAACACATTTCTCTTTCAAAGCTCAGCCTATAATTCTTAAATGGCTCCCTGCCAAAGTTTTGAAAGCCAAAGATTATTATGTGTCAGCTATTAGAAATTGTGTGTTAAAAGTCTAATCTCCTATGTTTTGGGCTGTGTGTACTACAGAGCTAACAGGGCTACGGAATTATTGTCTTGGAGGCATCACATGTATTGTATAACTGCTGGGAATTTTTTGGCCCTGTCCATAAAAAGGATGAAAATGGTTATTTTAGCATACATTTAGAAAATGTTTTTCCATCTGGTCAGTAGAGAGGCAGGTATAGCCCTTACGTAGTGCAAAGATGGACATTTGAGCTCCTACCACCACATCATATGACTTTAAGATAGAGCCCATACTGGGAAATGATATAACTCCCCTACCCCTTGTTCCATCCTCACTTCCTTCCAGTACTGCTGTCTCTTAGTAGTGAAGGGATCAAGCAAGCATTAGTAATTTTCTCATGCTACTTTGTAAGTGCATCTTTAAACAAATGATGGGGCTCTGATATTACCTCTTCTCACAACATTTTCTTTGCTTGTTTTTAGATTTACAAAGCTTCTGATACAGCAGGGTGGTAACGGGTGCTTTGATATTGTGCTTTATTCTTCTCATATTTCAATAATTAGATATTTGATAGTGTTGCTTAACAGAGGTATGGCTCTTTTAGTCTGAGAATCCTTTTTTGTCCTTTATCATCTTCATTGTACCCCTCCAGAGAAGCACAACAAACACACCGTGTCACATTTTCCGCCTTGTCTTCATCATTGGGTCATAATACAGGAGTTACCTTTACGCCTACTTTTGTTACATTCTACAGCAGTGTGCTGTCAGTGTACTTCTACACATCTTTGACTTACAGGGAAGCTTTGTCATGATGACATCATTTGTTTTGTCATGTGACTATAAGAGGAACCTTCCGGCATATTAACTGATCAGTGTTGGCAGACTGGTCTTTCTGGGAAAATATTGCTCCGGGCTCACTGACTTAAAAACAAGGCAATTAAATTGAACAGGTGAGGGAAAAGGTACCCTTTCAGATTCGTTTCATGATTTTCTTCCTATAATCCAGACTGTTTACACTATCCTAAAAATGTGAAAGTAAAATACCTTTTTATCTTCCTCTGATTTCACATTTTTTTCAAAAAGTATGGTCTCTATTAGAGAGTCTTTATGTTGTCCATGGTTTTCTAATAAATCAAAGAGAATTCAGACCTCAGATCCCAAGAGCACAAAGTCTGGTTATTCAACAAAGTCTGAATCATAAGTTGAATCTGAAGATGATAGTGAGGTCTTGCTCATCTAGCTCCCTTCTTTGAATGTAGAGTGAAGGAATTTGTACCTCATTAACCCTGTGGACTGTTTAGATCCCAGCTGAAAGCCAGACATAAGGGAAACATTTTTCCAACCATGATGGATAAACCAAGCAGCTCTACTCAGAATCAATTTTTTTTGCTAAAGATGATTATTTTATGTTTTTTGCTGGCTGTTCAGTGCGACTAACATAGTCCAACTTTTGTCAACATCGCAGGGAGAAGTCTTAAGAAATCATCTCAACAGATTTCACCAGACAAATGTGGAGATGTAATGTAAGGGCAATGCTTGACTTTACATGGGCTTTGCATTGCTGTAGAAGGTGTGAATTTGTTTGATCTGATCTTCTTCTGAATCATAGTGATAGGTGTTGTATTTGGGATCACCAGAAACCTTAAGGTAGGAACAGGCGAAGGCAGTGAACCCTTAGTTTTGGTTTGCTTTGGATATAGATATTCCTATTTTTGAGTAGGTACTTTTATGTTTCCTCTAGGTCAGGCTCTCCTGAAGAACACTGAAGAATGATAAATGGTTACAGTTCTATGTGGCAGAAGTTTTACAAGCACATACATTGTCTAGGCATAGCTGTGAGACTATCTGGGTTCCTTGGTTAGGAATTTCAAAACACAAAGGTCATGGACCTGTGGCTATTTGAGATGTAGATGTCTCTGTGTCACCATTAGCTTTGAAACAAAATGCTGAAGAGAGATGAGCTAAGGGCCTATCCACATAAATATCTATGTTCCAAAAAGTTGGAAAGATGCATTAGATCCCATCAATTTAATGAAACATTTACAAAACCTCTGAATGTCTAAACAATTATCAGTTGCTTCATTTATTTAGACTGCTTGCTTCTACTTCTACAAATAAACAGTTGCTCTCATTCCATTACTCTTCTTGCTACATATGTAAAACTTTCATGCAGCTGGCAACTCATTTTTGTTGAATCTTGGCTCCTGAGAGACAGATCTGGAACATATTTGCAGAGAGAAATTTTCTGGCTTTTCTGGAACTACAGAGATTAGAAACTCCTTTTGAAGGAGACCCCTTTGCATGTAAATATAGTTTGAACAAGGCCACACACAGGTAAATGAGTAGAGAAAGGATTGTCTTAGCAGGGACACATATTTCACCTTGTAGGAATTTTGCAAATAGAAAATACTTACAACAGATGGACCACCCCTTCAATCGACTTTCTTTACAACAGTGAGACACCCATATATTTTACGTAAACATGAAGACTGGGAATCAGTAGGACTCCTAAGGATGGTGCTGATCACAAGTGTGACTGATACCACTACATTTGAGGGGTTTATTTCACACCTTTAAGCCCACTATTCTTCAGGAAGGGAGCTTCTCAAGCAGGAGTTCTGTATGTGGCAAGTGTGTGAGATTTGGCTCTGTGCTTTTGTATGCTCTGCGTAGGCAACCAGTATGCACTTATCCAGCTGCACAGCTTTAGAAAATGTTTTAATTAATTGTACTTATCACAGAGGACAGCATGGGGGCAATGTGCATGGATTTCATTATTTATAATGTTCCGCTAACTCATGACAGAGTTGGAAGAAGCAAGAGGTTTTTTAACTCTGCTCTAAAAATTCAGCCTCTGTTTTTTCAGTCCTTTTTTCACTTGTTCTTACCAGTAAGGATTTTGGAGGCCATATATGCTCGCATGTACACCCCTGGACTGTATTGCCATTGAGGACACTGAAACATGAGATGGGCTGTTGAATAAGGGAATTCTCTAGAAGTATGTGCCCATCTGAGCAATGTGAGTGGTGTCTAAAATTAGAATAAATGTTTGAGATATCAGACCCAATTCAATCATGATAGCAATCTGTCAGATAACCGTGACCTTTGGGTGGAAGCCCGGTTTAGCCGTGTGGCTTTTTTTGACCTCATATGGAACCTGGAGTGCTAAAAATTTTGGTTAGTTTTCTGGCTGTAATGTATATTCAAAATTCTAGTTTCAAATATTCTTCACGTGCACAGTTTAAATTGCTGGTTTCTGGCGTGTTTTGATTGAATTGGGTTAGGAACCCCTGCACTGGCAATGCCAAAGGAATGGAGACCTTGAGTCAAAGGGCAGCAGTGACCATCTGGGCCAGACTGCGAAAGGCACAGCTGGACCTGGGAATATACATCTGCCCAGTAACTGAACCATCACTTCTGCTGCACACTAATGAGCTAGAGGTAATTAGGGTGCTTTCATTAAAGACCTCTTAATCTGAGATGGGAACCAGCTGATTTGTGAACAGATGAGGTCAGTGTGTCTTTGACCTGAAATATCTTGCTGGTCATTGGTGTGGTGAACCAAGGCAAACAGGTTGTGTCCTGGATATGCTGAAATCCCCCCCAGCTGCTTTTGCTCTGCCTCGGTTACTTTGGTTGCATATTTGCAGAGCATTTAAGACTGGTTTCATGCAATGATTGCTCACACTTTATGCATAACACTAACTCACTTTTTCTTCTGGAATTTTTAAATTTGCAATCAAAATACTCTTCTCCCTGTAAAATCCATCTGCAGGCTTGTGACAAGAATTGGTATTCATTCTGCAAATGCTGCTGTTCAATTTAAACGAGTGTGAGGCAAAGTCATCTGAAGAAATCATGACACTTAATGGTGTCTTCACATGCCATTTGTCATTTATGGCATCCCATAAAATGAAAAGGCATTGCCAACTCCTAACTGTCCTCAGGGACATTCTCCATTTGAAATTGCTGAAGAGGCAACTGAATATTATTTAACCAGAAATTTAAGAGCAATAAATTGTGCATTTTAGAGACTGCTGGGAAGATGGATGGGAAAAGATCTTTTTCTCTTTCAAACTGTAAACAAGAAGCAATAAATTACTTGGATTAATCTCAACAACAGGGGATAGATTACACTCTATCCATCAGAATAGGCCTTGCTCTTATATGTGACTGCTCTTTGAAAGAATGGGCACATTAAAAAAAAAAAAAAAGAAAGCCTGATGTCCATGGAAGAGGCTATCTACTTCCACTTAAAATACACATAGAAAATCAGTAACAGCAGGCAATATGCAAAAGATCTGATGTGAAATAAATGGTGACAGAGAGGCTGTTTGATTAACACCTTTAAAATCCACTCATTTATCACCATAGCAATAATGATATACCAGATAAAAAGCTTGAATTAAATAATATACAAAGCTGGACAAGTGGTTACCAGTAAAAGTAATGGCCCAAAGAAATGAGTTAAACTAGTCTTGCCAGACAGGCAGCAAAGTGGACATTTATTGTTGCTAATGAAGAATGCAGAAGAAATTATCAAGTAATTATCAAGTAGATAGTAAACAAGGTTCTCTAAATAGAAAACGGCCAAGAAAATACACACTTCTAGTTTTGCTTATCTGAAACATTGAAAAATGATGAATTGGGTGTTTCAAGCCCATGAGATCTTAATAAGAACTTTAATTGCTTTCTGGTATCTGAGGTCTTTTGTATAGTTCACATTTTTGCAGCCACAAGACTTGAAGCTTACAGGGAAGGGAAGAGAAAGGAAAGGAAGGTAAAGAAATTTCAGGCATCCAAAAATGTGAAGCTTCTGAATAAAAGCTACAACTTCTAGCAATGTGTTCTGTGTTTAATGATGGCAATACAGCTTAAGCAAAGGATGTATAAGATGTCCAAACATAGGCAGCACAGGGATCCCAAAAAACATTGTCATCTCTGCAGAAGGCAAAAGTTTGTGTTCTTGACTCCTCTATTTATATATGTATGCATATAGCTCTGTGCTATATATATAGATGTATAAATAGCATATATAGATGTGTACACATATAGCTGTGCATGCATGGGATAAAACAGCCTGAAGAACATAGCATAGACACACTGTGAGACAATGAGGGCAAGAGCCTTGAGAGCTCTGGGGGAAGAAGCAACTAAGAAGTCTCAGTAGAGAAAAGGAACCACCATTTTTATTAAGAAAGGAGCTGAAAGATCTATTTTACATTTGTAGTGACAGCTATGTTAACAACCTCCACCTTCCCAAGTTTCGAATGCTCTTCAATGCTTTAAATGAAGTTTTTGCTTGCTGTAAGGTTATGGTTAAAATGAAAACTGTCTTAAGTGAAATCCACTGGCTCACTTGTATGCTAAGGACAGCTGTGTGTCTGATTTTTTGGCTACCCTCTGGAAGGGCCCAGGTCTTTCCCACACTAACTGTTTAACCATCAGGTACCACATTTGCCCCAATGGCCAGGTAGCACTCAGGAGAAGCCCACCTCCTTAGACATCCACACTTCTGCAGACACATCTAGAATGACCCCAACCACTTTGGCACTTCTCAGACTTGAGGAGAGCAGAAGAGAGACTTGGAGAAATCCATTTTGTCCTGTGGGACATATAGCCCCTTCCAGTCTCTTCTTTTCTCTTCTAGGAAGAGCAAGCTCCTACATTAGTCAGAGCAGGTATGTCACCAGACCTGTGGAGGACAGCCATTCCTGAGCTGTGACTGCTGTGTCTGGTCTCTGTTCAAAGACATAAACAAGAAACACCAGTCTTTGTGCAAAGCAGCAAGGCAAATCCATGCCTCACCATGGTCACAAAACTGTGCTACTGCATCTCCCTATGACAGCAACACTTGGCTTCCTGTATCCCAAAGGCAGCACTGAGTGGTGGTGGAAAGAAGCAAAAGTGCAATCAGTGCTGTTGACTTACACAGAGATGACACCCGCTGTCCTTAAGACTTCTAGCACACTTCCCCCAGGGAATGGACATGAGAAAGGTCATATTTGACTCTTCTAGCATGACTCACCATACCCCATTTTTATGTAAGTTCTCAAACAAATTTCTGTGGCTGGATGCACCTCCTTGGCTGGGTGCACATATTCACAGGACACATATCCTTTCATTGCACTGCCAGTCGTGGCAGGTAATTGCAGATGTTTACTTTTGCCAACACTGGATCATCTGGTAAGATGTCTCCTTCCCTTGCTGTTCTTCTCTCTGGACAAGTAGATGCCAGCCAATATGCAGAATATGATCCATCCTTCCTTCCTTCCTTCCTTCCTTCCT
>WEIV01027096.1:85809-159809 GCA_013390005.1 Calyptomena viridis
CTGCCCACCCGCCTGCCCACCCACCTGCCTGCATGCCTTCCTCCCTCCCTTCCATGTTTTGCACTCAGATGTCTGTTTCCCCCAGCAGCCCCTCCTCTCCCAAATCTTGAGTGCCTGCCTATGTGCAGATTTTCTAGCCTGTCCACTGCAAGGTCAGCAGTGGTCTGCAGATGTAATACAGGCAATTGCCCCACTCAGTTCAGAAGTGTGTGGAAGGGACATTGGGTGATTGAGCTGGCATGGGTGCTCTTCAGTGATACCGAAGAGCAGTGTAGCATATTTTCCCTATTCCCTCACTCACACACACTTAAAACACCAGCAAAGTTCACAATATGGCCAGGTTTCAAGGCATTTTTTTGCTTTAGCCCCCAAAACTAAGGCTATCGCCTCTTCTCTCTATTGTCAGTTGCATTTCAAGTCTCTGTGGCACAGCAGGGAGATGCTGCAGCTGTTCAAACAAACCATTTCTGGAAGTGCTAACACAAGCAGATGAGAGCAGGATTTGAAAATGGCCAAACCATTTGGCTGCAATTTTCCACTGAATTTCAGCCGGAGGGAGTACCACCCCCTTCTCTTCCAGAATAAAAGATTTCTACCCTTACTGTTACATATGGGTAAGGTTTTGGGTTTTTTTTCTGTATAAAAGTATAGGGAAGCCTGCCATCAGCCCTATCTAAACTGATAAATTACAAGAATTTGCCTAAACTCACTTACTTATTGTACAGCCCTCCCAATTCCTGCCATGTGGAGTTTACAGTCTCATCTGTCTTTTGTGCTTGTCACAGTGAAGTGGGACTTCTTAGCTTGTAAGTGATATCCAAAAACAGAGTTTTTCAGCAATCCCAAAATAGAAGAAATAATAAATTATTCAGGAACGTTGCTATAAAAACAGCTCTGCAATGAACCCCTGTAAATTTTCAGGTGGGACCCTGAAAATCCTAACTTATTTTGACTGTAGTAATTTTTAGAAGTTCATTGTAAACAAAATTACAGGCTTACATTATGTAAATTTTGCAGTGTTGTGGATGCTGGGTTGCCGTGTGTTTGTTGTGCTTGTGCAAAATTGTACAAAGTCATTGTAAAATATTTTTGCAATATCATAAAAATTAGCACCTTTTTAAGCCAAAGACATAGAATGACAGAATCGTAGAATATGCTGAGTTGGAAGGGACCCACAAGGACCATCAAGTCCAACACCTGGCCCTGCACAGGATCATCTCCAAGAGTCAAATCATTTGCCTGAGAGAATCATCCAAATGCTTCTTGAACTCTGTCAGGCTTGGTGCTGTGACCACTTCCCTGGGGACCCTCTTCCAGTGTCCAATCTCCATGTGGGTGAAGAACCTCTTTCTAATATCCAACCTCACCCTCCCCTGACACAACTTCAGGCCATTCCTTCAGGTCCTGTCCCTGGTCACCACAGAGAAGAGATCAGTGCCTGCCCCTTCTCTTCCCCTCACAAGGAAGTTGTAACTGCAATGAGGTCTCCCCTCAGTCTCCTCCAGGCTGAACAGACCAAGTGACCTCATTTGCTCCTCATACAGCTTCCCCTCAAGGCCCTTCACCATCTTCATTGCCCTTCTTTGGACACTCTAAAAGCTTAATAACTTTCTTGGATTGTAGTGACCAAAACTGCACACAATATTCCAGGTGAGGCTGCGCTCTACCTTGAGACACACTCCTAGACAGTGAGGCCTGTAATTTATGTGGCCAGTTCAAGCAGTATTAAGAGATATCAGTAGCTCTGTATTGATCCAGGCTTGTTCAGACACTTTAGGAATTAAATTTAAATTTTTTTTTTCTCACTTGCCAAGTGGTTTTGGACTTTTGTCTGAAAAATACATCCACAGTTCACTGGTCCAGAGATAAGATTAATTTATATTTAGAAAGTTTTAATTCATCCAATAGGTTTTAAATGCTGTACAGGGAAGGAAATGGGCAGGCTTTATATTGTTACCAGGCTGCTTCATACTCCCCTAGGTTATTTATTGCTTCTGTATCCAGTCTTCTCCCACTGCATGAGAGCAACTATGACTCTGATGACAGGTTGTGACACGCAGGAAGTTCAGCAGAGTCCTCAAAGTTAGTGCACAAGTTTAATCACTAAAGCAGATGAAAATCAGATTGAAAACATGTTGCTGTGAGTAAAAACAAATTCAGTTAACAATAAATACTAAAGGGGAAAGACAGGATGTCTTCATATTCTTGGCTCTGATGGCTGCTGTGTTGTATAGCTCTCTCTCTTTTTCCAGATGAGCTGAGCTACGAAGCACAGTTTTCTCTGCTTTCTGCGTAGAAGAAGTGCTTCTGGCAAGGCAATTCTAAGTTTTCTAAGTTATTCAATATCTTTTGACACTTTACTTGCCTCAGATGACCCAAAGGTAAACTCACTACCTACACTGCTACAACAGCTAACATGGCAAACTACTGTCACCTCAGTGACTTCATGTACTCCCAAAATGTGCCACTTCAGTGAGGCCAAAGATACCAGAAAATAGGGTCTGGGAAATAATAATGTTACTTCAGAAATTTCATCTCCTTGGTGGTTGAAGCAATTAATTTCATAAAGGTATAAAAATCTTCATAAATGTTTGACAGCTTTATGTAAATGCAATAAACCAAAGGTGTAGGCAGAAGAAATGAAACTCATTTTGCATTTATGATGTGCAACACAATTATAATGCAGATGAGGACAAAATGATCTATAAACATTAAACACATAGTTTAATATCTAATATGGCAGGAGTAGCCCTGCTGAGTGGGCATGTGCAGTAATACAACATTATGGACATCAGGGCATCAGCTGATGTGGGTGGCAAAGGAGAAGTGCACAACTCTCCTTCCTGCAAAGTAAGTGTTGGACTTTGTGGGATCTGTCAGAAAAAAACGAGAAAATGAAAAATGTTTGTGAGTCATATTTGTGACTATAAGAGTTGCGAGTCTAACTCTTCAAAGCTTAACACCAGTGAGAGTCCGTTTACCTCTATCGAAAGTTTTCCTTCCCTAAAGGGTTGAAGTTCACCTTGTGCTGAAAGCCAGCACGAGGTCATTTTGGAGAATAGATGCCTCCAGGGTGAGAGCTGCAGATGTATTTGGCCTAACTTTACTTCCAATTGCTGTTCAGCTTAAATCTCACATTCAGGGCTCTTCTCATCCCATTAAGAGTGAAAGGACAGAAAGCTGTGAGGTGTTCCATTAAGGACCCCTCAGCATATCTGGACAGAGGGGTGGGTGCTGTCGCCCTCCTTGGTTGGCTGTCCCTCCCTATCCTCTTGCCCCCTTTTCCAAACCACATTCACTTAAATACACAGATTGCTGCAAGGTCCAGTATGCTTGTACATTGCAAAAGCACACCAGGGGAACAAAAATTCTTCTCTCTAAAATACGGTAAAGCAGATAACTGATGCTATTAAACGTATGTTAAAGTAAGGCATGGCAAATAATATTATAACTGGCTTCATCTTCTCTCTTGAGGATGAATTTTGTCATCCTGTTAACCCTTGAGCACAGGTTTATTTTGACATATCTATGATGTGTGCCCAAGCCTCCTCCTTCAGCACAGAGCTACCTCAAGACAATGTTGCTGGAGATCGATTTATAGCAAGTTTTACTTCTGACTGTAGGGGATACCTATGTGCAGAGCAGCTCCTGGTACAGACCTTGTCCTCCCTGTTCTGCTAATTTCCACAGCAAACTGGGACCTTTGGCTTGCTTCCCTGCCCTGCTGGCAGGAAGAGTGGGGTAACCCACCATGGGGGGTCTGAACCATGATGCAGGAGCTCAGGGAGCTGCCAGCAGTGTTGCCCCAGCCCTTCACCCTGCCTCTGGTGTACAGACAGCTGGATGTGAGCTGCCCACGAGCTGCTGAGGGATTACTGATTGTGAAGTGCTGCTCTGTAAGTCATGGAAGTTGGACAGCTGCTGGGTGAGCAGCTCGGGGGGCCATGCTGGGACTAGCACAGACAGCTGGCACCAGCAGCCCAGCAGCTGTAACTGCCTGTGGGTCACAGCCCTTGTAAACTTTTTCCAAGTATTACAGCTGACCCATCAGCACAGGACAGGCTTGGGCTTTTCCATTTGTTTTTCTTCCTTGCTCTCCTACTACAATCCTTTTCCATCTTTTTCACTATTGCAAACCATTTATGAGAAATAATTTCTGAGTATAAATCACAGTTGAATGGGCTAAAGGAAACCAAAGAAAGAGTAAAATCTGATTTGATGCTGTAGTATCAGCAGGCATGCCAGACTCTGTTAGACTGACTCATCACTATGTTTGCAGCTCTGGAGAGGTTTGCAGCTGGTTGGGTAAGTACACTGAGCAGAGAAAAAAAATGGCCCAGAAAGAAGAAAATAAATCCATGCCAAAGGCACACTGGCTTTGATAACTTATTCCTGTGCTGAAATTTAGAGAAAGGGCTGTTACAGAGTTGTTTCCTTAATGTCTTGAGCCTGTTTCAGACCAAGTTCAAATAGATTGCAAGCACCAATATGCTTGATAATGAGCTTCCTCATCCTGTTGACCTTTGAGTGCAAGTTTATTTTGATATATGTGTGTGAGATTTCTCCAAAATCAACCCATGGCCTGACAACTAGGGTACCCTTTTGTAAAACAAGTGTGAGACTGCCCACTCATCAGCTAGGGTGACCCTAGCTCCCAAGCCTCTCTGACTGTGACATTGCAGTAAACACAGCTGTCATCACATTTGGAAACACAAATCCCATCAGGTCCTGCATGAGGGTCAGGGAAATCCCAGCCACAAATAAAGGCTGGGCATAGAATGGATTACAAGCAGCCCTGAAGAGAAGGAATTGAGGGTGTTGGTTGAGGAGAAGCTTGACGTGACTCAGCAATGTGCACTTGCAGCCCAGAAAGCCAACCATGTCCTGGGCTTCATCAAAAGCAGTGTGGCCAGCAGGTTGAGGGAGATGATTCTCCCCCTCTACTCTACTCTTGTGAAACCTCAAATCATATGTCCAGCTTTAGGGTCCTCAACATAAGATGGACATAGACCTGCTGGAGCGAGTCCTGAGGAAGGCCCTGAAGATGATCAGAGGACTGGAGCACCCCTCCTGTGAAGACATGTAGAGAGAGTTGGGGCTGTTCAACCTAGAGAAGAGAAGGCTCCAGAGACACCTTGTAGCACCTTCCACTACCTAAGGAAGGCTTAAAAGAGAGCTGGAGAGGGACTTTTTACAAGGGCAAGCAGCGATTGGGAAAGGAGTAATGGCTACAAACTGAAGGTGGGTAGGTTTAGATCAGATATTAGGAAGAAATTCTTTACTGTGAGGGTGGTAAGACACTAGAACAGTTTGGCCAGAGGAGTTGTGGATATCCCATCCCTGGAAGTTTTCAAGGCTAGGTAGAACAGGGCTTTGATCAACTTAGTGGAAGTTGTCCCCAACCATGGCAGGGGAATTGGAACTAGGTGGTCTTTAAGATTCCTTCCAACCCAAATCATTTTATGATTCTATGATCCCATCAGGAGGCTGAGACATGGATTGGACCTCAGGTGCCTTAAGGTGTCCAGACAGCACTGGACGTTCAGGCAGAGCCCCTTCTTCACCAACCCTGGCCTCAGGGAGATCTTTGTATGTGACATTTTAGACATGGAAACACCTATGCAGTGAGTGGAGAGCCCAAGACTGTGTCAAGGTGGCACTCCAGCAAACATTTGGGTTCTACTCTTTAATTTAATGTTCTTTTTACTTTAGTGTTGTACTATTCAATGAGAGGCAAAGAACTTTCTCTATACTCCATAGGTGACAGGGTTACAGATCTGGGCACGCCTCTGGCCTAAGTCCTCAACCATCAGCCTCATAGTGCCATATACAGTGGTGAAGGCCACATGGCCCACAATGGGGAAATAGGCTGCAGCTCACACAGAGGAGCAGCACTGTGTTTTGTTCATCAAGAGGCTGAAATAGATAGGATGGCTCATGCTGATGTGGGTGTGTACAACTCAATACACATGTCTTTAACCCAGGCTGTTGGGTGAGTAACAGACACCAGCCTCACCTACCATGTAGACATACCCACCTCCATTTCCTTGGTTTACTCTACTCTGACTAGGCATTCAATCTCTTGTGTTGCAAAGCTGATTCTGGAGAATGTTGTGGGTGTTCTTGGCATCTCACAGTAGTTTTCTCAGTCTATGGAAAAGACTAGAAGAAACAATGATACATGAAATGCTTGACTTTCAGGATGGCATTTTACTGGTAGCAATTTTTTTCTTCTATTTTTCTTTACTTTTTTGATTCTTGAATTTTATCCAGCTGACAAATGACTAGGAAACTGAATGTAAACTTTCAGATTGTTAAATGATCATGTTTATTTATTGTGTTTCCTTACAGTTAGATTCAGCTTCAACTCTGACCTAAAGCAGAAAGCACAAGATGAATTGCTTGAAGAGAATATGGGTTTCTAGGTCAAACAGAACTTAGGGGCTGAAATTACAAACATGCATCTTATTTGTCCTGGCTGCTGAGGTCTATGTTTGTTTTGTAGTGACTGTGTTCTGGTAGTTCCAATTAGGCAAGAAGATACCAAAGCATAAGAAGTCCTGAGGCATTCATAGTCTACTTGTGGCTGACGTGCAACAAGCTAATGGTACAAGCAATAGGAAGGAAGGTGGGAGGAACAGCAGGGAGCAAAAACAGGATTGCATGATTATATAGAGATATATGTGGGTAGACCGTGGTTCTGAATCACATGCAGAACGTACACTGCTGAAATCCAAAGAGCTGACACAGCATTGCTCACTCTTGTACACCAGAGTTCTTGTGGACATCCGGGTCAGACACAGAGACCATGGACCTAGTAACACAGCCCAGGAGAGCTGCTGGCAAAAGTTTCTTGGTTATAATGATGCTCTGAGAGATCTTGGAAGCAGGGAACACTTCCAGATCAAATAATAGCTTTCCATCAAGTCTACTGGGAAGGCCACTGATAACATGAGAGGAAAAGGCAGATTACCAAAAGAGCGAAAAAACCCCTAACTGAGACCTTTAGATTCCGACTCATAAGACTTCTTTTCCTGTATTTACCAGCTAATGGTATAAAATCAACATTGCCTTTGTGATATGTGCCAAGATATATTGGTATACACAGTCATTCATTCAGGTAGGTGTAAGTAACAAGGTGTAAGTAAGTAGGTGACAGTTTTATCTGTCTAGGCTATAGTCCATAAAATGGATGTTGCTGATTCATACTGCTGTTGTTTGCGTTACAATGGTTTACCAATGTTTGCCTACATAACACTTGTGTAAAGGTGGATTCATCTTTCTGTGTGAAGCCATACAAAACCCTAATCAAGAAATTTTATATCACTAAGTAATCTCTGATGTCCATGGCAATCTTTGTTATTGAAACTCTTGCATCTAAAATCCATTGCCAGTCTTGGTCTGATGCCTAAAAGAGAGAAAACACTTTCCCAACAAGGATAAAGTACAGAGCTGGTCTTTAATGGAAGCTTCCATTCTGTTTTTCCCAAAAAGAATGTTAAACAACATTTCACAGACTGTGGGAAAGAGGTTTTCTACCATCCTAAGTATGAGAAACCATGCAGGTATGGTTAAATTCAGAAATATAAAGTATATATAAAGAAACCCTAAGGCATTAAGTCCATTACAAGGAGCAAAAAGGCACAGCATCAGTTCAGAAGAGTTTTGTCAAATTAGACTTGACATGAAATGATGCACAGAGGTGTGTTGTCGAACAAGGAAGAAAGAGAGATAGGTCTTTATACAAACCAGTAAGTCTTTGACTTGCTTGTTTATGGAAAATATACATCACATTTGTTTGTGAAGTTCCTGGAGAAACATTTGCAAGTTTTGACACATCTGCTCTAGCTGGACAGCCAGTGGGAAGGGATTGGTCCTGGTGGTCCTTGAGCTCTCTCTCTCCTTGCCTATGTACCCTTTTGTTCCATTCTTTTCGTTTATCTGTCTAATGGAAACAGTGTTGGTGTAATAGCAATCTCTTGCTAAATTCTAAAGCCCACATGTTGCCTTTTCCTCTCTCTGGTCAGAAAGAGAAGTGTGAGGATAGGAGCAGAGTATGGACTGTTTAGATTTAGCCTGTTCCAGAGTCTATTTCCCTTCTGGGTTTGAGAGCAAGGAGAAGCCACTTGTCCTTTTGTCTTTTTCTTGCAGGTGTATGGAACATATTCAAAAGGTGCTCGCATGCTTGACAAATGCTTTCCTTTTCTTGTTTGCTTTAATTATTAAAAATAAATAGCAGTGAAAAGCCAAAGGTCAGACTGCCTGTGCACTTTTCAAAATTCAAAATACAAATATGATTTCTTTCTACATTGATGGCAGTAAAAAGAAATGATGAGACATTCATTAATTTTGCACCTTTTCAAAATATTTTAGGTGTGAATTCAGCTGTTAATTTCTCCCTCTTTCACTTTTTGAAGCTTCAAATCAACCAGTCAGAATACTCAGTGTAGAAATTTAAAAATAAAAGAACCAGGATGGGTAGTACCATGCCTTCCCACCAATGCTCTGCCACCCCAGCAGACTGAACCACAGTTCCAGCTGCAGGATGAGACCTGTTCTGTTGCCATCAAGCATTGCTTCCTGGGCCCAGATTCCATTTCCATGCCTGAGTAAATCCACCCACATACCAGACTAAGTCCTGCTGCGCTTGACATTTATGTTCTAAGCAGGGTCCGAGATTCAGGAGCTGCATGGAAAACATACAAGTATGATTCAGCCGTGCAGGTTTACTTTCTTACCATTTGTATTAGCAGAAGGGAAAGCCAGAGGGGAGTTCAAAGGCACCCCACTGTGCCAAAAAGACACTTGGAGAGAGCAAGCATCACAGCCTTGTAGTTGGACACAGTCAGTCCAGCATTTTATTTTCAGGGAATCATACCAGAAACTAAAATGGCTCATTAACAATAAAAATACACTAGAAGAGAAATGCTATCAGTGCTCAGATTTCCATGCTGCAAAGAATATGACAGAGCTATTCAGAGGCTACTCAGGGTCTGCTGCCTTAGTGGCTTCGGTCCCTGTCTGAAGTGACACAACTTTTTTGCAGACTTCTGCAGAATTATTAGGAGCAGCTGTTAATTAACATGGTGTCTTTTGGCTACATCTAGCACCTGCAAGATAAAGCCAGAGCTAAGGACCCAAGTGTATGGAGAGTGGCACACAAATCACACTGGTGCTGCTCACCCCTGGGAGGCAGGTATTTAGGAGTTGATATGCTATGGCTAGGGTCTTAGAGATATGATTGCTCTAGGACGTTATTAATGATAAAGGCTAAAATCTCTAAGACAATAGGCAGTCAGACCAAAGTGTCTGGTTTTGGAGGGAAGACTGCAGGATACTGCAGGATATTTCAAATTCTCTCATCAGGCTCAGATGATTTCATTTTAGGATCACCTGAAGTTAATGATTAACTGAAAAGAGAAGGGGAAAATATAGCCTCTTTTCTTGTTTAAAACTCCAGACAGTTTCATGAAGCTGGCCAGAAATATGGGAGACAATAAAAAGAGTTTGTTCAACTACATTAATTGCAATAGGCAGTATAGAAATATCATCGGCTCATTACAGGGTGAGGATGGTCACTTCACAAACAGGGACAGAGACAAAGCAGAGGTGTTTAACAATTTCTTTGCCTCTGTTTTCAACACAGATTATGGACCGAGGGGGTCTCAGTGCCCTGAAGGCCCAGACTGTGAGAATGATCAACTCCCAGTTGACTTTGAAACTGTGCAGGATCTGGTGCCCCATCTAAAAATCTATGGGGCCTGATGGGATTCATCTCAGAATCCTCAAAGAACTAGCTGTTGTCATCACAAAACCTCTCTCAATGATTTCTGAGTGGTCTTGGGAATCCAGAGAGGTCCCAGCTGACTGCAAGCTGGTGAAAGTTGTCCCAGTTTTCAAGGAAGGCAAGAAGGAGAACTCCAGCAACTACAGGCCTCTCAGTCTCACTTCAGTGCCTGGTAAATTTATGGGAGGTAAATTATTCTAGGAGGTATTGAAAAACACCTGAAAGACAATGTCTTTTTGAATTTCAATATAAACTGTCTCTTATAGTATTTTGCTGGACAAAATGTCCAGCACACAGCTAGATAAACACATCATGTGGTGGGTGAGCAATTGGCTCATGCAGTGAGCACAGAGTGTAACAGTGAATGGGGTGATGTCAGACTGGGGACCTGTCACTAGTGGGGTTCTGCAGGGCTCCATCTTGGGCTCTGTGCTCTTCAACATCCTGATAAATGACTTGGAAAACAGGATTAGAAGGGATACTAAGCAAGTTTGCAGATGACTCAAAACTCAGAGGAACTGTTGACTACCTTGAAGTCAGGGAGGTCCTGCAGAGAGACCTCCACAAATTAGAGGACTGGGCAATCACCAACCGTAAGAAGTTCAACAAGGGCAAGTGCTGGATTCTGTACCTGGGATGGGGCAACCCTGGATGTTTGTACAGACTGGGGAATGAGATGCTGGAAGGGAACCTGGAGGTCCTGGTCAATGGCAAGTTGAATCTGAGTCAGCAGTGCCCTGGCAGCCAGGAGGGCCAACTGTGTCCTGGGGGGCATCAGGCAAAGAATCACCAGCTGGTCAAGGGAGGAGATTGTCCTGCTCTGCTCTGCACTGGTGGGGCCTCACCTGGAATATTGTGGCAGTTTTGGGCACCCCAATATAAGAAAAACATTAAGCTATTAAAGAGTATCCAAAGGATGGCAATGAAGCTGATGAAGGGCCTTGAGGGGAAGCCATGTGAGAAGCAGCTGAGGTCACTTGGTCTGTTCAGTCTGGAGAAGAGGAGACTGAGGGGATACCTCACTGCAGTCTGCAACTTCCTCTCAAGGGGCAGGCACTGATCTCTTCTCTGTGGTGACCAGGGACAGGACCCGAGGGAAGTTGTGTCAGGGGAGGTTGAGGTTGGATATTAGAAAGAGGTTCTTCACCCACAGGGAGAAGCCAATCTTCTTTGATCTGCTCCACTGGTGCAGAATGACTCTAAGGGAATGTATCAATTAAGAAAATATTGGAGTTGCTAGTACAGCATTTTACATATCTTAGGTTCCACTGAAAGTAGTTTGCATTGGAAAATTGGAACAGGCTCTCCAGGGAAGTGGTCACAGCACCAAGCCTGACAGAGTTCAAGAAGCATTTGGATGATACTCTCAGGCACATGGTGTGACTCTTGGGGATGATCCTGTGCAGGGCCAGGAGTTAGACTTGATGATCCCTGTGGGTCTCTTCCAACTCAGCACATTCTGTGACATTGTGAGGCTAACTGCAAATGCTGCTTCAATTTTTAGGTTTATGTTTCATGGGAGCTAAAAATCCAATACAGTTCATGTCTCTTTCCTATTCCATCATTAATGTACCAGATGGGGAGATGAGAGAGTAATTCCTATCCTTTGTTCCACAACCTCGGTCCATGTCTCTGAGCAAGTCAGATCACCCCTCCAGTCCTCTGTGTGTTTAGTCCGCAATTTTCAAGAGAAGGAAGGTCTTTGAAATCCTTCCCTGGGAAAAAGGTCTGCAGATGCCCTGAGCAGGGACTCTGTGCTATTGTGTTTGCAAGGCTTTGGCATAAAAGGGCTTTGGTTGTCACCAGGCCTTCAGGTGTTTGTGCAATGTTACAGAGTCATCATGATAATCTCCCTTTTCCATGCCCAATGGGAAAGAATAACAGGGACTGACAATGAAAATTGGAAGAGCAGGGGGTCAAAAAGGGAGGATTTATGCTGAAAGGAGGGAGAAGTAGTGAAAGAATGACTCAGGATAATAACAGCAAAAGAAAAAAGGGGTTTGCATGCTTGAAGAAGAGAAAATGAAGCACAGTGGGAAAAAATAAACACAAAGAAATAGAAAGATGACTATTGACATGTGGAATAGAACAGGTGAAGCAAAAGGAAAAAAAGAATGGCTCATGAGGGAACAGGGAAAAGAGAGAGCAAAGAGAAGTGTGTACTGATAACTGAGCACTCAGAAAAATTCAAATGATGGTGTTTAAGAAATCCTCCTGTGTTGTTTGGAATTAGGATGCTTTTGGCTCTGCTGCAGGACTGAGAGTGAAAGCCAATCTTCTTTGATCTGCTCCACTGGTGCAGAATGACTCTAAGGGAATGTATCAATTAAGAAAATATTGGAATTGCTAGTATAGCATTTTACATATCTTAGGTTCCACTGAAAGTAGTTTGCATTGGAAAGCAAATGAACCATGACACTGGCACAACAATAATCCACTGAGCTCTTTGGGGAAAGGGTGGGGAAAAGGGTAGGAAAAGGTAAAATTGTGCATATTCCGTGGATCTTAATGATGATCATTGTGTTATAAAATTGCTGTGCTTTTTGTTGCCAGGGCTTGCTTCCCATACTAGCAGTGTAAAGCAGTGCTTTATGAATTTGGTAGCCTTTCTCTGCACAAAAATGTATGCCAAACTCCTACCAGATAATTTCTTTAAGGCATGAGCAAAAAGCCAGATCTGTGGAGCAAAATGTCAAATATCAGACAAGATTTGTCATAGGAGGAAAACTACAATGTTTAGAGACTGGCGACGACACAGACTTTAAAGATGATGGAGATGTAAAAAGTGAGTTTACTCTATCATGTATTGGCCCAAACATTTGGTGTATAAACTCTCACAGCTCCAAATGCAACACTGGATCTTCTTTGTTCTTGCACAAGGCATCTTGACACCCTGGCTGTGAGTTAAAGTCTTCTATTCCTGATGTATGAATAGGAAAAACAAGAGCTGAAAAACACAGATGCCTAAAGGTAAACTCCTTCCCATGTGTTTGTGCACCTACAAAAGTACTTCTCACTCCCTGCTGTTATTTATTTAAATGGAAACATTTCAAGAGGACTTTAAACAAGATTTCCAAGTACAGAAACTTCATTTTCCTTACCTAAAGTCACATAAGACATGACTGGAGGTCATTCACCAGTTTCATAAGTTCCATGGCTACTCTATTATCAGGCTTTACCAAACAAGAAATCGATAAATCAGCCTTCATCTTTGTTCTCTCATGAGTCTGCTGATCCCAAATTTGCCATTCGTCTTGGATATAATGAGCACCATGTATAATGCAGAATATTAGGTCAGTTGGGAGCAGTTAATGTTATGAGTCTCGTACTAAGTCTGCCACCTGTTATAGCTGTGCTGCTGCCTCCAGTCACATACACACTCAATTGCCTTTTCCTGGCACTCTGTAGGGTGGGAAGATCTTGTCAAATAGCTTGATTAATATTTCTTTCATTTCTGAGGAAGATAAGGAGATTGAGATTCAGGTGTTCTTTTTTTTTAACCATAGCCAAGTAATGATTGTAGATACATCTTTTATTATGTGATTTTTGCCTGAATCAAAAGTGGACAGAAAAAACATCAGGTGCAGCAATATGCTGTAGTTTATCCAGATCTATTCTGCTGTGGAAATAAAGTAAGAAAATAACACTTTAAAGCACAGTGTGTTATCAGCTTTCAAAATTCCCATGAGGAAATTATGTAAATCTCTATTCAGTCAAAGTCACTAAACTTGTAGGAGAGTCAAACAAGGGTAATTCCAGATGAATCAAACAAGGGTAATATATGTCTGTCTTGCCTTCCTGGTTGCATGTGTTGTACACTGGACTTCCAGCACTAGTTTAGAGCAAGGGGAAGAGCTGCATGGATAATCAGTACAGATGGGAAACACTTTCAGAAAGCTGGAAAAGAACTGCACTTAATTTTGGGTTTGAGCTATCATTTCTTATTTTCAACTATATGTTTGTTAATGAACTGTCATCTTAATCTAGAAATGAACATAAATTATTTCTTTTCTTTTCCCCAAAAATGTAAAAATAAAGGTAGCTGAATACTGTTTAGAGGGTAACTGTGTTACAGTTTTAAACCAATAGGGTTTGATAAAATCAAAATTATTAAGTGTATGTGTGTATCCAAAATGGTGTTCAGAGAAAATGTTCCAGTCAAAACTTCTCTCCAGCCCAGCAGATGATTTATTAATAGGAGGGGTTTTTTGCATGCCTGGCTGGAAATTATGAAAGGGACTCATAGGGCACAGGACAGAAACTGCAGAGGGAGGTTTCTCAACAGCCCATTGAGAGCAGTGACCCAGCATGGGCTGGAGAAAAATGCAAACAAGTGACAACAATAGAGTCGAGGATTAGGATCTTTTGGCCTGTACATTTCCTGTAGGAGAATACAAGAACTGAGCAGCTCTGCCCAGAGCCAGCTACCTGTTTGCTCAGCATTGCAAAGGGCAGCCAGCTTTTCAGCATTGATTAGATAACCAGAAACGTGGCCAACACCTAATTGTGCCAACACCACACTGCCAGGGTGCAGCACAGGACCCCTCTAAAGAAAGGGTCACTGCCAGCAGCAATGCCCCATATTCCTGTGTGAAAAGTTCATCTAGGAAAGGTTCACTCCTACCCTTCAGGTGATTGTCTCAGGCCAACCCTCTCTCCCCAGCATGGTTTCTAAGGACCTCCCCTTTCTCAAGTAATTTGTCCTAGTGCCAAACAGTGGCCTGTTCATATAGTGAGAAGGTATGAGTGGGATCACGTTCTCCTTGGGATATATCGTCCCCAAAACTGCTTTGTGTTTTCTCCTCAGGAGAGATGAAATTACTCTTCTGCTCCCAAAGCCAAAGATGTAGGGGAAAAGGGCTGCTCTGGTCCTACCTATGCCTATCACGCTGCCTGCATTGAAGAAGCAAGAGACATCATTATATACTGAAAAAGCCTTCTGGCTTGTATTTGCACATTCTTCCATAGGGGCTTTCATTCCTTTATTGTATTTATAGGTCCCCAGGCTTGGGAATTTTGTTTAAATGAGGCAAATGGTAACAGTCGAAGCTAAATCCCAACACCTGCTTTCATAAGCTGTAGCTGTCATCTCTGTTCAGCTGTTCTCCATCCTCCTTCACAACAGGGCTGTCCATTGTAATCAACACACAAATTCTCATTGGCTTCATTGGCCAGGTCCAATCTCCCTAGAAAAGCTCAGGCTTAGGAAACCTGCACCAGTGACCACAGGGGCATGGGCATAAACATTAATGTCCGTGCATGTTGTTGGGCATTATTGCACAATGTTCGCTTTCTTCTTTTCTCTTGTTTGACTGCAGGTGAAGGTATGGCCCACATCTCTTGAAAGAGATTCATGTGCTCTTGTAATAGTTTACTTGAGCCTCTTACATCCATAGGAGGGAATGACCTTTTAACTATGTCTCTCGTCTAGTTTCATTCTCATGGTCAATGAATCACACCACAAGCTTTGATTGACCAAGTGTGAAAATTACACCATAAGGTCATTTGTCTCTTTGAAAAAGCAGCTGTTCCATTTTTTCTGTCTAATTGAGTTCGTCCTGCTGAGAAGGATGTGAAATTTCTTTAATATTTCAAAGAGATGAGTTCTTTGCATAATTTCAGTAAATTTTGGGCAGGAGAGGGACTGTTGCTGCTTATTGCTACTTCATTCTCTGAGGAAATGTAGCAGGCTGATTTCATTATCAATGAAATGTAACTCACATCAGGATGCTTAATGGCATTCCTGCACCAACATGATGTGTGGTGCTAAGGGCCCTCTATATTTCACTTATTTTTGTCAGATTGGCATTATCTTGCACTGCTTGAATTCCCCTGGAGAAAAGAGCACCTGTACAAGAGATAATTCTCCCGTTCCTGTTTGGCTGAATAAATGACAAAATGTTGCCCTTCACATTTCCCTGCAGTACTGTTCAAGGGAGAACGGAGGAGAAAGAAATGTAAACAGAATAAAAATAAAAGCCCAGTCAAAAAACCCAACTGCAACAACAACAAAAAGCCACAACACAAAATAAACAAAAAAACAAACAACAAAAAACCCCAAACCAACCAAAACCAACAACAAAAAACTAAACCAAAACAAAAAAAAGGCCAACCCCCTTCAAAATGCTGCTAGAAGGCTCTCTCCTTCCCTACATGTTATATACAGCCTTAATCATCCAAGCAAGGCTAAGACTATGATTCAAGCCATTTTGAGATAGGGAAGCAAAGCTGTTTCTCCTAGAGCAAGAAAAGGTCAGATCTAGGAAATCTTTATTTAACTCATTAAATGAAAGAAATACAGACTATGTCAATGCACTAGCTGCAGCTTTTTTACAGAAACAAAAGTTCTTTTCTGCTGAAGTTAACCAGCCTCAGTTCCAGTGGTTTGTACGCAAGGTTTCAGCCAGCTGTGCAGACTACACAGTGAACAACCCCTTAAGTAGAGAAGTACAGGTTTATGTTTACAATAGTACTGTGCCTGATGGGAAAAAGCCCATTGTTATTCAGAGAAACAATTTTCACAGTCAACATAGGCACTATTCTGACTAGCATTATGGTATCAGCAAGGATGTGAGGGAGACCACTGTGAAGTCAGTCCTACCTTAAAAAGGGGCAACAAGGTCCCTCTAGCCTCATTCTGCCTCCAACAGTGCTCAGGTCCAGATGTCTAGGAAGCAGCATAACCAACTGGATAAATGATCAGTCCTCTCTTTTTCTCTCTTTTTTTTTTTTTTTTTTCTTCCAAAGGGGGCATTATAAACCATCTGGACCATCATTTCTTAATAGCTACATTTTCTCAATTGTGAAAGTAATTTAGCTCCTGATCTCTCCCTTACTGCTTATTCCAGCAAATGTCCCATCTTCACTGAGGAGGCAGTTCAGGGCTCGATCTACACAGACACCATCAGAGATTAAGAGCATCAAGTTCTATTATGGTTCAATGCTGTTATAATAAACCTATACTGTTTTATTATTGTTCTTATCTTAGATACTTCATCTGTGCTCAGTTATAATGCAAGTGTGAAGTGAAATAGGCTATGAATTTCACCCTGACGCATTTAGCTACATCATCACTATTGAGTTCTCTGAAAAATTTCTAGAAGGACTGAATGTTGTTGGAATCATTTTATTAAAATAATATGAACTTTCTTCCAAGGTCACCATTGGGAAGCCAACGAGCTTTGATGCTCATTGATAGCTAAAGCAAGCCTGAGCTTTAATCAAAGGTGCATTAACTCACATCCTGTTGTTTGGCTCTATGATTATGAAACTAAAATGACTGAACACAATGTGGCAACATACATGCTTTAGTAACACTGCTGCCAACTGTTCTTGGCATAAAATGAATTGACTCATCTTGAAAATAAGCCTGTGTTCCTTAAAACTGGGGAAGAATGCAAATGCCTGCCTTGCTGACCATCATCAACATCGTTACTGGTGTTATTTGTGCAGTAGCATTGCTCACTCTCAGAAGGGATCTGCAAAAGATGTGACCTATTAAGCTGGTATATTACAGTAAGATGAAATCACTTGCACTATCAGATAAACCTGTAGACTACGAGTAAACCTAATGCAGACTACTAGTGTTTTGAGAGGTCTGTCTTTGTAAACAATCTATCTGAGCTGAGCTCATTCTTTCTGGAAAGCAAAATACTCCGTACCCATTTTGTTGGTTCCTTGGGGATGTACACTCCATTATCCTAACCTTGAAACTAACAGGTGTGGAAAGACAGAAAGCACGTAAGGGAGAATAGAGCAGTTTGTATGGGGAGAAGGCTTACTAATGAATGGTGTCCTCCTGAAAAGACTTGCTCTGGACACTGGATACATTGCTTTTCATTTCTTTGTAATCTTAGCTAAGTTATACTATGTGAGAGAATAGATTTACATTTTCCCACTCGGTTTTATGCAAAGGGGATGGTAGCTATTCAGTTTTTTACTGATTTTCCTTCATTATTTCATGTCACGAATGTAAGATGATAATGCAGAAGGTCTGTAACTGGACCTGTGCTAAGTGCTGAGTTGAGCTGGATATGGCACACATTACCTTCCCATGCATACAAGTCCTGCAAATATATTCTGGAGCTGTATAACATCCCTTTCTTCCATAGTAAAGCTATACTCCTTAATACATGTAATTATTCTGATTACTACAATCCTAACTGAGATGCAAGAGAGCTGGAAATTACTCTCCACTGTTCTATAGACTTGCACGCAAATCACTGTCTTAAACATTGGAAGAGATGTGATCTTCATCACGGCGAAATCCTCCTCACACTGTCTGAAAATCCATTGTCCTGCATAACAAAAATGACAATACTAATCATATATAACTTCCTAGTAGATTAGAGATATTAAAAACAGGGGGCGAAAAAAGGACAGTGTAAGACCAAATGTAATTTGGTTAAAATGAGAATTGCCTTTCTTACCCTAGACTCTTCCTAGATTCAGGGCAGCCTTTTGCCACAACCTGGACTAGGACGATTCAGTAAACCTTTGCTAACTTTTCCTCCCTTCCTCCCTTTCCCCCTCTGCTCCATCATTTTTTCACATAAAAGTTCTGAGACTGGGAAGTGGCGAATAGCTGGGCACTCATCTCTCTGGCTGAAGCAATGGTGTGCTGCAGAAGCTCAGATAACTGTGCCTTTAAAGGCACTAGTTTCCCAGATAGGTTTTGGTTAGTGCTCCTCCTTCAGCTGGCAGCACAGGGAGAGTCTGTTGGATGAGTCCCACAGGAGCTGGAGTGTTACTCGCCCCTGCTCTGCCTGGGAAATCGGGTATTTGGGCCTTTGAGCTCATTTGTTGTGTATTGCCATGTGGTTTTGAACATACACCTATATCATGGACCTTTTGAACAGTGTCTGGGGCAGACTGAACTCAGTAGCTCAGGATGATCTTTGCAATTTCCCCTTTCCACTGTGCAAAAGTGACTGCAGCAACAAACAAGAAAAGGAATGGAGAACAGGAAAGGGGACTGCAGACACCGGGATGCTGGGCAATTCCCCTGGCTTATTTGTATTTTTGTGGCAATTTACAGAAAAAATTTTTGGCTTCCAACTCGAACCTAGTGAAGTTAAGGACGTTGCTTTTGTAAAATTGAATGCTGGACTGTGCTTTTACACTTGTGGCATACCACTGCCTGGAGATTTGGCAAGAGTAGGTTCTGTAGCAGTGACCCAGGACAGGCAAGCATTGGCTGTTTAATAAAGAGTAAAGTCTTGAACATGGGTATTTATACTGCATGCCATCACGCACATGGCTGGGCAGCATGAGCATAGTTATACAAACTCCTGGAGAATTTTCTCTGATTCTGGACAGAGTCCAGGCAGCTTTATACAAAGGCTTCAGAACAGCCAATCTCAACTACCTTTTTAAGGCCAGTACCCTTCTGGCCCCATCAGCCCTCCCACCAGAAATGCACATCAGATCTTGGTATGGGCCTCCTGGGAGAGACCTCCTGCACTGTGGTGGGGTGACTCCTGAAGGGTACAGAGTGCTCTGTCCCTGGCAAATGTGTGTAGTCAATCTGCTGCTGCAGAAGTGTTTGGGGAGGGCAAGTGTAGCTTGCTGGGTGATTCAAGGTACCATGGCGGCAAATTAAGATTGATCTCTAGCTGTTTGTCCTGTTTTCCTTCAACAAGTCATGTCCCCAAAGCACGGGTGACAGGAAGGCTCATGAGTCAGCTCCTAAACCACCAGAGCCCTCAGCCCAGTGTGTTATGGGAACTGCCATTGACCCAGGGTCATGCTGTTAAGCTGTACTGTAAACTGCAGCTGCTTAGGAGCTGATTCACACCCCTTTCATCTCTTTCTGATCAAACCTTAAGGGATACTTTTGGTGTCCTGCTTCATGTGCTGTTGCTTGTGGATCAACCTGAAAGCAGGAATGAAGTTCTGCAGAAGCAGAAGAAGGTGCTCCAATACACCTGTGTGAGAAAAGGTGTTTCTTTTCTTTGATATAATTGTCCTTGTGTTTGCCATTCTGACAGCTGGGTTATGACTTAAAATCTGATGGATGAGCTTCAAAGAAGTTCTGCGTGCTTTAGAAAGAGTCTTTCTATTAAAAAGAAACAGATGTCCAGTAGATTCTTTGAAATTTCAGTCCAGCTTGCTTTTTTTGGGCCTTTCTCTGGGCCTTAAGGGATGGACCTAGAGAAAGGAAATGGCCTGATTCTCTTCAAACACAATAAATTTCCAGTCACTGTGGTGTAGTAGTGAGAACAAAACCCAACATTTTTTCTTTATTCTTGATATTAGAATGGTATTCAAAGACCTCATCTGACAAGAGCCACCACTCAAGTACATAGTGAAACCCATTTCTCTTGTGAAGAACTTCAAGTTGATGGTCAGCGAGAGCATTAATACTTCATATTAACGAAATTCTGCAGAGTAAAGGCACTCAACCACACAGAGGAGAGAATTAGCTTACCTCATATGAGCTACCTAGTTTGGCTAGTCAAAGAAATAAGCTTTTTTTAGTGGTGATTTACCTTAATTTTATATCAATGTTGAAGACCAGTGTTTGTGCCTCTTCACTGACAGGGGAAAAGAGCCTGCTTGACTGGCATAGACCAGGTGCCTAATTTTTAGGTGAATAAATTTAAGTAAGTCCCAGCCTTGTCTCCACTTTCACTGCAGCCAGGTTAAGAGCTGTAACTGGAGCACTCTCAAAGGGCAACATGTAGTCATGCTCTGTCATCTGTTAGCACATGGGTCCTTTAGTAGCCTTTGCACAGTGTTCAGATGCTTTTAAGAAAACATTTTTTGTCCTGTCCATCAAAAACAACTCCAGAAAATTTTAATCATTATGTCTTGGTGTCAGTAAGTCTTTGACGTAGTCTTACATCACAGGCCACTGAAATATTGTCCAGATAAAGCTATGGTAAAACAGGCACCAGAATACCTTAGAAAAGTGAAGTCAGATGGTTCACTGTCTAACTGAAGACTACATTGTGTGAGATTTGATAAGGGTCCATCTTAGTGATCTGGGTAATGAAATAGACTATATATTTATTTAGTCAGGGGCTGAGAGCCTGGAAGATTTGAACTACACTGGAGAGATGAGTGCAATTTCAAGGGGTTAAATGAATCAGAAGACTAGTCCTAAATAGACAGTATGTAGTTAAGTGAGGACATGGGCTTGGGAACAACCCATTGTGGGTATGGAAATGAATATGTTAGAATCAATTATGATGAAAAACATATAAGGGAGTTGATAATGCAACAAAAACTGAAGTTAGTGCTATACCGATAAGAAAAAAAACAAACAATCATCAGGTGCAGATGCTTAAATGTAAGGTTTTTAATGCAAAACAGCTAATACAGTTGTTCCACTTCATTGGAATACTGTGCTATATACCACACTTGAAGAGAGGAGGAAGGAGCATAAAGGAAACTAACAAAGATACTCCAGACAACATAACCCATTTAAAAAAAAAAAAAATCTGGGACTGCATAGTCTACAGCAGGAAAATCTGAAGGAAATGTAGGCTGCAGCCTTCTAATATGTAAAAGATCATCATAAAGAAGGTGTTGGTTGGTTTCATGCCCCACCCATATTCTGCCTTAGGTGAAAAAGCACTGAGAAGATGAGATTACAATAGAGAAAATACAGCACGGATGTTTGAGCTGCAGAGTACTTCAGTAGACCAAGGAGCTTTAATCACTGGCAGTTTTTAATAATAAGATCTTTTCAACCCTATATTTTAGGAACGTGATCTCACCCACTTTATGGTGAACCAACATATACAACCAAGTGTCTGGAATAATTGCCAGAAAAGAGCAATTTTTTTCAGCAACGGCAGCTCTTCTTGCTGGTTGCTTCAATCTTTGCCAGAACTTATATCCTGATCCCCCTACTCCCACATTTCCCTAGTTGTCAGAAAGAGTGATTCTTCCCAGCTAGAAGCCTGCATTTTAGTTTAGAGAGGTCAAACACTGCTCATACTGCCCATGTGCCACTCAAAGGTGGCCTTTGAGACTTCTTTGGCAGATCACTCAGCGGGCAGTGCAGCCCCTCTCCATCACAGGGCTCAACTTCTCCAGATCATTCTATCATCTCTTCAAGCAAAATAAAAACAGTTTGGTGGTGGAGCCAAGGAGTAGTTGTTAAAATCTCTTTCCTCAATGCAAGCAGCATCTTTATGAGGACAGAGAAGTACTACCAGCTGGAGAACTAATTTAGTAATTTCCTTTTATGGAAGAAGTTTTTTTCTACCACTATCAAAGAGAAGATTTTAAAGAACAGCACTAATTTGAAAAGCTTACTGTTTCCTTTTAGGCTGCAGATTCAGTCTAAATAAAGTGCATCTTCCCATTGCAGTGCAGACATTTTCAAATGTACTGACAGCAACAGGGAGATTTTGGTTATCAGTGAATCTGTCTGTGTTTTATTCGCCTAACAAAATAATTTTGTTGTTCAACATTAAACATCCATATCAGATGGGAGGAATCTAATTCTCCTTATTGGGGACAGATCCAGCTGAGCCGGTGGATGGAAGAAAGGTGGGAGGGAGAAACAGGGTGAGCTGTGTAATTGAATGGCCACAGCTACTCTGTGAAGCTGAGGGGGACTGTGATACTAATGCAAGAAGGGGAGACTCCCACCACCTTCACTCTCTCCCTCTTCAGTCCTTACGTACCTGTTCAGTCCATGTAACCCATCTGCTAGTCACATGCAGTAATACTACTTTCCTGTGCAATCCTATGCTGATGTAGGAATCCTGTTTCTAAAGACAAAACACTAGGTTTTATTTTGGATTCTCATTTTGCCAGGCATAGGTGGTTTACTTTTGATTTTTCTAAAGGTCTCTTATTCCAAACTGTCTCAGCCTGCATTTTGCCTTTACTCTATAACCTTGCTTGTATTTGCCATTAGGCTAATGTTTTCACAAACTTTGCTGTTTTGGGACCTAGTGACAATTGTAGGAGGTGTTTAGTACCCAGAATTCCAGCTGAAGTCAGCTGTAACTGAGAGAAACAGAATCTGGGACTAATCCATACAAGAAGCTTACAGACTGTGTCAGGTTCAATTCCTGCTGCATCCTCAGTGGACTGTATCTCTCCAGCTCTAGGTGATGCTGTTACCTCCTTCCTAGTTCACAGAAGACCTGGATACAGACAGACAAAACACTTCCTTTTGATTGATCCAGAATGATTTCTTGGGGGCTAGTGATGTAGCAGCCACAGCTATCTCTTAAGCCTTAGCCTGATGTTGCAGATATTTTCAACTAAAGCAATAACCTGTTTCATAGGATCATTTACATGTTGGTGTTTGACTCATTTAATCAGTGCAGTGGATCAGTGCCCAATTTCTGTTCTCCTAAGGAAGGTTTTTTTCTCTTTTCACATTATTTCAACTAACCATGAACTTGTCAAACTCCACTGCTTCACTATAATTACAGCATGGGCACGAGAAATTATTCACAGAGTCGAAAACAGAGATGTGGCTCCATAAATACATTTGTCAAACTGACCGCAAGCTGGCAGGCAGGCAGCATCGGTGCCAAAAAATATTTAGCAGGTGCAAGCATGCCAGCCACTTGTGGTATGCAGTATATTTCTTCAGAAAGTAGATGGCTCTTCGTGTTTTTTTAATATCTGTGGACAATTCTCTCATATGCTTCTATTTATTTGCCTTGGTATTTTGACTGATGCTATGCAGAGCTGCATTTGACAGCCAGTCACTTCACAAACACATTGTCTCTTCTCTTTTTTAATTTGTGCTCCAACTGCAAAGTTTGCAGTTTTTATCTTTTTCCAAGTTATTGGAATCCACTCAAACTTCAGAGAATTGCAAATTTAATATAAAGGGGATTGAGTTCATGCTAAAAGGTAGAGTAAGAACGAACAAGCAAATAGGATCATGAGCCAGAATCATGAGAGAGAGGACAGGAAGAAAAAAAAAAGCAGTGAAAAGTCAGGATAAGAAACAGATGAAGGATAAGTAATTGCAGCAATACATCTTCTGAAGTGTAAAATATCACTTTCTAAAGTGTAAAAATTTACACTTGTAAAAAAAGAGTGAGGGGAAAGCTTGATTAAAAGGCCATGGGGAAAAAAAAAAGGAAAAGACATTATGACAACTCAACAAGGAACATAAAGCCATGCATATGAAACTTGCTTACCAGTAATTCTTTATACATGAGCAGCTTTATTTAAGCAAATTGGTTGTGTTTCACTTGTTTCTGGAAAGAGAAGGACAGAAGGCTACTAAAGGACAAGACAGATAGGGTAGGAAGATGGGTATGGAGCCTGCAGAGCACTGGCTTTGAGTGTATTCCAGCCTCTAAAGGCTTCACATACATAAAATGATACAATGAGATGCACATGAAAGGTTGTGTTTTGCATTGATTTGGGTTTTTTTTTTGGTGTCAACACCAGTGACTTGCTTTGTCTTCTTGCAAGTCCAAGAGACTTTTGACACCCTTTCTTTTGACAGGTTTGCTGTTATTGTGAAGAATAAAAGGGGCAGGAGGCCCAGAAAATAATGGCAGAGGGTCAGTCATGGAGCCAAAGCAAAGAAAGTGGCATAAGAAGCCATAAAAGCAGGATGTGACTGTATGCAGCACCAAATCCAACTCTTCTGAAATGTCCACAAGCTTCCAGGTAGTTTAATGCCTGGAGTGACAAAGGCTGAAATTCACTGAGCACTTTAACCTGGTATGACTTTCTTACTAAAAGAAGTTTTTGTGCTTATTCGCAGGTGCAGTTTCCTTCCTCGCATGCATCTAGCAAGAACAAATAAGTGGGAACAGAAGAGGAAAGTCTGCAAAACAAGAGAGATACTTTGTTCAAAATCCAGATCCAATTCTGACCAACTTGGGAATGAGAAAATTGCTTTTTCTACATGTCTCTCACCCAATAAAAATGGAGCATAAGGCCTGGCTTGAGAAATTTTCTTTACTTTTTCACTATAAAATTGGTTGAAAGAAGCTTTACTTTTGCAGTTCCCCTGTGTGAAAAGAGCACAGGACTCATATGCAGTCTTGTGCCACTGGATCTAAAACCAGAGTCAATGGTCTTCACAGAAATAAACTGAAGGCATGAATCAATAAACATAATTGTAACAAACTGGGGAACAAAAGAAGAATGGAGTTCTTATTGTCACTTAGTCTAGATTGCAGAAGCCTGGTTTACATCAGCTCTCTGCTGCTGACTGCATCTTGCTCACCTCCCTTCCCTCCTCCTGCAGCAACAGGCCTGTCTTGGAAGCTTAGAGTATGGCATATCTTGGGGTCAGAAACTACACCCAAGCTGTTGTGGATTCATGTCAGATGGGTAAGGTTGGTTACAGTCAATGAAAATGTGTGGAAGGTAATTCAATCATTTCATTAAGAGAAATAAAGGACAAAGCTTTCTTTGGAGCCAGGCCTCCCCATTCCCCTCTGCAGCATGTAGTCACAGGGACGAGATTCCCCTTCTCTCCCTTCAACCCTCAGGTTCACTCCTGCTCCTCTGTTGTTTCTTCTGTTCAGCAGTCCAGTGCTGATGGGGTTTGGAGGGGACAGGAGCCCAGCCTCAGCGCTGGGGAGGTGTGCATCAGTGCTCATAGGAGAACTCGAATCTGGGCTTCCCATTCCCTGCCCAAATCCCCTCACCAGCAGGATGCTGTGCAAAACTTGACCGTGAGTCCTTCTGTCCATAACTTGCTTGGAGCAAAACCAAAACACTCACGGTGTCTTGGGCATAGAGGCTTGATGGGCAGTTTTTGGAGGTTGCTGTTATACTCAAATACCTGTAACCCACCTAAATGACATGCAAGTGCTCTTTGAATCCTGTCCTTGTAATCTGCATGGCTTTAATAACATTGGTGAGCTTATGCCCACCTACCTTTGTCTTCTATGAACACGTAAGATACAGGAGACATTTTTACCAAGTATAATTAATGTCATCCATGCCAAAAACTGCAGTGGCATAATTGGTGTAATAAAAATCCCGTACTTGTTTCTAATTCTAATATTGCCTATTCTATGAATGTAAAATCACATATTGTGATGTTTGGAGGACTTTTTTTTAATCACATTGGTGTTTATAATTTATAAAGCATTTCTACAGAATTACTGTTTTTTTATCCTACTCTGAAGGCTGCCAGAGAGCTACATATTCCTTTGTCAACATTTCTGAAGCAAATGTGCTCCTCTGTCTCTAAACAATGGTAATGCCTGGTAATGCCTGCTTTGGAAATTTTGTATGTGGAATCTGGTGAATATTTCACAGATGTGAAGCAGGACCTCTGTATCAGCCATCATATCTGACCAGATGAAATTTATAACATCTGCTGTTCCTAGTCAGACACAGCTTTGTGTTATTCCAG
Source organism: Calyptomena viridis (assembly GCA_013390005.1). Lineage (NCBI taxonomy): Eukaryota > Metazoa > Chordata > Aves > Passeriformes > Eurylaimidae > Calyptomena > Calyptomena viridis. The sequence continues at coordinate 111,912 of WEIV01027096.1, forward strand.
CTGTTGCTGAGCATGCATTAAGCAATTCCAATTAGTTCAACCTCCTCCTAACGTTACAGCAGCTTGTTTTTTTGCTGCCACAGAAGAAATATTTTTCAAACTTTAAAAATGTATTTGTAGCTGTGATGTTGATACACCCTCTAATGGGCTTTCAAATGGGCTTTTTTTTTAAGCCAAAATACCAGAAGCAAACAACTGCCAATAAGAATAACAGATCTTATAGCATCAGCCTTCTCCAGAATTCAAATAGCGCTATAAATGAGTGGTGAATTCCCCCTTCTGCACTTACGAAGAATGAATAATGGAAAGGATTAAGACTAGAAACATCCTACTGTAAATTAAGACAGAGAAAGCCAAAACTACTAGACAATGCTGCTTACTACTGGCTACTTTTAGCTGATATAAATTTTGCTTCAGCTACATTCAGTTCCTACCATCAGTTGTTGCCGCAGCATACACGAAGAGCTCATTTTAGACATTCTGTGGTACTTTAATTCAGAGGGCTGCAGATTGGCGTGGGTTTAAAGCAAAGAAAATTCTGGTACAGACCTTTCAGCAATGTTCCCCATCTCTAATTCAGCATGACAGTCCCTCCCAATGCTTCACAGCATCGAATCTCCCAGAGGTTTTGCTGGTTAAAACCTGTGGCCAGCGGCACTGTAAAAACCGTGCCTTTGATTTAGAGGGACATGAAGACTTTTAATAAGGTCATTTTTTTCTTGTTAGTGTCTCTGTCAAGAGAATGAGGCATCATAATTTAATGGCCAATATGTTTTGCTAATTATGATATTTAATTATTTTTCTTTGACCTTGTCAACAGTCAGCATTCTGATGGTGTACGTACATTAAATGCATAACTATCCCTCTTTCTAATGATCCAAGCTGTTGAGCAGGGGTTGAATAGTCAGGCAACGACTCTGTGGAATAATGAAAAGATCAAAGAAGTGCCATCAACTTCCCCAGTTTGTGCAGCACACAAGGCAATCACTTTGTGATATTTCATCCCTGTGACAACAGCTGGAAGAAAGGACCAGCCTCCTCTCTGCACAGAGACCTGCACAAAGAGCAGCAGAGTAAGCTCAAGCAGTTGCCACTGGCCCTGTAGTAAACAAAAGCAACCAGCAATAAATGGCACAGAGGCATAAGGTCAGAGAATATGGCCTTCTGTGTATTGTGAGCGAAATGGGAACACTCTCCCTGATGTGAGAGAGTGCAGAAAGCTGTGCAGGGGCCTCTTGCAACACAGCTGCACATCTAAAACAGTTTTGCTTATCTCGTGTCCTTCTCCCTTTCTATATCCAGATCCTCTCCTCCTTTGTCAAGACCCAAAACAAATAAAATTCCTGAAAAGTCTCAAAAACTATTGTCCTTTCTTATTTTTTTCTAATAGTACTTCTCTGAACTCATCATTTGATCCTTTGATCAGCGTGGCTCGTTTTCTGTGTGAGAAGTGGTATCTTCTACCTTGTGTGAGTTACTTAGGGGAAAAAAGCCAAACACATCTAGCATCTGCTACAGCTTTCCTTCCCAGTGTTCAGGATTCTAAATAGCTATTAGCACACTTTTTTTCTGCATTTTTCTACTAAGTACAAACAGGCAAATAAACACATAGACCTGACTGTCAGTCTCACTTACTACAGTCTTACTGGACTAATTGAAAACAAAACAATGCAATGATAATCTTAAGGTCATAATTAATCCAGAATCTATAAATCAATAGGTTCAAATTATCCTGCTAGTAAATTCATCAAGTATGTAATGAAATTATATTGTGAAGTTAACACTAGAAGCAATAGGGTTGTATTAGTTTGTCTTCAGGGGGTTTATGGTGGTGCCAGCTTCCTTTCACTGTGAGCCCACTGGCAGTGATGGCTCATATGGTGGGTGCCCTGATCCCACTGACAGAGAAGAAACAGCAACATGAAATGCCCAAAGAAACACAGCATTTGCATCAGGTTTCTTAGAGCCTGGTTGAGGAATGGTGCCTAGTTCAAGATGATTCTCCATGGCTTTGCACAGTGAGCAATTCCACTTCAACAGTCTCTGTTAACATATTTTTGCTCCAATTTCTCCCTTTCCATACAACAATGCAGGCTTTCCCAGCAATGAATCACATACAACAGTACAAGCTTTCCCCAGCAGTGAATCAATCAATGTAGTAGCTTTTGTATAACGTTACTTTTTAATTCAGAAGAAAATTATTAGCTTGATGGCACCTTGGTGTTTATTTCTGGGAACCTATCCTCATGTAATGCATACCCAAATGTGCACTTAATGAAGGTGTCTCTTCATTAAATAAAGGCAAAGCGATGAGTTTGTGTTCCTCCTGCTCAAAGACTCAGGATCTGTCAGCTCTCCCTTGGCAGTCACCAGTTGCTGTCTGGAATTGGGAGACAGAGGTTCCGCCAAGGTTAATTCCACAATGAGCTGTCTATGCCAGAGGACCAGCCTGATAACTGTTTCTCTTCTGCTTCACCTTTGCTTATAGAAGGATTGATTCTTGTTACATTGAGCCCATTTTTGGAGACGCTTATAACTTTCAGTACTTTCCTCTATGTGCAAGTCATGCCTGGTCACAGGTTCTTCCTAGATGTGTCTTATCCCAGTGGTCCTTCTCTCTCCTCGTCTTGCTTGTAGCTAAAAGCACAGATTTCTAGGCCAATGGAGCTCTGCAGTGACTGGATCAGGCTGAGTGCGAGTCCCTGGTGATGGTGTGGCCTCTCCATCTAACTCTGCTGCTGTCCCGTGGCCAGGAGCGGCATGGCAGCAGTTCCAAGAACACAGAGCCAGCAGCAGGCAGGTGAAGGGCTGAGGCCACACTGGGTGGTAGTGATGAGTAAGGGGCTGTGTTGGCATTTGTAAGGGGATGACTGGACCTTGCACAAGAGATGGCAAGGAGATAGGCTGATTTAAGGATTTGTCTTTTTGTTCAAGAGACCTTTGGGTAGCTGGGAGGCTTAGGCTTGGATTTCTTTCCTTTCAGAACAGGTTACTCCTCCCTAAAAAGACTACTTTCACAGACAACCTTGGAGCCCCCATGAGCGAAGAGAAGCAAACTGTTAAGAAGGCTTAGAGAAGAAAAGGTTTTTGCATTTTTTCATGCCCAGTGTGTACACACGCTGTTAGCCAGCAGTCTTGCCTTTGAAAAATAATTTTTTCCTAAGTCCTTCCACGGCCTTGCATTCCGGGGGTACCTGCGTTATCTTCCTTTACAGCATGGCTGGGGAGCAGATCAAAAATAGAGACTGGAGGAAGTTTATATTGCCCTTTTTTCTGTAGCTGTGTTGGGATCTGGAATAAGCAGCTTCCAGGGGGCAGAAAGATGTGAGTGGAGTTGAAAACTGTCCCTCCTAGCCTGCTCCTCACTCCAGAGTGGCAGGTGGAGGCGCTATCCAGGAATGCAGGGGAGAAGCTCTTCTGGGGCCATCAGAACCCTTACAGCTTCTCTTTGCACAAGGTAAACAGCCTGTTGTCCAATATCCTGCACCACCTGTCTTGTCCTTCAGTACTGAGTCACATTTTATATCCAGTGACTATCCCTTTACTTCCCTCTATTATTAGTTTGGTTTATTTTGGTTTGAACCATGATGCAGAAGTCATACTTGCCTTGGGAGTGTCCTCTTTTTGCCTCATCACCACCACTCCCCCAACAGCTGTTTCTAATCTCCCTGTTTTGTTTTTAATCTCCTTTTGGGGGTGCAGGGATACTATTTACCACCCCATTAACAAGGCAGCTATTGCTAGTGTAGGGGTATGTGTTACTTGCATTCATCATGAGGAGGGGCTATGCAGAGCCAAATGAAGTCTTGGAAGCGTCAAAAATTATTCCAGCCCAGCATATTATCAGGTTTTTGCCAGGGAAAATGATGCTTTGCACAATGACACATGACATATGAAAAGTACTCCAGAAATACAACTAAAGTATGTCCCTTGTGCATACTGGTAAACATCTGGAAGACCGTAAGTGGAAGTAACTTCTTCAATAAGGGAAAATGTCAAGTCCTACACATTGGAGGAAATAACATCCCTATGCTGTGGCCCAAGCAGCTTTGCAAGAAGGACTGTGGGATCTTGATGAACAATGTGAACATTCAACATGCCCTCACAGCAAAAAAAAGCCAATGGTACCCTGAGCTGCACTGGGAAAAGCATTGCCAGGAGGTTGAGGCAGGTGATCCTACCCCTCTGCTTAGTGCTGGCCTCTCCTGGAGTGCTGTGTCAGCTCAGGACTCCCCAGTACAAGAGAGGCATGGACATACTGGAAAAAGTCCAATGAAGGGCCACTAAGATGACAGTTATACTAGAACACCTCTCCCACGAGGAGAAGCTGCAAGAGCTGGGACTATTCAGCCTGGAGATGATAAAGCTCAAGGAGGGAGATCTCATCCATGTGAGATACCTGGCTGGATACCTGATATCCAAGATACTGATTGGAGAGAATGAAGATAAGGGAGACAGATTCTTCTCAGCAGAGCCCAGAAGCAGGGCAGGAGGCAATGGGCACAAATTACACATGAAATTCCATTTGAACTCAAGATAACACTTTTTTACTTTGAGTGTGGTCAAACAGTGACACAAGTTGCTCAAGGAGTTGCAGAGTCTCCAACCTTAGAGAAATTCAAAATCCAACTGGATGTTTCCTGGAGCAAACTGCTCTAAGCTGTTCCTGCTTTGTCAGAGGGGCTTAGACCCAGATGACTTCCAACCTCAACTATTCTGTGATGCTGGGTTTCTACCTGCTTGGCACAGGTTTCACTGTTTTAGACAAATTATTTCTTTCCTTATATTCTTGTAATCACTCCTGTCCTTTATGGTTCTTCTAATTTTACAACTAGCTTGGCTGGTAGCAAGGTGCTTTAAAAAAGATCTCCACTGATAAAGGGAAAAAAGGACACATCTCCGCATGACTTATTTCTCTGACAAGACAACCAAAATGCCAGGCTCCGAGGGCATGCTTGGAAAATGTGAGACCAGAATGCACTATTGCAAAAATTGCACAGATGGAATATACCTCCCTGACAGCTAGAACACCTACTTTGCAGAGCTTATTCAGGCAAGGACCATGTCCAAATTAGTGGCATTTTGCTGGAACAGGGAACATGTTATTGCAGTTATTTTTCAGCATACTCTGATATTAAACCCTGCTCAGCCAATCTGGGCTCTCATGTCACTAGATATTTTGAACCAAATAAGTGACTTTCATGTAGTCAAATCCCATTGATTTCAATGAACTGGAGGGCGGGGGTGGGTGGGAAATAAAACCAACAAACTTGTTTCAGGGGCTTTGAATTCTTTTTCTGCCTGAAAGAACATAGGCACTGGTGTTTGCTCTACATAGAGAATGGGCGGTGGATCTACACCGAAAATGTTATTTCTCCTTACCCAGGTGAAACACACCAAGGAGCAGAAGCAACTGCAATTGTGTGTGCTGGGGTTCCCTCCACCCTCTACACAACTTGGTTACTTGATTTACAGAAGAAATTGCCCTTAAATAAGTGTGAAAGCAAAGTTTTTGACAACAGGTACAGCCCAGTTTTAGAAACAAAAGACAGCAAGGAGGGGAGGGGAGAGGAGGGGAGTAACACCTAACTGGGTATTTTTTAAAGCAAGAAAATAAGGGCTTTAACATTAACCTAAGAATTCGTTTTATGCACATAATTTCCAGTAAACAGAACATGCTTTTGAAGATGTGGTCATACTGCACTAGTGATACTCAAGGTAATGCAAAGGGGTATGTGCATGCCATCTAAAGAGCTGAACATCTCCTCCTTTGGGTGATGGGGCAGAGTGCAAAATCTACCACCACCAGTTTTGCTCTTATTTGTACACACCAAAAGCAAGGACACATGAAAAAGAAGAATATCTTGAATATCAGAAGAATAAAAAGATAGAAAAAGTCTTAAACTATTATTAGAATAAGCTAAGGCAAATTCACAGTCAAAATTAATCTGGTACTATAATGAAAAAATTGTAACAAGAAAAGACAGTCTAGGACTCCTACTGGATCTGTCCAGAGTTTATTTCCAAATGTGTCAAATTGATCAGCCTACACATTTAATAAAGGCTTTGAATTAAAAAACAATCAATATTTCAGTTTCTTGTCAAAGCTAAACAGCGTTCTATACTAATGAAGAAAAATAAGTGTAACCATTAAAGAATATGTGTGTAGTGTATCTAAGGTTGGGCAAAAATGTAAAATTGTCTATGCTAGAGTCAGTAAGGAGGAATATTTTAAATTACATGTTAATATAATTTATTCTTTTAGAGGAATATTCCTTTTAGGGGAAATATAATTTTTTTTTGAGGAATAGTAATTTTAGGGGAATATATTTTCCTCTGCCAATCTTGCCATATCTCTTAGAATAAAAGAAAAATTAAAAACAGGTATATGTACCAGCTAACAGCTTATGTCTGTCAATATAAGCATCCAGAAATCTGAATATTTACCAGACTCTCCTAGATCTGGGAAAAGAGACAAGAAGAAATATTTTCCAGACTCTGTAATTAAATCAAATTTTTGTCTAGAGTTGTGGCTGTTACTTGCTACTGTTATATAAAGAAGTTCACTGGTACCAAGGCTTGCTGTCAGAGATGTGAATGTACCATTTATAAAAGAAAGTAAAGAAAGAGAAGAAGGGTTGAGCTAAATCACCAGCCCTTCTCCTTCTGGAATCTGATTTATGCTGGTGACTGGAAGCTCCTGCTGGTTGTGTCAAATCCCTTGTCATGTCGGCTCTGCAAAATGCAGGATTTGTTCCCAGAAGGGCAGGATGATCCAGGCAGATGGGTCGGAGATCAGCTGTGCTTCAAGCCATGAGGGAGAGGAAATCCCTCTTTTTCAGTGTGCACAAAGCATTAGCTACTATTTTCTAAGAGTTATAAAACATGAATCACAATACCTACATTAAAAGAAGTTGAAACACAGCAAGACTTACGCAGGCTTCTGTATTCCACTACCTGTAGCTATATTGAATCAGCAAGCATCTTCCCCCTGTTTTCCCCTCTCCCTGGTGACATGCAGCCTTCGGTGCAGCGGTTGCTAATGGTGACTGCTGTAGCTCAGGCAGATCAAGGCACCTCTAAGAGCTCTATCACTGCTGCACTCATTCATCTGCTTCAGGGCTCACAGTTCACTAACTACTGGCTCTGAGGTCATCGAGAGAAATATTTGCTTTTCTTTCTTTGTTCTATCAAGATTATTTTCTGACTCTTCCAAATGATCATTGTGTCTTAAGGTGGAGACAATAAAATAAACTTGTGGCTTCAAGCAACTGTGGAGCTATCTGTATTCTTTCAGGGTGATTTAATAAAGGGTAGGAGCAATAATATGCAACCCCCTCATTTTTGAGACATAGGAAAAGGCTAATGGTGGTGTTCCAGTACAGTCCTACTCCAAGGGGAAAAAGGAGTCCACTCAGTCCTCTCATGAGTTCCCTGCTTGATCATTGGCCTACATCCAGAGTTGGTATCAGACTAATACTTGTAAAATTGCTTTGGGTCCTAAAACTTATTCCAGAAGTGTAAAGTAATATTGCTTCTGTGTCATATTAATGAAAGGAGGACACGGATAGTGCATCCAGCAGCACAAATGCCTTACTGTGTTTGACTTAGTATGCCCTCAGTTCTGTGTTATTAATTTCTTAGTGTGTTTCTACATGAAAAAAATTCTCTCTTCACTTTTTTTGCACTTATAGGGCAAACTTCAAGACATGCTTTTACACAGCCTTCCTTTCTGTCACATACACAGAGACAGGGATAGTACACTCCAGGGTCTGAGAGGGAGAGGTGTTTGGTGTTAATCAGATGTGTTACATTGCATAGAATTGGCACAGTCTAAAAAACAGTACAGATGTGCTCTATTGACAAGAGATATTTTTCTTACTTTGCATCAAAGACATTTACATTGGGGTTTACAAAAGAATTTAAGAGGGTTAGGTGCCCAAATCCCATTGCAGCTTAGGTTGAATTATGGGCCTTGCTGTCTCTGATTCTGCTGAATAAAATAGCACATGCATGAATGCACTTCACTAGTGTCACCAGTCATAATGTGTCCCTGGGATCAATGACAGCACTTGAAATAGTGGGTTGACCTCTTCCTGATCCAGAGCCTTTTTGCTCCAGTGAGTTCTTCTGATGCACTCAGCCTGTCATAAATCATCTGTAATACCTCTGCACTGCTTCTTTCAAAATATTATTTTTTGATGTGGACATGTGTGAGTGAGGAGGAGAGAAAGGAAGACTGAAGGATTCAGGAAAAGTGGGGAGTGCCTGGGTGAAGAAGAAACTGAACACAAAGGGGGTCTGCAGGGCAGAGCTGGGAAGGCCAGAGGAAAGCATGATTTCAGAGCTGGGTACATGAATACTTTATGAAAGTAGTGGTCCTTCTATTGCAGGGCTATGGAGTTCATAACATGTTAAGGTACAGTTTGCTCTCCACGCACTGGCAGGCTCCTGCATGAGAGTGCAATCCCCTTCATTGTGTTTAATAACATAAAGGAGGCTTTTGAGACTGAATGAAGAATGTTTTCAAACTGATACACTCTGAAAGATGTGTGCATTTGATGGTAATTTATGCATCTTCTGCCTCAAATTGCTTAACACATGGTAAAGTAAAGGCAGAAGCAGAACACTAAAGTTTGGAGGGAATGTGATTAAGGGAGGTGAAGTGCTGTGTCCATGGGGTTGTATGATACCCCTCTCTCTGAAAGGACCTTCATTCCGAGTTAATGTCCTCAGGCTCATGTTCAGCTATGACAGAGCTGAACTATGCCTGTGGTATTGCATCAGCCTCCTGTGATTACAACTACTGTAACTTCAGTATGGTTTTCTGTATTCTTCAGGATTCACATGTCCATTCACATTAATCTGTATTTTAGAGTACATTCTTGATCTCAAATATAGACTGATTGAGGAGGTACACAAAAACTGCACAAGCACAAATCAATACCTATGCTACTGCTTCATACTTTACTGTTTGTGTGTAATAATAATATGAATTATCCGGAGTGCTAAGCCAGATCAGCTCTACTAAATATCTTCTGGTTTTCACTCCTCTTCTAATGGTCTTCTAACTTGACATGCAAAATTTCTCTGTCAGGCCAGCTGCAGTCTCTGAAAGAGATTTTGTTACCTGTGCCAACCCACACCTTGACTGCTTATTCATTCTTTCTCTCTCAAATGGTGTTTTTGCATTACAAGATAGACTTTTCATTTGAAAATGTGTCATCTTCCATATCCACAGATGTAGAAGGTATTTTTTCATGAATAATTCAAAGGTACAATGAGGCTGGAGGGAATACACCATAATAATGTGCATAAACATAGAACCCTGAAGCACCTGAACTTCATTTTTGGTAGTAGAAAAGAAAAACATCAACTGATTTGACTTTGATTTGATATTAAAAGAATATTTTATTTCTTCAAATACTTCAGCAATTCAAAACTTGCAGAAGACAAAGTGCTTCCCAGTGTGCAGGACTTTTGAGCATAAGCCTCTCCAGGAGCATGGAGCTAATGCTGCATTATCACACTGCTGAGAGGGATTTCTGAGACTTGACATCAGGAGTGATGGCTGGATGCAAGTGTTTCTGGCTGGCTGGATGCTTCTCTCCTTTACAGAGGTTGTTGATTGTTCAGAAAGCTTCCTTTTGAAGAATATTTTTGACTATATAAACACGTGCTGTGTTCAACAATGTTGAAAATGCATCTTTGCAGATAAATATTTCCAAAGCCACATCCTAATTCTTGTTTGCTCACACAAAGTCACAGAATGGTTAAGGTTAAAAGGGACCACTGGAAGTCATTTGATCCAATAACCCTGTACAAGCAGGGTTCCCTAGAGCATCTTACTCAGGACTGTGTCCAGATGGCTTTTGAGTATCTCCAGGGATGGAGACTCCACAGCCTCTCTGGGCAACCTGTGCTGGTTGGCCACCGTCACAGTAAAGAAGTTGTTCCTCATCTTCAGGTGGAACTTCCTGGAACTTCAGGTGGAACTTTGAAAGCTAGAGGGCTTTCTAATTCATTATGCTGAGATGTCAGACTGAAATGTACACCCTTGCTCTTCTTGTTTTCAGATACGCATACCAGATATACTGAGGAGAGTCATGACTGCCATGACTAGAGGAAAAATGAGGACATAACCTGTCCTGGAGGTCTTTTCCAACCTCTGTGATTCTGTACAGAAGGAGCTTTTTCATTGATTATGAATATTTGAGTTCACTTCCTAATACACTTGACGTTTGTCATAGTTTTGACTTTTGTGTTTCATATTTTATGCTATTTTTGAAACCTTTTTACACTCTACACCACAACAAATAACTGCTTTGAAAGCCAGTTATTTTTGCAGAAATGTAGGTCTCTCAGCTCTCTCTTCTCAACCTTTTGATTTTGCAGCTTCTTTTTTTCATCAGTTTTGGCATAAGTTATGCATTTTCTCACCTCTTTCATGCTTTTAAGATTTGCAAATTCCAGGTCACAGTCTGGTAAAATTAGGTTACTGTTTCTGTGTAGGTGCCCACTTAGCTGATCTGACAGGGCTCTGAATGCAGACTTCACAATTTCACCTGGCTTTATTTGTCCTGACCACCAAGACCTTCTCAGGAGGGAGCAGAAGACTGGCAGAGGGAGCTCATGTTGTCTCATTTTGAACAATTCGTAAATACTGTGGGACAAAATTCACGAGATGAAAACTGTATTGTTCTTTATGAGCATGAGTCTAGCACATGTAATATTTTTTTATGTTATCTGCTTGCTAATCCTTTGAGTATGGCTTATAAAACATTTTTAGTAATGCAGAAATATTAATTTTCTCCATAGCCAGAACACTGAAAGCAACCAGCAGAACAGTCATGCCTTCATGAGCATAATAAATCACCATGTAAACAGCCATCTAACCAAAAGCTTTGAGAATACTTCTAAGTCTTGACATTAAATTTAGTTGTGTCTTATCCAGAGAGTAATACCCAGAAGATCTGATTTGCATTACACGAAAATCAGTCATTACTCAAAATTGTGCATGAATGCTTGCATCGGAAACCACTTGCTTCTCTGAATGTGTATTTACACAGTTAAATCAGATTTCCCACCCTTCTTGTTGAACTGAGTATTTATTTAGATACAAACACACTTAAAACTGTGTACACAGCCAGTCCATGGAAACCATGCCAGCCTCCCTCTGCTTCTTCATGTTGGTAATGTTTTCCCAACTCTTATTTACCAGTGTAATCTAAAATAGTGTTTTTGTAGGCAGGTGGCTACCTTTAACACTTAATGCTTTTAGCACAGTACTCCTGGCATAATTTGGATCCTTAGGAAGATGGCAGCACAAACATTTAAAGAACAAGACCTAGTAAGAGATTAAGAGTGCTAGGAAATTATTTTCCTCCTCAAAAATAATTACAGCAAGAAGTAGAAGAGTTTGGTTTTCCCTAGCTGGCCTAACCTTAAAGAAAGTAGTCTTTGGGGACTGGAGTGTATTTAGTGTGCTTTGCCTGGCACTTTTCTGCTGAGGAAAGGTCTTTCCAGTGGCCCAGGAGAAGCAGCTGGTCCCCAGGAGGAACAAGCTCAGGATAACAAGTCTTGAAATGCTGAGCCAATTGCAATTTCCTTAGATGAGGTTCAGTGGAATTCTTTCATATTGCTCAAGACGAATGACATCTTTGGAGAACTAAATTAAGAACCTAAATAAGAAATAAGTGCATGATCTTCAAGGATGAAGGTTACCTGCCACTCAGATTAAATTTAGACAGTATTAGGCAAGCCTCACCACGTCTGAAAATCAAATTTGAGCTCATAGAAGCACCTTAGAGAACTGAAAGGAGGCTTCCTAACTTAGAAATGTCATCTACTTCTCCCTAATAATGGTTTATGGAGCTCTTTCCAGTAAGCCACCAAAATGAAAGACTCTTACAACCAGAAGTATAGTATTTTTTGTTTGCAAGTGCTTTTGACTCTTTTTTTTTCCTAAACCTTTTTTTGTTACATCCATCCACAGTATCAAATTGAAATACATCATCATTGGATAGCAAGTCCAAAATCTGCAAAGTGGAATGAATGTGCAACAGGCCTAAACCCAGGTGACATCCCTCTGTGTGGGGCACAACAGGGTCTGAGCCTGGGGAGAGTCTATTCTCCTGCTAATTTTTCATGGGGCTGGCTGACAGGAATGGAGTGCATTGGGAAGCAAGGAGAGGTCAGATTACTCCATAGCTGTGCCTCTACATTTACTGACTGTAGCCAGTGTGAAGCAAGGGGATATACTCAATTCAGCTGGCAAACATAACACCTCTGGAAACTTTCTCCACTAATCCACTATATTTTCCCAGTGCAAGATATGCAAGTTGAGGCTTTTGAGAACATTCATGTGTGAGAACTCCTTTAAGAAAGCATACACATTATTTCTCTGGCTCTCTGAGCTGCAGTAGCAATTAGGTAATGATAAGTTACAGTGTTTATCTCTGAGTTGAGGGAAGGAGCTGCAGAAGCCAGACATTAATTACATGCAGGCATTAAGGACATGACCCCAAATGAACCCCATTTATTTTCTCAACAACTCAGATATCATCAGTCTGAAAAAAAAATCAATGAATACTGAAATATGAATAGTTTTCAAATGGAAAGTTTGAGAAATACTGATGTGACTCCTCAACAGTTGTACCACAATATTATTGTGAGCAATGAATCTAATTAGAGATACACAGCATACACATACACAGCAAAATATTAATTAAGACAATAAAGTTAAAGTATTGCCTTCTGCCTTACAGAAGGAATAGGGTGGTTTGCTTTAAATTTTATATTTGATACTCCCTAGGTAGGTTAAAAATGCAATTACAAAATAAACTAATAAATCCACACCTAGAAATCTGTGTGCGATGTAGGTGCCTTTTTCTTGTCCACAAGGACAAAAGCATTTATATGATCTTTCTTTTCTTCTGAAGATCTCCATGTGTTCCCATCAATTGAAGTAACTTCAGTTTTTCATCTCTCTATTCAGACTTTATCTCTTCCCCAATTATATTTTCTTTTTCTTTCAGTTCTGAGTGCATTTATGCTCTCCCAGTCTTTCAATATCTCTATCTTTACCACATGTATATATAGCCCCTCTGTCAAAGAATACATAGCATGCCTCTCCACCCCCTTCTAATACAGTAGAGGAGCTTCTTGTTTTAAACATTTTATAACAAAATAGTAAATGACAAATAGTTGTAGTACTTGGTCCTTTCTGTCACTGCTGCATAGCAGGAGAGGCTTTTCCTTTGAGGCACAATTACTGGCACAACATAGCACGAGTCCTACCAGCTGTGGTGTTGCCCTGCTGCCTTGTGAGAACAAAGATGTAAGCATGCACTGTACATGTCCCAGCCCATGAATACCTTAGGCTGTTACAGCAAACGGGATAGGAGGAAATTTGATTATAAATGGAGACTTGTTTTCTTACCGTTGCACACAATAAACATATTTACAATTCAGTGGTGTAAGAAATTATGGATGTTCAAGAAAAGCCTGTTTGTATCTCGAGCATGGTGGACAATGGGTGAAAGTCAGCCCTGCGCTGAACTCCATTAGAACCAATGGAGTTTCTTCTTCTTTGGGCTATAATTAAAGGTTCATTGTCCTGTCTTTACCTCCAGATTACTGCTGTGGAGCCATCAGCGGGTGTGATATCAGCTTGGTGGCTGTGCTGGTGCTGCTTTACCCGGCATGGCACACCAGGCAGCACCCTCTGCATGAGGGAGGGACATTCCTGGGACCCCCCAACGGCATTTTTCTGCATGATACCTCCACTGTCCAAGGGCTCAACTGCCTCTGAGGGCAGTTTTACTCAGGAGATGACAAATATCACCTGAAAGTTCATGCACATGGAAGCAAAGTCCCGTTTTCTGCAGTGCCTTTGCAGGGATGATTTGTTTAGAGCCACCCTGTGTTTGTGCTGTTCAGGGATGAGAGGGATAAAACGTCCCTTGTCCAGATCTCTATGCCACTTGCAGTGAGAAGCTCCCTCTGCTCTGGCTGCTTCAGCCCAGGAGCTAAGTTCTGTCAGAGCAACCAGTGTAGGAATGTCCTGCTTTTCTTCACAGGAATAACCATATGGCATACACACAAATACTGTCTAAAAGTTCCTGCAGTCCTACAGTTGGAGCCCCGTCCTCATGCTCCATCATACTGGAGGTACCATGTCCCTCTGAAAGGATGTAGTACCAGCTGATACCCAGTTGGCAATGCACGGATATTGTCATTGTAACGGTGCTCCGTGTCACCCTATGTAATTTAACCTGATCCTGTTTTGCATCACACAGACACTCCGCCTCCTTCGTTGCCTGCCCACTTCCTTGAATGCTGGACACTGGGTGTCTAGGAGACATCAGAGGAGACAAGCCAACATGTTCAATTAGATGTTGTTGTTTCCTCTTCGAAATACTAATCTCAACACTGGTACCAGGAAGGTTTCTTTGTTTTTTCCTTCCTTTACTTCACTGCAGCAGAGCACAATACATGTCAGCACATGCAATATCCCTTTTAATGACCATGTGTAGTAGTGTGTAATTAGCATGTATTTCTATATTATGTATCTCTGTATATTATTTTTCTGTTAGTTGGTATGTTCTGTTAAACCCCCTGCCCTTCCCCCAAGATGGTTTGTCCCCTCCCTTCTCCCTTCCCATTGGCTAAATCCCCCTATAAGAACCAGAGACAGGAAATGGTTTTTGGCTTTTCCTTGGTTGAACTGATAAGCTTTGGACCCCCTGGGAGCACATGGCTCCCAGGGAGAAATAAACTTACATTATTCACAACAACAGAGAGCTGCCAGCACTTCTTCGTCCTCCATTCACTAGCTAACCCTCGAGGGTTTGCAAGGGCACACGCACCCCCTTGCAAACCCTAAGGCATCTTCTGAGGTGGACCTCCTGGCTTGGGGGCTCCCCGCCTAGAAGAGCCCCCTCCTATCCGGTGTCCTGCGGCAGACTAGCCAGGGCTGAAGAAGGAGCGGGGCAAGCCGTGGGGGTAGCTACAACCATGCAATCACAAAAGGCTACAACTCTGGGGTTTCAGTTTCACAGACAGTGCATCTGGGAATTCATAGCTGGCAGCAGCTTGGGAGAGTGCAGAAAGCTACATTTCAGGTCACTACTGAGACTGAATTATTTTAACATGGTAGAAACACAGCTTTAAAGTCCAACAGCAAATATGAATAGCTCCAGAGAGAACACAGGGGACAAATTAAACAGTAACATTGTGAGTACAGTTGTGCATCTATTTTATCCCCTAGGTTATGTTTACCCAAAATGTGGCAAAATAGTGACAAAATAGTGTGACAAAAACTCTTGCCTTTGAAAATCCGAATCCTTACATGATCTTTCCCAAGTCAAGCAGTGTGAAATGGTTTTTACCACTGAGGCATGTAGCTTTGGTGGTGTAATTACTGACTTCACAACACACATGGAGAGTCTCATTATATCGAACAAATGGGAATTGTCTTTATTAGAGTATTTAACTGGCCATCTCCAGATAATATGAGTTAGAGCAAGGTATGTTCCTCTACAATAAATATTGATGCTGAAGACTGATGGTCAAGCTTTCCAAGAGCTTCCCTTTTGTCTGATGACTGACTCTTCTTCATGGAACATGCTCCATACTCTTCAAAGGGAGAAGCTTCCCCTCCTCTCCCTCTTGCCTTCACAAGCTTCCATCTGTGTTTGATACCAGTGACCACTAATTACTGATTGTGCACAATGTTGAGTGCAGAAGCTATCAGAATTGCAAATATGCAATATGTCCGTATATCAAAGAAGGAAGAGCTTTCACCCAGTTCCCCACAACACTGTTGTTTTATGACCCTTTTCTTCTTTATTTGGCTGAACCGACATGGGGGGCCCCCATGCTGAGCCCCCAGCACAGGTTGTCCTCAGACCCTCCTGTGTCCTGAGACCCAGATCACTCTTTCCTTCAAAGGAGACCTGCTTTCACCAAGAGGACAAGAGTGCCCCACACCTCCTTCCAGGGCAATATGGAGGTCCAGGCGGTCAGGTGGGAAGCAGGAAGAGGTTTTGATACTCCCAAGGGAGAGGAGGAAGCTCAACCCACACGCTTCAGGAGAGAGGCTGCCTACCTTGCATCATCCAACCCTGATAGTTCCCAGCACAGCAGCAGTTCCTTTCTAAAGAAAAAAAGCCAAGTGTTAGGGGATGCTGGCACTGCCAACACTAGGCAGCAGCTGCATTCTGGCATCATATTTTTGGACTTATGTGCCTGAAACTCCTCTTTAGCTCTCAGCTGAGTGCCATGACTGGGGTTTTCTGTTGCTTTCATAGAGTTGCTCAGAGGGTGCAACTGGGATTGTCCTTTCAGGTGCGCCTGTGCTTTGTTGTATGTGCCCTTGGCTGAAGTATGCATAGGGGCAAAGGGGAGCCACTGGCTCATGGAGATACTGCTGCTCATAGCCTCCTACTGCTGAGTACTGGAGTGCAGCCCAGCAGAATTAACCCAAAAGATCACAAATTATGCACATTGCAGCTAGAAGTATAATTGCGCTACTATTATGTACCAAATTTCTGTAAAATACCATTATTTTACTGTTTAGAAATGTGTCTTTAGCAGCAGCTATAAATACACTTGCATTCCTCAGAAGTTTAATTAAACACCAATTAAAATATTTATTGAATAACTTATTAATTGACTATAACAACCATGTTACATGAAAAAGTTGTTTAGAGATGTGAAATTATATCTTAGGCTTGTACAGTCACAGCTCATGAAACCATCATTTTATATGGTACATTAAAAAGAAGTATTGGTACACTTTTTTTGAACCCACTGATTTTTAAGCCCTCCTACTTTATGAAAGATGAAGATTTGTTTAGACAGTATTTTAAAATAAAGATGACAAATTAAAATGATGAATAATAATTTTTGAGATTACTTTTTGAAGCACTGGAGGTGAAGCAGGGGGTACTGTATCTTGATCTCTGTAGCATTCAAGCATTTTATCTGCTGTTGTGGGGAAAGCATCTGGTATGCACAAAGCACTAAAGAGCAAATTCGAAGAGGAATTTCAGCAGCCGGACTCATAAATCATGTTGCCAAACCCCTCCTCTTGGTGACATCTTCTCAATCAAGCTGGCTCTGCTTTCATTGTGGAAGTGGGAAGCATCCTCAAGGTTACATGGCTTTTGGCTCCCAGCCTCTCCTTCCCCTCCTCTCACCTTAGCATCACTCCAATACACTCTTCCCTACCCTCATCTGTCCCGACTTTCACTCACTCTCTTTTTTTTCCCCTGCCATACCACTCTCACAGCCAAACTTAAGCCATAATTGGTGATACAAATTTAAGCAGCAGAAAAATATACCACTGTCCCTGACAAAGCAAAGTGGAGGTAGTTGAGCTGAACTCCCCTAACGAGCAGGATAGGAGATCAACGATAGGAGTCAAGCTACTTCTATTCTTCTCTCTGCTTCATTTGGCAGGACTGTATTTTCAGATGTATAACCCATAGGCTATTTGTGAAAAGAAATAGAAAGACAATAAAATCAGTGAATACTGTGATCCAACAGCCATGTGAGTAATTACTTCTGGAGGGTTAGATCTTTTCCTTTCCACCTTTAAGCACAGAATTGCTCTGCTCTTGGTGCTGATCCAGACTTCCAGCATTTATTTTGAAAGCATTACTGGGAGTCATCTTGTGTAAACATTGCTGTATATCAGCTGCCACACTTTTAATGGTGAGGGATGTCCACAGGAATTAACACCATTTGCACAGAAGCAGCACGGGCATGGTGCTTGCATTTTGCCAAGCTCCACCAGATAGCATGTGAGCAGTGATGTTCTCCAGAAACACAAACAGACCCACAAGCTCTCCCTCCTGTAAAAGATGTCAGTAGATCTCTGCAATACTCAAACCAGAGCATTCTGCTTGGGATTCCCCTCCTGTCCCTCCCAACAGCATCAAGACAAACAACCTCCTTTATAATGAGAAAAAAATGACAGGCAATTAGTATCCCAGAATGGAAAATATGATGCTATACTGTTTCTTTCTTGTTACGCTTAATAGATTAACTATGACTGTAATTTAGTAAAAGGCTGTTTGTGGAGGGCATGTGACACAGAACAGATGCAGTGAATACTGTTTTTAAATTCTCTTCTTTATTCAGTTACTGAGATTCTGAAAGAGATTTCCCCACAGACCTGATTATTGCACTCTAGTATTTTCACATACTTTAGGATGTAGTCATGCTACTGTGATAATCACCCTTTTTATGAAACTTTTTCCATTACTTCATATAAGGGTCCCTTTCCTGTAATGCTTTGTCACAAACTGTGGGCAGAGATAGATTTCCTTATGTTTGACTTGTACTTCTCTGAGTGCCTCCAAAATGTGTAGAAACTGAATACAGATTAAAAAAATTAACTTTTACTGAAAATTTGGCACCTTTGAAATCAATGGAAATTTCCTCTTTCAACAGGGCCCAGTCTTTGTCCTTAGATCTTTCTGGATTTCAAAAAGTATGAGGTTGGCTGTCAGCAGTCTGAGGTTTTTAATATTTATTTGTTGTGTATATTATTTTATGATGGTTTGTGCCACTCTGATCCCATGGTACCCATTTCCATTGCAGTAGACCAACTCTCACCCAATAAGCTCATCAGGAGGCTTCACCTCCTGCCTGATTCCATCCAAATTTAAAGGGAGGAAGGTACCAGCACGTCCCTGGCAAGATGTGAGAGCTGTTCCATGGGAAAGAAGGTTTTGGTGTGGAAAGTACTGAGAGCCCCTGATGAGTAACTTGATCTTCTTCACACCAGAGCAGGAGAGGAGGAAGGGAATCATTACAACTGTAAGTACTATTGGTTTAAGCAGTTATTACATGCTACTTGAGCCCTGTGAGAAGGGAAGTGGGTCTGCTTTCCATGCACACATGCAGAATTGCTTGTGAGGGTCACCACACAGCTGTGACTTTGCTTGTGCAGTTCCATGGTCAGTGAGCAGGAATTGGGTATTCCATTCCTGGGATGAGCAGTACCCTTGGGAACAGCTGAAAAAGAGAACACTAATCCGAGCTACTTTCACCTGACCAGCTTTACGATCCACGTGTGTGATGGACAGTTTTCTGTAGCCTGTCAGCAGCATTGCAGCAGCTGTGACAAGCAATGTGACAAGTAACTCCTTTTGTCTTCAGATGCCTTAGCAGACCAGTCCTGGCCCGAAACAGTCCCTCTGCAATGGTCTCAGAGCACTGGGAACCTGAGGGGTGTCTGGGGAGACATGGAGGTCACAGTCCACCAACCTGTTATGAGCATGGCTACCATCCAGAGCTAGGATACAGCCTTTGTGCCTACAGCTGGTTTGACCTTCCCCATCTAACCAGGGTAGAAGAATCAGGGTGGTATTTTGCAGGAAACAGAGCTGTCTTTTTAATCTCTTCCCAGCCATGGAGAGGAAATCAAGAGGCTTGAGGAGCCTGAGGAACAAGCTTTTCAGCTGCACTGTAAGGACCGAAAGCTTTTGAATCCTCCTCATCCAAAGGAGCAGTGAAACTGGACACTCCCAGGTGTGGAAGCCAAGCAGCAATGGCGTGGTATAGACAACAAGGAGTCTGTCCTTGTTGGGGAACTGGAAGGTAAGAGAGGCTTTCTGTTTTCAAACTCCAGCTTATTTTCCTCCTGGGTGTTGTCAGCTGGGGCTCTGATGGCAGGTGAGGAAGGCCAAGCACCTCAAACCAGCCAGAACAGAGCACCTGCCTGCAAAAAGGTGAGCCTCAGATTTCTTCTGTCTCCCTTCCCCCTTGTCTCCTCTCTTCCAGCACCACATTTCCAGACTACCTTTCAGTAAGACTCATGAGCATGGGCACACCTAGAGTGGACATAGCTCAGCCCAATAATGGATCCTTTCTGGAGTGAGGGTAATACATCAGTCCTTGAAGACTTCTGCCAACTTATTCTTTTTTCAGTACGGCTTGCTAAACTGGGATAGCCCACCTCTTGTTTGCAGGGTTTATGGCACCATCACAAGCAGCATCGTTGTTCTCCACTGACCATAGCTCTGCACTTCATGCTTCCTCCCACCTTTTCCTGCTCTCAGAAGGTACTTGGCTCTCCCAGTAAATAAGGAGAAAGGAAAAAATAATTGCCTGTGCCTTCTCTTAAAGATGATGATTGACAGGACCGTGTCAGCTGTCTGTCTTTCTCAAGCACTGGAAAGAGGAACAGTCATTTGGGATCTCTGTTGTGCTTAGATCTTGCAGTAACCTCCTTCTATTGTGCTGCGATTTTCTTCTGAAAATGATGGTTAAAGGTGGTGAAATTTGCTAGTCTCAGAAAATATTGGGTTAAAAAGTATGAAGGCTTAATATCAGGCAAAAAGGCAGGAAAAGATCAGAAGGATGTGGCATCTGCAAGGCATCTCTCATCCCTTTGAGGTTGATGTCAGACTGAGGGATAAAGTAAATAACATAGCTCTGTCTTTGAGTCCTAAATTGTATCACTTGAAGGATTGTAAAACAAGCATCTGCAAGCCCTAAGGTGTGCAGTCATCAGCAGAGTACCTCCCACTCACACAAGCACTTCATTGTCCTGGGCTCAGCACAGGGGCCTGAACAGAAATTCCAGTTGTGAGAGGAAGAGGCAGAAGGCAAAGTCAGCTTTGGAGAGGGGTAGGGAAGGGATGAGGGGACAGCAGCAGGTGTTTGGCAGTGTCAGGGAAAGGTGGAGAGGAGTAAGGAGCCCAGAAGAACAAGACTTTTCCCGTGCTTCAGCATGCTGAACTAAGCATACCACGGAGTGATGCCAGTTCATTTATAAAATCTGCTGACTGGAAGATTTTGCATGTATATATATCTTCATATATATATATATATATCTTCACATATATATATATATATTTTTTTTTGGCTTCTGAGGTGTTTTTCTCAAATAGCTGAACAGACAGCAAATCCCTTAAAACAAAAGGATATTTACACATTCAGATGTGCTCACTGATGGTTTCCTCATCATAATCTGGCACTCTGCACATTTCTGGGATATTTATGGACAGGAATCAGTCACATTTTGGGAAAAGGGAGCTACTAGAGTAGGAAGAATAAGCACAAAAGGGGAAACATGACGAGGGATGGGGTGGGGGAAATAGAAGGAAAATGCTCACTGTATTACCGCAGGAGCTAAGAGCTTTATCACACATGATGGGAAAAAGAGTTGACAATGCAAAGCAGCCCTATGGCCAGGGTGATCCACATCCCTGGTTTGTTTGGGATGAACTGGGACACAAGACTGAAAAGAGCAAGAGGCTGTTTTGTCCCAGACCTCTGTCTTGTCCTCATAGCAGGTCACACCACATCACCCAACAGAAGCATGCCCCAGCCATATCCTTCCTCTCTGGTTACCCCTTCTTACACTTTTATCTGCATTATCATTTTCAGTGAGCAGGTAATACTTGGTCTTCTCATCCCACAGGAATTAATTTCATCCCAGCTCAGGAAAAGGAGCATATGTCCTTAAGCAAAGAGATAATGTACTTAAATAATATTGGTATGCTTTAAAAGAAAATTCCAGGTGCCAGTCTCACTCCTTCTGTCCCTGTCTTATCTACATCCTGCATGAATCACACAGATCACAAAAGGGTCCCTGTTTGACTGTTCTTGGCTGTGCCACAATAGAAGGTTAATGACAGTGAAAAACATAAACCTAGACTTCTGCTAGCTAATGTCATTTAAATATTTAGCTCAGAAAAACAGCAATGTACCTTTCCTAGCAAATGTAAATAAGCTTGATTAAAAAATCCTGCAGAAGGCTGGCACATTTGCTCAGGCCAATGAAATTCAAAGTATTGCCATAATACCTGCCTTATAAAAATGCATGTATTTCTTCAGCTGTGTGTATTTAAACCTTTTAGCAGTTCTAATGAGCTTTCAGAATGAAGCTACTACAGCAATCAGCTTCTGTGTAACAAGCAACATTTAAATATTAAAAATGTAAATTAGCGAAGCTGGTTAATTACAATTTTCAAAATACTGCAAAAGTACAAGTAAGGCTATTAACTGCTTTGAAATTCAGATATCAGTTCCTCCCACTCAGGGAACATCTAGTTCAGTAGCAAAGATGAAGTTACAGAACAGTCTCCTGAGCTAGCCAAAACAGTATCTGCTTACCAGAATTAAAAGCCCTGCATTTCAGATGCCATTCAGAGATGTTAAAAGTACACAAAAGGTTCAGAGAAACCTTTTTTTTCCTCCCCCCAGATCAGGGCATATTAGTTTGTGAAAATAAAAGGTATCCAGGAAACATTGTTCCTGATGAAATGCAGACTTTTATGAGAAAACCTGGTTGGTTTCTTCCTTACTGCTTGCACACATGCCTGAGAACCCTCTGATGCTGTGTACTGTGATTGACCATGCTGGGCGCTGGGCAAGCTCGGTCCCACCTCCACATCCTCTCATGCACATGAGCACCGTTTCCTCACTGAGCACATGGAGAAGCATTTGTGCCGAGTTCATCCACTGCCAAAAATGTTCAGGCAGTGTCTGAACTACAGTTCCTTTTGTCCTAAGTTCTACATAATAATGACCCTGGCAGCAAATGTATCAGGAGAGTATATACAAAAGCCAACTCATGAGGACATTATCTTAATTTTCGCTTAGAGACCACAGGTGATCATAGGCTGGCACTCACACCCAACCTGTGAGCACACTTCCTTTAGCGGGGAAAAAGTAGACAGGATCTTCTTTGAAGTCACCTGTTAGGAATGTCCCCAAAGTCCCAGCCTGGCCTTTAGGTCCTCTCTGGTCTCCTTACAGTATTCAGCCACTGCACACACCTTCATTTACTGACACGGGTGCAGGCACAGAGTAAATGGCCTACCAGAAAGAAAACCCCATAATACTTCACACCAGCCAACAGAAAAGCTGCCTTATACCAGCCTGAGTAATCTTTCATCTGAATTAATAATAAGTTAGTAATTGCAATTATAGTTTCTTATAATCTGTGGATTTTCAGTCTTGAAAGAACTCCTCTGTTCTTCCTGGTGGTGTAAAAGACTGTCTTCCCAAAAAGGGTTATAAACATCTTGGGACTGGGAAAAGCAAAGGAATCAGTATTGTCTCCTATTCACAGATGGGAAAATGACACTTAATGGTAAGAGAGCATTTTAACCAGAAAGGCTGTATCATACCTGGAGGCAACCCAGTTCTCTTGAATCTTACTGTCCTGGTCATTCCTCATCTCCATATGTCTGCCAGACTTTATCTTGATAATATATTGAAATGAACATATAGGTGAAATTCTGAAGAATTTTTATTTTGCCTTAGCAATTCTTTTGTCATGATATGGGTTTTTTTATTGTTCTCAGGTGCTTGAGAAAAGAACATGCTGGTTGTAAAATACCACTGTTGAGACACTGGATCAGCTCTTATTTCACTGCATTTAGAATAAGGTTGTTCTAGCCAGTGGAAGAGAATTTAGTGTCTCTCAGCTGCACATAAGTGACTTTTTTAAAGATTGTCCTTGTGTTTTTTTCGGACTATGAGGTAAGAAGGTCTGTTACTTAAGTAAAGTTCAAAAGGACTAGACTGAGAATTGAAACAATTTGGCTTACTGAAAGCAAAAGCTGCAACAATCATGTTGATTTCTCTGACAAACAGATTTTATCTAGTCTTCTCAGTCAGTTCCCTTTAAAAGGATAACTTCAAAGATTTTTTTCTGTGATGACAGTGCTTCAGTGCTGAACTACAGCAGCAAGGAGATATCAACAAGTTCTCTAAATCCTTAAAAAAACCCACCACCACCTTATTTATGCTCAAATGCATCCTAATGGTGCCCTTTGTGCTGTAGGACTTATGGCTAGAAGGAGCCATAAAATCAACAAAACCTTACAGAAGCCCATCAGTGAGAGGGAGAAATGCAGAGATGGACACTCAATGCATTCTTTGAGGCATTTCATGAGCAAACTAACCTGCCAACCAGTGCTAGTTTAAACTTCCTTTCCCTTAATCAGCTTCTTTTATGACTTCACTATGATGTTTTTTTCTAGGACATACAACTGAGTGGATCCACAGCTACTTGCCACATAACTCATGTTTGCAATTCTTGTCCAAGACCAAAATTCTCAGGTCAGATTCTATTCACTTTCTGATTTTGTGTTTTTGGAAGGGCCACTGTGTGTGACTAATAATAGCTTTTTAAACAACAGACCTGATGACCAGAGCACAAACACCTCAAACCTCATTTGTTTCCATTTTTTTCTCTGGTGGCAATTCCAGGCAGCTATCTTCTAGGACCAACCTTAATTTTCCTAAGCCCACCATCAGTAGGCTCAGGGTGTTTACATAATGTTTGATGTTTAGGTCTTTTGAGTCACAAAGAAATGTACGGGCTCATTCCAAAGCCCATTGTCTGATGCTTTGCTTAAGCCTATGCTTATGATACTTGTGCTATCTTTCTTCTCTCTGATGAAAGAAGGGTAGGACCAGTGTACAAACCCCTTGCTGCCTTAATGAGCTATTTAAATTACTCTGAATGGGATCAAACACAGTGTGTATGATTCATCCCCCATGCCCCAAGAGGAAGAAACCACCCAGCTATGAGGGTAGGAAGAGAGATCTCCAGCATAAGGCTGGCAGAGGATGTAGCTTAAGGATGCCCACAGAAATTTTTTTCCTCTCTCTTTGGCTGTCTTGGAAAGCATGGAAGACCATTGTGAGTCAGCTGCTTTATTCTCTTTGGGAGGCAGCCTGGAGGTTCCCATGTTGAAAAAAGAACGGAGGGGGAACACTGTGAACCTCCACCCTCACCGGCACCCTGAGGACTTCAGTGTCAGTGCCCGCGAGCCCCCTGCAATTCCATGCCAGGGGATGTAGCCATACTGCACAGCTGAGCCACAATCTGCAGGTGTCCAGCATCATGCTGCGGGTGCAGGTCAGCTCTTGTATCATTCCACTGGGACTCTGTCATTGTACAAATGCCATCACTAAAGAGATTAAATACTTCTAAATCATGTCAGCAGTGCCTGACATCACTTCCCAATCCACAGTATCTCAGTGCTCTCAAAGCATGGAACAAAGGGGAAAACCTCCATGACCAGAGTATTTGAATCTCTGTCACATGCTGTTTGGCCAGGTTGGTGAATGCACTGTGGAAATGATGGGGAGAGACATTTCAGAAAGTAAAAGAAGGAGAGAAGAAATTATGCTACAAGTATTTTGTTTGGATTTTTTAGGACCCTACAGAGGAACTGAGATGTGCAATAGCAACTGGAACACTGAAGAAATAAATAGGATGCTGTGGAAATATATCATGAGTACAGAGAAGAGGAGAATTGGACTTGTATGTTGTAGATAAACTTGAATAATGGGGTCGCATACTGCCAGCTTTGTAGTCCAATTTCATTTCCTTCACAATTATTCAGCTGTGTAAAACCTATTCATCTATTTATCTCCTAAATTTAAACTTCCTTCTACTCTGCTGCAGCCACCGATGGCTTTTATCTCATTACCATATGCTTCTCTTCTTCAGGAACCATTCTTTGTGGGCAAGATTACCCTGGTAACAAAACAAAAACAGACAAGAAAGGAGAAAAATATATCATTCAACATGGCTGTGTCAAAGATAATACTTGATTTTTTTTTCCCCCAGGAACCGTTTTCATACTCTACAGTGAAGAAAAAGAAGGTAACTTGCAGTTGGGATTTATTACATTGTAAAATTTCCAAAGAAATATTCATGGGGAAAAAAAAAAGGAATTGTTTAAGTAAGTTCAGAAAATGAAAGTTTAAGTTTGCTGATGATTTTTCTCTTTTCCCCATGCATCATGGTATCAAGGAATAATAAAAAAAAGATACCCCAGCATGAATCCCTGTAACTACATAGAACATCAAGTTAATGTCACAATAATTTTTTAAATTATTTTTAGGGTTTTTTTACAGAAGACATGAGTTTATTATGTTACAGCATGAAGAATGTTCAATGTTGGTAGCAGTTCTCCGTGGAAGGAAAAATATTAGTTCAGTTAGAACCCAGGTAATAAGTGAAATCTGAATCTGACCTATGCTTGGATAAACATCATTCTTGTAAAAAAAAGTGTCTCCAAATTTTAACACAGCAAATTTTTAAAATAAAAATAAAGGAAATGTCTTGACAGTGTCCTTTTAAACAACCTTCAAAACTGGAAGCACCACTTCTGAAAGTCTATTTAAATTACTGTAAGCATCTAAACGACCCAGGGGAGAGAAGGCAGAGAGACAGATAACAAAAATCAATACAGGCTCTTAGTAAAGGACAGTGACAAAGGAGAAAGAATGTAAATAATTATAAGAACAGAAAATTGCTGTAGCTCTAGTAATATTTCAGTCCCTTTCATCTGGTTTAACCTGCTCTTCAGCTTCTCTTAATTTAGACAGGGGGGTGTTAGAGCTCTTTCCTGCCAAGGAATGGAAGAAAGCAGCCTGCTTTCTTCTGTATGCTCTTTTAAAAGCTGAGAATAGCTACATTAAAACACTTCCTGGCCTTTTCAGGTTTTGAACAGAGGCTTATTGGGAGTGTCCAGGACTGTTTTGCACGTGCAGACCAGCTGTGCTAAAAACTACTGTGTACGTAGAGCAATGCATTCACCTTGTAAGGGCAAAAAAATCACTAGTGGCTCCCTAACACCCTTCATGCTGTCACTAACTGCAGCAGCCCACCTTGTCCAAGACTCTCTAGGAATTGAACTCAGAGTTTATGATGAAGGAGGCTTGTAGCATTGCACCAATATCAACTGAATAAGAACAAATATGCTTTATAGTGCAGTTTCACAGCTACATAATTGTTTTAAATATTAATAATTCAGGATTCACAGGGATGACAACAAAAATGATGAGTAGAATTGTATGTGCATTACATAGGGTTGGCAAAGAAATCAGGAGAGCTTGTGTACTTATTAGCTCAGCTCTGTAGAGAATATGAAGTGTAATAGGTGATGCTGGAAAGTTCCAGACCAGCTCAGCTGACACACTGGTCTCCTTGATTCTCACCAGGGCTGTTCCCAGTAGTGTGTGCTCAAATGCTTTGTTCAGCCAGGTTTTTACATAATGGACTTCAGCCCTACTACACCCATTCAGTTAATTTTTCCTTTTCTTTCCCCTTCTTTTTTTTTTTTTTCCCCATGGAATCTGACACATGCAGCTATGAATCCTGGCTTAAATGTTACTACCATTCTGTATGGACACAGAACAAGCAGGACCAGAAATGTGAGGAATGTACAGACATCTTGACTTCTGAAAGCCCCTGCAGATGAACCCCTGCATCACTGGAGCTTCTGGAGCTGTAGGCTGCTGAAGCTCAGCCAAGCCCTGGTGGTGCCCAAGAAGACTGCAAATTGGGATTATGCCATTTCAGCTTCCTCCACAACTTGGTATTAGTGGAGATGGTCTCAATCTTGGTGCTGCCAGTGAAACAGACCTCCAGACTGCCCAGATATGACTGCTACAGAGTACAGAGATGTGGTGTCATGGAGCTTCCCACAGAGCAGTCCTCTGCACTGGGGTTCAATAAGACCATGGGTAGTCTGCACTGAGTCACACAGCCTGCCTAATTCTGCCTCCTGGCTTGAGATCAATTTCTGTTTCTTCTTCTCTTGCTCTATTTAATCAATAGCCCAGCAGTTGCCTTCTGCTTTACTTACCCAGGCTGTGCAAAGGGCACAGCTGCTTCACTATTGTGGCTGCAGAGCTTTGGGTCCACCTCTGGAGCTTGCTCCTGTTCTGCAGCCTAGTCCTACCCCAGCAGATCAGGGCTTCCTATAACATCACCTCTGGGTGCTGGGCTGGCCACTGGCTTCCACTGAAGCTTGAAACTAGATGTTTGTTTTCCCCAAGAATCAATTGTTTAAAAAACAGTATAAAATGACAAAGGGTAGAGAGAAAGGAAGCAAGGCAGAGCAGAAGGGGTGGGGCTCCAGGGGTTTTGTCTATATGTGCAAAGAAGAAAAGCTTTTTGCTCCAATAGTCATATTGTAATGAAACGTCTGGCTTCCAGAGGCAATAAGTGTGTCATGATCTCACTGCAGCTGCAAGGTGGGTTTCTCTGAAGATGGTTAATAGCATCAGTTAATGCTTTTAAACCAGCACTAGCTGGAAAAATCTTGCTGTACAGCAGCTTGTCTGAGTGATGTCAGGCTCCCTGCATGTGTGCCCAGAGGGTAGGAAGGGGAGGGCAAAGGCGCCACGGGGATACAATGCACCACTGCTGCCTAAATATATGATACAAATTGCCCCAAACACTAAACAGCCTTCCTGCTCACTGTCAGTCAGACAAACAAGAGAAGAAACAATTGAATCTGGGTGCAGCTGCTCGGTGGGCTGATGGAGCTGCCCTCTGCACTGCTCATGGCCATGGCTGCCCCTGCGTTTCTGATATGGGTCTTGGGAACAAGGTCCTGCTGGATTGTCTGTCCTGCCCACACTGCTCTGGGTGCTGTGTCCTACCTGTAAGCACCAGGCAAGTTTCAGCAGGGACTCCCTTTTGGCATGCATCACAGAAAGCCTGCTTTTCTTATCCCTGTTACTGAGTTATTTTCACTAACTGTTCTGGGAGCCACAGTCCACTGGATTCATCCCACTTCCTAAGACTTCTCTAGCCTCCAGCTGGAGGGGCAGCAGGCTGCCAATCTGCAGGCATCCTAGCTTTAGGGAACCCAGTGGAGGACTCAGGTGGCACCAGCAGAACTGCATGGTGGCACAGAGGGAGCCGGCTCTGGGTCCTGGCCTGGAGGAGGTGACAGTCCCCCTCTGGGTTCCGGCCATGTCTGCTGCATGGACTCTGCGATGGGAGGGCTGGGCAGTGCTGAGGTGGGCAGTATGTTAAGTGCAGGCTGATACCAGGTTGACTGGAGGATCTCTTGTGGGATTTAGCAAGTTATTGCTATTTGGTGCTAACACGGAGATGTTTTGTAGGTTTGCAGTAAGCAGGCATATCTAAGTGTAATTACAGCATCTAGAGGCAAATAACAAGTTTTAAACTGCTCTTTGCAGTTTGGAAAGCCACACTTACAAAGCTCACAGAAGAGTGCCAGAAGGATAAGAAGTAACCAGGAGAAAGTAACTATTAAAACCCATATGCAGTCTCGTGCTACATTCACACGGGGGGGACTGTAACAGTACTTCCCCATGAAATGTCAAGAGGTGATCAACATCCACTGAGAAGCAAAGCAATGTGTTTTTATGCTTTAATTTCCCAGCCAGTGATTGCTGGACACTTCTTTGTGATTAAGCATTCTCATTAACTAGAATCAGTCCTTTGCAGAACTAAAGCTGTTTGTAACCTGGGGCATTTGCTTATTGTCCTTTGGTGACAGTGTATAGTTTGATGGCAATGGATTAGCGGTTAGACAGAATAAAAATTGGGAGAGAAGAGATCCCTGAACAAAGAGCCTGTGCTTGTGCCTATGACAGAAATATTTTCCCTTGCTTTGAAGGAACATGAAATAGATCTTAAACCTTTGTCATCTTCTGGAAGGTCGACACTGATGTACAGATAGGAGAAATGGGAAATGAGGCACAGATAGGGCAGTGGCACACAACAGACTGCATGACCTGATAGTCTGTCTGGTTGCTGTCAAAAAACATGCAGCCAAGCTCAAATCCAGACACCCAAGCAGATGTGGTGCAGAGCATCTTTCTGGGGAAAGGGCAGTTCTTCCTCCCAGGAAACAATGACTGGAAAAGAGCTGGAGACCATGCTGAATATGAGCTGCTAACCCAGCTCTTCTGCCAAGTGATTAAAGACAGGGGAATATTGAGTAGGAGTAAGGAAGATATATTACCTCCATGTTTGGCAGCAGCACACTGGCTAAAGGAGTCCGTTTCTGGAGTCAGCAGTTCAAAGAGGATATTGAAAAATCGGAGGGGATTCAAGTAAGAACTACCAGGATGTCAAAAAAAAAAAAAAAAAAAGGAAAACATAAGGAAGTCTTAAGGAGAAGTGTCTGTTTATCTTATCAAAAACAAGGTTAGCAAATATCTACAGAGGAAACAAAAATTTACTAGCAGATATCTCTTCAGCCTAACAGACAAATATATAGCATTGTCCATCAAGAAGTATTTCTCCAAAGACAGAAACACTTCAGATTAAAACTAAGGTGTAAGTGTCTAACAAAAAGAGTAATTAACAATTAACCTAATTAATAACTACTGTAGATTGCATTATTTTCCTGTTGAAATAGATGCTCTGGATCCAACAGGGGTTAACAGAGAAGTCTGAGGTTGATGTTCTGCAAAATCTCAACTGGCTTTTGCCTAGCCCTGTATGCTGTAAAGTCCACACAAGGTGGATGTTAGAAGCTACTGAGCTACAGGATAAATATTTTACATTTGTTTTCTGGGGAGAAGAAGAGTAGGGCAAGTATCTGAGCTCAGTTCTTGTACCGCTTGCAACACTTTTTTTTGTGCCTTGTCTTTAAGAGAACAAAAGTTTCCTGTTTTGAGGGATTTCTGTGTTAGATAATTCACTGGTTTTAGCATATCATTGTCACAATTTTATTACAATATACTTTCATAATTTTTATTGTTGGTATTAACCAAAGAGTTTAGAAGGCCATGGCATGTGGACATTTTACACATAGTACTTGTATCATCATTCATTTATAAATTTATATTAATTTATGCATATGCTAAAAAGTAATAAAAAAAGCAGCGGTGTTTAAGGAGATAATGTTGCAAAATGCTGCATGTAAAACCTGAGGAAAGAAGATTTTTATTAGAATTAGTTCAATGTGTTCTCTTGGTCTAAGACATCTGCTTGAATAACTTGTACAACTCACTGTTTTGCTCCTGATGTGGAGCAGTCCAAAGCTCTTCTAGTTTCATTTTTAACTAGTCTGGTTTGTGCAGATACAGACTGATAACCAAGACCAGGTGGATTGATTGGGGCACTGAACTCAAATGACCACATTTTCTCCATGAATACAGATGGGGCAAGCTCACTTGTTTGACGAGCTAATACGTGGAGGTTTTTTACAAAAATGGAGGAAGCAGAGGAAAAACCAGTGCAAACAGCATGGATTCCTGCCTGGACTTTGACAGTGCCCACAAAAGGATTTGCTATTTACAGGGTTTTAGATTCGGCGTTTCAGTACTATCAACTCCATTATTAAAATCAAACTTTTTTCCGGATTTACTGTATACAAACATGAGGTTAATACAAGCTTTCTGTGTATAAATAACAATAATTTGAAGCACCAGTAAGCACAGACAAATTCAGCTGAGAAACCTTCATGTTTCCATGCTTGCTTTAGAAATAACCCCAAAGTCTTGGCTCATACCAGCATTTCTGTTTCTCTGAGAAGCCTAAAATCTCACATGTTCAAAACATGCACATCCCAAAGTCAGAATTTGAGGCAAATTTGGTTTACACACATGTAGGGGCTGGAATTGAGTCTTCCACCAGAAAAAGACATAGAATCTACTTTGTTTTGTTAGGGCAGTAGGCAGTCTGGCTTGGATTCCTCAGTCCTGTCCCAGGAAGGTAAATGTGGTTTCGGTGATGCCTCTGCTTCCTTGTTTTTGTTTCTTTTTATTCTTCCTTTTTCATAAAAGGTGCCTTATGCACTTGCCTGTATTTCAAAGCAACACTCCCCACTACAGGTCATCAGTGGGAAAGAGGAAAAAGCCATGGCTTCTCTGTGGGCAAGACAGATAAAGATCTGGAGTTTTTCATCACATCCTCTATCCTCTGATATAAATGACCCATTGGCAATTTACAATAAAATAAATATTTCTATTTAAATAAATTAAATCTAGACAAAAGATAAAAACATGATACTGTGTTCTTACCAATTCCTAAGCAAGCCAATTTACTAGCAAACTTTTTCTAGCCTAACTACTTATATGTTTTTGAATTTTTGAGTCTAAATTAGTGTTACGTTTTTGACGAGCAAGGATACACTGCAGAATTAACAAGACTAAGGGATAAAGTAAATAGTTGCCTGTGTTCATTCTGTAATTTTTCTGCATTTAAACTCTGAGCTCTGTACAAGAAGCTGTTCATATTTCTGAATATGAAACTTATGGAGGTGTGATTTCATTCTCAGCCTGCCTTCCAGCTGGCTTCCTTTCTTCTGGTCCTGGGCAGTCAATAGGATTTTCAGGGTCCCTGTTAGAGCAGGTGGCTTTATGTTGATCACTCCTATATCTCCATAATGCAATGACAGTACCTGCTTTGAGTTTGAATGTGTATGAGTCATTAGACCAAAGCAAACATGCATTAGGCCTCTTGTGTTCAGGGGAAGAAGAAAATGCTGGATGGGTATTTGTATGTTCCAGCCACTGAAGTGTGAAAGCAAGAAGAATAACGGAGGCAAACCAAAACACTATCCCAATAAAGTATATTCTGAGAAGCCCTTAGAGATAAAAAGAGGAGCATTAATGGATGTATTTTTGGGGTACGACTTTGCACAGGACTGAGTTCTGCACATATGCAAGTCACTAAAGATTATTCTCATCAAGCCTTCTGCTGGAAATGCTTTCATGTACTCTGAGGGTACTTGCAGGAGATAAGTATTTTAGCCCCTTTTATTAATCTATATCTTTCTAAGACTTGTTAATATTTCATTTGGAGTTAGATGTACACATAATGAAAGTGGGATTACTTCATTAGGACTATCATTCAATTAAATGTCCTCTAGGAATCATGGAAAGTGCATTTAATGCTCCTTCATGCTTCACAAAATGGTGCAGGAGCATAAGAACCAAAGTAAAGATGTAATTGAGCATCTGCATCTGTAAAGATATGGCTAAGCTCTAAGAGGGTTCTATCTGTTAAAAACAGACAGAATTCAGAAACACGGCTTTGCTCTGTGTTCATTTTGTGTTGAAGGAGGAAATTCACAAGGAGGCTTTATTTATCCTGTAAGGACTCAAGACAAAAAAAGATATCTTCTAATTAAACCCCAGTGACAGAAAAGTATGAAAGCACTATTCATGGCACCCAGAAGACCACAGGATTATCTTGGTGGCAGTTGTTCTGTCCAAACAAAATTGTATGAAGGAAACTATTTACATTTTGTGTAAATACGTTCCCTTGAGGATTAATATATGTGGGAAAAATTGGTACATGACATAAGAGATAAAAGATTCCAGAAGAATATAAGACCAGTGATTCTGTTTGCTAGGAGAGAGGAATGTGCTGGGAATTAGTCTGTAAACCTGACTCTCTGGAACTGGGTTTTAACTGATGCTGGCCCCATTGAGGATGCAGATGTGTTAGAAGCAAAGGTGGCTGGACCTCCGGGAAACAAGGGACCATGGCAACCCACTTTGAAGGAGAATGATGTCAGGATTTGTGGAGTAGCCTCATTCCTTTGTTTGAGAGAAAAAAGGACATTTTGAATGTATATTCCCCATATTCCACTGCTCAGCATTGCTAGCCTGGCTGGCAGAGAAATGTGGCAGCCCACAGAAACGGGCATTTGTTTGGTCACAGGCAGTTTTGGTAACAGATAAAGCTGATTTTCCTATTAAAAAGATGAAAAAAAAATTAGTGTTATCTTTTATGTTCCTTATTAGGTTTGTGTCCTTCCCTCTAGGGGGTTTACACCTTTTTGGGGTGGAGCTGGGACTCTCTGGGCTGCAGGTGGGGTGCTGCTCTGCAAGGAATACGGGGATGAGCCATTTTGGTCATTCTCCATATTTAAAATGTATAGCTTTTTTTTATGAAGCTGGGGGGAAGGGGAGAGAGACAACCACAGCTTTCAAGAAAGGAGGAAGGGCTAATGGGGATTTTTGGTGTGCTCCCAAGTCATTAATTAATATCAGCTGAGTCAGAAAAATGCGGCTGTCTGCTGACTTAACATGTCTCAGTAACAAGACAGGTTCCTGTAGTGGCAGTTCACCATTACTAACCCAGAGACATGCCCTTTGTCAGCCCCGCATCCAAATAAAGGGCTGCTGTTTTCTTCTCATTTGTCTGTCCAATCTCTTGGTCCCCCCTCACTGACCACTGCAGGCAGCCTGAAGGAAATAGGATTTCTACAAACCTGTGTGAAAATATGTATCATCAAATTGAATCAATAAGGATACTAGGTTGTGTAATACTTAATAAAACAGTAATCTCTATTTCTAAGACTGTTGAAACTGCAGGGTTTTGGCAAAGCAGTTTCAGGTCATGCTGCTGGCAAAGTGCTTGAGGCAGTGGCTCCTTACTCCCTGCCCCACATGACATAGCCCCCAGCAGCCTAGTGTTGCTTCTCGCTGCCCAGAAAAGGCAGCAGCAGCACCGACCAGGATACACCACTGCAGGACCTGGCTGTGTCTGCTGCAAAAAATCTGCTCCTCACGGTCTGCTGTGACAGAGAAGAACTAGGGAAAGGCAAAGGCAGGTGGCAAATGTGCTGCTTCTGCTCTGAGGGGGAGGCTGGGCTACAGCCACATTCTGCTGAGCTCCTGTCCTGGTTTGGAACAAATACGTTCAGAGGGATAAATATTCTCTGATAAAAACAGGCAGCACCCTCTCCCACCAGGTCTGAGGAAAGAAATATTTCCTCGAAGGAAAGTGAAAGGGAAAAAAACCTATTTATTTAACAAACACACAAGAAAAATAACAATAACACCAAATAATATATATAACANTTCCTACCTTTGTCACTGTGTGATCCTCCGACCCACATCAGAGGTGCTTAAGACCAGAAGCCCTTGCACCCACTTGACTGAGTCAAATACTTTGCTTTCTGGCCTGTTTCCAGCCTTGGCTTTTGGCCACACATTTGTACCTATATCATCATTTTGTGACTTAAAAATCTGGCCCCTGCTCTATGCCTTCAAGATGTGGACAAAAAGAAAAAGCATTTTATGTTAGGGAAATTATTAAAGCCTGTGTTTTCTGGTGGATTTTTGTGGTTTGAGATGCAGACTTGCTACCTGCTACCAAAACTGAGAGAGGCTTGTCCTAAGAAACCTTAAGAACCAGGACAAGAGGCATTCAGAGAGGCTGAGCTGGCACTGCTGGGGTATTTGTCCTCTATGATGTTGTGTGGCACACTTTGCTCAAGACACAAACTGTTGTGGCCACCCTTTCCTGACCAAAATAGTGCTGTGATAATGTCTCTGTGAGAGATCAGACACATTGGGATCACAGCAGAGCTCCCAGCCAGTCCGGGGTGCCACAGCATCACACTCTTCCCTCTGCAGTGGCTGGGAATCTGTGCTGCCTCTTTTAGCAGGATACACCATTTGTCTGATCCAAGCTCTTGCCACCGGTCCTGCACGGTTGTGTCACACATGTTCATTCCTCTATAGATGCTAAAAGTAACACATTAAATCAGGCAGACAAAACTAGGAGAGACCACATGAACAACTTGTTGAAGGATCACAGCTCATAAAAAAGGAAAGGAAATGGGAGGTTGGCCCCTTCCCTTGTAGGGGCTGGGATCAGGGGAGCACCCAACAGGATACTCACTTCAGGTACCACTCAAATCCATCACTCATTCTCCCATGTCCAAATAAAAAAAGTCAATGGCCTCTGCTTTGGTACTGCTCTCAGTGATCAGATTTCAAAATCACACAAATGTTTGGTTTTACTAGCAAATGGGGGACTGAAAGGCCCTTGGGGAAGTGGATAGAGCCACATGGCTTCCTTTTAGCTGCTGGTTCACCTTCTCTTCCCCAGAAGTACCAGGATAGACTTTGTTGTGCAGGTGGGCTGGTGCATCTTGTAAGCCATTAGTCCAATCTGAAAGTTTGCCAGAGGCTGTGCAGCTTGGAGGTTGACAGCTTTGACTGCCCATGTCTGTTCTGATGTAGTCGTTCCTCCTCCCAGTGGTCTCCTAGTGCCTCACTGGCTGTGAGCCAGAGTGCCTGCTGTGGAGAAGCAGCAGCTGGGGCTCACTGGAAACTGCCACTGTGGAGCTGGACATCCCTGCTCACATGACAGGACAGTGTCCATGGGAGTCCTGCTGCAGGAAGAGCTGTCATTCACATTCAATGGTTGTTGTGCTGGGAAGGGGGTGAAAAAATCTAATTTTTCTTTGCAGGTGACTTTTAGATATACCAGCATCAGGCAGTGATGCTGACCTTTAAAACCACTTTTTGGGACAACCTCTGGAGGTCTCCCCACAGTGTGGGGAAGCAGTAGCTTTGCACTGATCACTGGCTGCTGTGAGAAGGACAAAGGGAAAGGGAACCACCATAGCCCATGCCAGAAGGCATCTGAGCCATTCCCTGTGCAGCCTTCCTGGCTCAGACACGTCCCCAGCAGTGACAGGCAGCTCAGTGCCCCCACTGTGCCTCCTTCCAGCCACCAGCCCATGGCAGCCCAGCGGGTTTGTGTTGAGTGGGGAGGGCTTTGGCCAGCACCTCATCTCTCTTAACCCCATCTCTCTTAACAACCAATGTCATCACGGAACTGGGTTGCAAAAGAAAACCACCTGACCACAGTGTGATGAGGAAAAAAAGGCATTTCTAAATGTTTGCCACATAGCAAAAGACCAGCAGTCTACAACATCTGTATTTTATATGGGATTTTGAACTGCATGTCCCTGGTCAAACAAAGGTGCTGTGAGTCTCTCCTCTCATCATACAGGGTAGCAACTGCATGTGAATTATCTAAATTAGCTAACAGCTCTGATCGAATATGGTTATCTGATAATATAGTAAATAATTGCTGGGCCATAGCACCATATAAGCAATCACTTAGCAAAGATAGCTGGGTTCCAGGCACCTGCCAGTCACTGCTCACAGTGTATTGAGACCTAATTTTTTTTTTGTTCTGCTTGTTTGGTTAGTCTTATTTTCCACCTGGTGAAGTTCTTACCAGATGAAAATCAGCTAAACTAAAATTCAGCTTATAAGGATGTTCTGTTTAGCTTCATGAATTTCTATCTTGTTTTTTTTCCAGCTAACTGCATATTTTTAATCATTGTTGTTTGACAAGCTCAAAGGCTAGGACCTAACTGCCATTTATTCATGTTCAGCAGGAACTCAGGCACATCTCAGTTTAATCATGATTACTGAATCTGGTATTGAGAAAAAACAGTGCTCAGAACATGTACAGAGTCACGATGTGTGCACTGTTTCCCATAAATACAAAGTGAACCAGGGAACAGGGTAGGAGTGACACAAATATTTTGACACAAATAGACAGAACAAGCATTTCTTCTAGTAGTTAATTTTTGAAATAGAAATCCAGTAAAATTTCAAAATAGAAATCACTTCTATATAATTAAATCTTTTGAGAGGTTCATCTGCATGCTTGTCCCTGCTGTGGGACTGGTGTTTGGATTATGGATTGCAGGTCCATAATCAGGCACAGATGGTTCCTCCTGCAGTTCCCCAGTGAATCTGTGGTAGAGACAGACTGGGATTGGGAGATGCAACTCCCAATGTTTGTGGGGCACGTGGCAGCACCTCTAGGCGACCACGTGCCTGGCAGAGGAAAGGCATTAGAGAGGCCCAACTAAAGTAATGAGAGAAATTATCACAGCCCCCAGGGGCCAGATTTTCAAAGATAAACACGCAAGCAGTGTTGCACATGCAGCCAGTATTGTCGACCTAGTCTTTGCACTTGGAAATATGTTACCTGAATGTAAAGAAAATGGAAATGCTGAGCTATTACGGACATTTATCCTCCCCTCTGCATGAACTCAGAGTGGGGGAAAAAAAATGTGTCTGCGAAAGTGAGTAGTACTCTGCACTAAAAATAACTGAGTAGTTTTTGAGCAGACTGCTTTTGCATGTGGGTTTCTCCTCTTCCTTTCCGTTTCTATCATTAGGCTTCACAGATTTCTCTGCACAGCAGAGAACAATGACCTATTATCTGTGGGAGTGTCTCCGTGCTTAAGACCTCAGCTGCAGGTATCTTGGGTATAAATTATCCCAAACGCACCATGCCCGAGCGTGCAGAAACAATGCACACGCCCCTCAGCCCAGCCGTCAGCAGCAGGGTGATGTGGGAAGTCATTTGTTCCTATGGCGATTCCTGGCAGGCAGCCCTCACCCCGCACGCAGGAGGGGAACGGGGCGAGATGCTTATGGAGGAGTGACAGGACCTGAGAAACATGTCCCATGCACTCGGAGATAGATCAGTTCTTGCAGGGAGGCTGGAGAGAGAATAAACAGCCCCCTTGCCCAACATGCTCTCCTGAACCACCCTCAGACCTGGGGTGAGCTGCTGCAGCAAAAATAGTAGCTTTATGCACACAAAAATGCTCAAATCTCTTCCTAGTGTGCTGGGCGTTGCACCTTCCCCGGGCAGAGGAGGGCCAGATGCCACCAAGGCACTGACTTTTGCCAATGCTGTGGGGCAGGCAAGTATCAGACAACCTATGATGGAGAATTTCCACCATGGGGATGCCCCCCAACAGTCCCCACACCCCCAGATGTCTTTTCTCGAGGTGACGCCAATGAGGCAAAGCGTCATCAATGCCACCACACACCGGCTTTGCCTGTTGGCCTTGCGGGTGGGAAGGAGCTGCCTGAGTACCTTGTGTCAGGGCAGGGCTGATTCTCACTAGTGCCTTTTACATGCTCCAGGAACTCAGAGGTAACAGATGGCAGCATTTATTGCGTTGTGGTGGTGTCCCCTGCCAGTTTCACATTACTCCAAGTTTGGCAGCACAGGACAATCTCTCCCATTCATAAAATCCTGGGATTTTTATTGTTTCCTTTGACGTTTGGTTTTTGAATGATACTGATTTATGCTCATGAACAGCTTAGCAATTTTGTGACAAATAACATGGTGACATGGAGTCGGGCAGGGAGGCAAAACCATTTTTCTTTTTGTTCCATTTCTCTCCCAAGCTGGGTGTGAATTACGGTCACCAGTTAATGATGAAGTGCTGAGGCTGCCGAGACATTCTGCTTACCCAACAAAAGGAACAAAGCACATCTTTTAGCAAAAAGCAATATTTTTTTTGTGTTTGAAAGACCAATGTTGCCGACAAAGCACAGAGGCTTTGAAGCTGTGTTTAGGGGGAGGTTAAGGGAATGCAGCAGTAAAACTAACTGATAGCTTTAGAAGTAGGGACACCTAAAAAACTCTCCTCAAACAGAACAGTGATGCATATAAACTGACCTGGATGCGGCTTTTATCTTTTTATCTGATGCTATTTTACCCTCACATTTGGATTTGAAGCTTATAAGGAATAAAATTAACTCTTCTTCCATTGCTTTTTTGCTTTTTAGCAGAATTAAAGATTACACTAACCATGTTACAAAGTGGGGAGGCTCATTTCAAAAGTGTTTTCAAATCGCTTGAACGAAAAATATCCTCTCCCATAGTGTGTAAGTCTAACTCCTACTCATAGGTGTAGTTACAGCTAAGAGTAAATGATTGTCAAAATAAAATGCTGTTATGGCACGGTGCTTACATGATCTCTTATGCAGCTACAGCGCAGCTATAATGTAAAGTCATGGTGAAAGGGGACTGTAAATGTCAAGACCAAAAGGGTAATATGACAATATAATATAATTTCTCAGTACTAAAGCTGCGAGTCTGCCCTGGATTTTGTGAATATATGAATTGGTATCTTCTGACATGGTGACTCAGAGAAACTGTGGGCCATAAGGCCTCTCAGTGGGTAGTAGTAGCCTTGGATGCAGCTAGCATCCCCTGAAGTGCCCCAGCACCTCTCAGGAAGGGGGGATTATTCCCCTGAAACACCTCACTCCCCCTCCAGAAGTGGGATAACTGGGAAAGCTGCTGCCCCCCATAATGTGATAAATACTCACATCCTACTCATTCAGCATCCTCCACATGGTCCCTACCATTACTATAACTGTGGGTCAAACCCTCTGCTAGCCAAGCCCTGTCCTCCTTCCTTCCTCAAGCACGCTGTGGGTTCTTAATTTCATTACACAGCTTCAGGCAGATACAGTGGAGGTACACAGCACTGTAACCCATACCATGAAGGAATAATAAATAAAATTAATTATTATTTGTTATTTAAACAAATATAATTTATTACTGAATATTATTAAATATAATTTTCAATGTACATATTAATCAACTCATATACTATTTTTAACTTTACTTTTTTTTTCCTTAAAATAAATATGTATTTGAAATTCAATTCACAATCATGATGGTCTATTTTAAGGTTACTGTAGGGTATTAAAATAGCATGAACTGATAGATAATATTCAACAATACTTGTTTGCTCTTAACCCTTGAAACAGTTAGAACTCTAGAAGAAGGACAGTCACAGCTTAGCATCTAGAACCAGGGTTTCACCAAGGAGATGTACCAATTTTCAGCAGCATCTTCTCCAGGTACAGAAAGAATATACACTTCATTTTGCTTTAGTTGCTTAATATCCTTGACTATGAATGAAGCTTTCAGTAGCCAAACCATTAATGTCCAGTACAAAATGTAATTTGAGAAGAGTAACTGATACATATGAAACCAATTTACCATAAATTTAAATTTCTGCACTTTTATTAAATCCCATTTCCCATCCAAAAACAGAAAGATGCCAAAAAAAAAAGAGCCGGCTTTTTCAGTTTTCATTTGCTGTTCTCTGTTACAGGGGATGAAGAATGTAAGCAGGGTATGTTAAGTTGTGTAATGGCTTAAATGTACTCACCATGTGTCCTCCTGGATAGCAAAAACAAATGCCAGATTCTGTGCGAAGACCATATACCACTCCAAATCAATACATCTTCCTGGCTAGTAATCAGCAAGGTCTGCCTTTCCCTTGCAAAGAAATCAAGAAGAAATGCAGAACCAGATTCAAATGGATTACTTAAAAGAAAGTGTCTTGCTGCTGATTTATATTGCAATTAAAGCTACTGATTATAACCACTTTAGCTGAGATGAATCTATTGATATGCATTGTTCTCTGAAGATGCCTCTCACTGTCCCCTAGGACTGGAAGTCACTGATCTGGGTGGACAGAAGTGTTGAGGAAAAAAACAATTACCCTTTAGCCCTCTGATGCAAGTGGAATAAATATGAAGACCAAATCTGAAGCTGGCTAAGTAGGGCAGCCAAACTGGGTTTCATGAGAGGAAATGTGCTTGCTCTAGGAGTGGGCAGGCATAGTCATGCTCTCCTCCAAGCTTAAGGACCTGGTATGAAAATTTTCCTGAGCCAAATCTTGTCCCATTGCAACATATGCCCTGACTTTACTTGTCCAAGGCAGAGATAATAACTGTGGTGCCTGTGGAAGGGGTAATTGAAGGGATACATGAAATGTTCTTGCTGCTGTTTCTTGTATGCTACAGGAATTATTAATGAGGTGGTATCTACTCTAAGGTTCCTCACTTCCCACAGAGATGTCAAAGACTGCTTGTTACCAAACACAGTCTCATAAATTATAAGGAGAGAAGTTTCCTCCTGGATGAAAAGGAATAAATGACGCATTGCAGTATTCAAAATATCGCAGGAGCCATCCTAACCATGCAGAGCTTTGTCAAATGTGCAGGTGTGGCTGCATTGAGATTTCATTAAATCTCTTTAGCAACTTGGGGTGCCTTTTCTGACTTACATTGCTGTATGCTGAAACCAGCTCCATCCTGCTTCTTTGTTCACCAAAGGCCAAGAGATGCTGAAGCACTCTGGAGACTTTCAAGGGATTGCAACATACTGCTGGCTCTCAAGAGTACAATTTTATCTGAGCTGCCAGTATTTCCCACGGTGTTTATCCCTCTTGATTTTGCAGTCTCAATACTCATCAGTCTCTGTGCATCATCCAGTGTCTGCTCTGAAACATGATGCTCTCCTGGAGGTTTACTTAAGGTATCAAGAGCTTTGAAAACCTGTCTCAACTGTTGAACAGATCACAGCTGAAACCAGGAGAATTTTTCTTGGTTTGGGAAACAGAAGGTGCGTGTGAACATTTTGGATAAGGCTGTCTGTAGAAAGACATGTTTCAGCCAAGCTACTGAAGGAGAACTTGCAAAACTTAATTTTCCCTTTAAAAATGGTGAGCTGAAATAACCACTTACTAACCTTCAGTTCTTGGTGTACTACTCCCCCTGATATTAAGGAAGGAGCAAGACAGAAACTGCTGGGTTATCTGACTTAATGGGAAATGTTGCTTGTTTACTTGCAGTGAATATGGAGATTCTTAAGATAATGGAAGAGCATGAACCCTAAAGCAATACAGTACCTTTCCCTTCACTACTTTTTTTCTGCCCCTTCTTCATTTAATTCTAAGGATTGTCTAATCTAAATAAACAGCTCAAACTCTTTCACATCTTTATTTCATTCCCATTTATTCTTTGGTATAAGACACTTAATATGTTCTAAGTATTTTTTATCAGGGATGTAGAGGTACTGTTTAGTCTGTCATCTTCTGACTATCATTCAATTCAATTATAGTGAGTATTAGATTGCTGCAGGGTAGATTTGACTAAGTACATTTGACTTTCCTCATTTGAAAACCAATCCTCTTTACAATATTATCTTTCTTCCCCCCTCCCTTTCCCTTTTTTTTTTTGTGATGAAGCAATCTGTGGTGTCTGTCTTGGGGTGACTTTATATCCCATATTTGTCTTCCCTATGCCAGAAAAAAAATGAATCTTGTGCTTTTAAAACTGAGCCCCAAGAGTGGAGAAACCCCCCCCCCCCCAACAAACTA
The DNA here is from genome assembly GCA_013390005.1 of Calyptomena viridis. NCBI lineage: Eukaryota > Metazoa > Chordata > Aves > Passeriformes > Eurylaimidae > Calyptomena > Calyptomena viridis. The sequence continues at coordinate 154,439 of WEIV01027096.1, forward strand.
GCTNTCCTTCGAGGAAATATTTCTTTCCTCGAACCTGGTGGGAGAGGGTAATTGTGGCCTGTTTTTATCAGAGAATATTTATCCTTCTGAATATATTTGTTCCAAACCAGGACAGTGCTGTGACATTTGCAGTTCAGCTGGGAACATGCTGCCTGCCTGTTCTTTTTATTCCTAATTTGCTGATGATTTCCAACAGTGCAAGAGCACAAGCAAGCACTCTGTTTGACAGCAGTGTCTGCTGGTACCTTTTTTTTTTATAACCCTTATCTAATTTTGGCAGGACCACAGTTCCTGCACTTAAACCTGGTAACAGGATCAGCACACAGCCCAAACCTACAGGAAAAGGCTTTGAGAACACTTAGGTGGGATGTCTCAGCCAGCACATGCTGAAATGTGGCCATCTGACCCAAGAGACTGGCAGTGTCCTTCGGTCCTTGTGAGCTTGCTGGGTGCCCATGACCGTCATAATCCTAGCATTACTACTGCTATTGGCATGTCTTGTCTTTCTTGCTGACTCCCTTTGTTTCCTCTCTTATGATTTGAAAATTGTCTCAAATGCTAAATAAGAAGTGCTGCTTAGTGATTTACAATTTTTTGTATTTCCTACTTTATTTGTGGTTTTCATGGTGCAATCCTTAATGTGCAAAGTAATGTGGGGAGAGAACTGAGAGGGTCACTGATCTTAAGGCAAGAAAGAACTATTAGATTTAGCACAACCATCTGCAAGAAACAGATCCTTAAATTTTGAGTGTTCGTATATTCAGCTAAGTAAGTTGTGTTACGCTAAAGTGTATCACCCAGAAAGACACCACATCTTCAGCTGATGCCATCAAGAAGTGGAGAAACAATTTTTGTCTCAACCCTGTGTTAATCATCCTTCTTTCTGAAGAAAATGTGTTTGTGTAAAAAATGTATTTCTTATTACAGCTACATAAGCCTGATAATTACTATCTGTTGATAATTTGATTATTGCCACTGAATCCTTTATTTGAACTTATACCTTCTCAATACTAGGTATTTTGAGACCCTACAGAAGCATTGTCTACAGATTTTGACAAGCAAATTACAGTTTTTCACAGAGTACTCCAATTCTTTGGTGGGTGTCTTCTGCAAGTTAATTTTATTTTGTAAGAAATATGGTCACTAACTTGACACAGGTGTCCAGGATCACCTCACCCATGTTGCATTTAAGGATTTGCATCACTGTGTTGCTCACTATTTTCTTGTACGTATTTTTTTGTTTTGCCACAGATGTGTTCTGAGCTCTTCAGTTGCATAGCTTGTCCTCCTTTAATTCCCAAACACTACAGAGTAATTTTTTTCCAACATCCTATTTTCTGCCGCACAGATCCAGCCAGCACACCTCCTCCCTAGATGTGTGGGTTTGCACTGCCTTGTGTTAAAATCCTTCTTGTTTGGGTGACTTGAGCTGAGCAAGTGCCCCAGATCATTCTGCATGATTGTAATGGCATAGCATATTTCCTTTGCTACCTGGACACATTCCATATATTGGCTTTGCAGTGTTCTTGAATTACTTTCAGATGCTGAACAAACGCACTGCCTGGGTCCTACACTGACTGAGTCAGAAACACGGAAATTCATTTCATGACTATTCCTCACTGTTAATCACCAAGGGCTTAATCCACTGGCTCTGTCCTGTATTATATAGTGGGGAGTTTCTGTTGATATTGGTGGAGTTTTTCTGAGATAACACTCAGTTAGCTTGTTACAATGAGGATGGATTAGCAGTCTGTCATGTGTTCACAATTGACATTTTCTGGCGAAACTTTTAAATAAGAAAAGTAAGAGATATGTTAAATAAAGCCAGTTTGTTCTTATGAACAGTTATGTCAGTGGTTAAATGTACATCTTCTTGATCACTGAACTGCACATCAAGCTTTTTCATAGTTTCACTCACGATAGAAATCAGGCAGTCTGTAGCTTTTAACCTCCTACTTGTTCTGTTTAATTTGCACATCACAGTCTTGCTTCAAATTTTCTGTAATTCTGTAATTTCTATAATTCCCCTGAAATTTCTGTAGTCCCTGAAAAATCATTCCCTTCTCAGCCAGCTCTTTTGGTTCATTTAGGATACACAAGACACATTCTGTTCCTGTTACCGGAGCCAGCATCCTACATCCTCCAAAAGTAGAGAAAACATTTCTGCTCTTTTTTGTCTCATTTGAAACACACTTCAATTTCCAGCTATTTGGAAGTCCTCAGTCATTTTTAGTTCTTGTTTTGAATACATTTACATTGAATAATTTTCCTTGAACAAATGGTAGATTCCCACAGTGAGAAGATGTATCTGTCCAACATTGGCCATGAGACAGACGTACTAGAGCTACCAGGATAGGCTGTCGTTCTCTGAGTTTCTGGAAAATCCTAGCACATTACTCATGCAGCTATGGAGTGATGGGCCTAATGTTGGAATGGGTACTGCTGTGATGGTCTGCATGGGAAGCTGCATAATGTCCCCTCTTCACTACAACCTCAGTGATTGTGCTAAAGGAAGGCTGGAGCCTGGCAGCTGCTGCCTGACCCATGACTGCCTGCTCACGCTACTTTTCATTTTCCTTTGGAAGCTGCAACAGCAACTTTGTACTTTACAAGTGTAAGTTCATTTGAGAGAATTCCAAAGCACCCTGCAGCTTTCCCAACCTGCTCAGACTTGGAGTCTCCTTGTATGACAGTCTTTTGAACGGGCCACAAATATGTTTTCTTGTTACCCATTCATGTATTAAATACTCATCTCAATGATGGAATGCTTGCCCGGGTCTCTGTTAATGAACAAGTGTCAGATGTTTAGCACCAGTAGACTTTACTGCTCAAAGGCACTGGCTTCTTGGAGCTCCTCTTAGTCACTTCCAGTTCTGTCTGATTCAAAGTAATGGGGAGGGGGGAGAGGGAAAGGAAGAGGCTGTTCCTGTCAATGGGATTCCAGCTGGTATATAAAATCTTTCCAGGACACCCAAAATGCTTCATTCACTAGTTGGATGCCATATTCTAAATAAAACCAATTATTTGGTTGACATCTACAACCCTGCTGAGGTATGTGATAATGGTGCCCCTTGTCTGCTAAGACAAACACATGCATTCTCCCCACAGTGAGCAGCCAAGTGGCCCTCGCCAGCCTTGTCTGTGGAAGAATGAACCCCTATTCCCCGCCGCTTTCTCTCTCTGCCTGCCCATCCCAGCAAGCCAAACCCATGAGAATACCCTGGCATAACTTCCTGGCAAGAACCATCATTTTTATGTTGCTTTTGGGTAAACTTCAATGACTCATCCTGTATTCATGCTCATCTATGGTTGGCTTTTCAAAAAATTTTTTCTTCTTATGTTCTGATCTGCCAAGCTGCGAGTAGTTTGCTTAACAATGTGCAGTGCTTGGAGAACAGATGGGCTGTTTTCTTTCACCCGGTGGCATGCAAAAATTAAATTTTATCAATCAAACTTCAGTCTGTAACATTTTATTTGAAATGGCTTTTTTAACAGCTACTTTGCCGCCCACCAGCTCCATTGTATTTCCTTCCTCATTGGATATAACTTTATGACAAACTCAGCATTGAACAGCCAGCTATCTGCATTGCAGCAGTACGTCACACAAGATCATCTCAAATTGCCCTCCTGTACAAACACGTACTTAGAGAAAGTCTGTGCCCTTGAAAATTTACAATGTAGGCAAGGAAAGTGGTTTTCGAAGCTTAGTAGCAGCTCTGGAAATGGATACCCAGGTCCTCAACCTCACTGTAGAGCTGAACACAGTGCTTGACTCTCCTTTGCTAGGACTGGTGAAAACTCACTATTACTCAACCAACAAACTCTACTTAAACCCAGACAAAACATTTTTGGGAAACAGCATTATGCTTTTCCATACACCATTTCATGAACAGCTAAGAAAAATGATGAGATGGAATGTTTCATGCTCTGCTGCTCCAGTTGTTCAGAGACTACCTTTCTAGAGGGTTGATTAGTATAACTTTCTTCACTGAAATGTTGCTTTCTATCATTTGGAGCCAAATGGCACATTGCTCAAATGCACGCTGCTCACCTACATGAAATGCTAACATCAGAGCTAGCACAGGACATCATGACTACTGAGAAAGTCAGTCTGGGACTGCTACATTCCATATACTCAGTTCAAAGTGCTCTGGAAGCCTTTATGGCCATCTGTGCAAGAAGGAAGAGTTTGCTCCTTGGTTGACTGAAACACATATTTCCCCATAGGTAAAAGAAAATGGATGTAACAGCTTGGACATTCCCATGTGTTGCTAGCAGAGCTTCCCTTCTCAAAGGTGTTGATAACTAGTGCAGTGGTTGCCTAGAGCAAGATCAGCACATGGACACGATAGGCTTTTTTGAGCTTTAAAGATGGATTAAAGCAGAATATTCACAAAGGCTAATTAAGCAACAACAGCTGCTCTTCACAGGTCAGGCTGTGGGCTGCGGAAGGAAGAAAGCTCCTCTAGAAGAGACTCAGAGCATTAAACTCTTGTTCTGAATCATCTCCCCAGGAGCGCCTCTGCTCCCCTCGCAGATGCCCGTCTCCACCATTTCACATCGCTTGCCTTTCCAGCTGTGGACCCTGGACTCCTCTGCTACCACTGGGGATACCGACATGGGGAAATTGCTGTGAAATGTGGAAGGACATGCCTGTTGTAAATGGCTTCAGACTCAAATGGGGTTTGATCTTTCCAATTATGAAACACAGCTTGCTAAATTCTGGATTTTGAAACTCATTGATAATATTTTAAAGTGAAAAACAGTATATGGGATTTAGCAAAGTCACATGTCAGATTATGATGAGCCACTTGGTTTGTCAGTTCCCAGCTGCTACTTTGATAAATCACCAGGGACTTCTTCACTGGCTGAGGTGCCAGCTATCCTGGGGTGAACATAGAAAACAATAAGTTTTTTATTAGATTTTATGGGTTGGAGCCTTCAGCATGCCACAATCCCTCTGAGCCACACCAATGTGAACCAAGGACAAACTGATTCTGCTGAATCTGTGTTTATGGGAAAAGAGCTCCCCATGGGCACAAAACTGGTGGAGGAAATGTTCCAGATCCATATTTCAGACAACACTCTGTGGCACAGAGAGGTAAGAGGATGGGAGATATGTGGGAATAGTGTTCCCACTAAGTGGGAATAGGGTTTCTCTGCAGCTCATCCTGTCTGCTGGTTTCCTTTGAGCCTGAGTTACAGCTTCAGCAGAAGCTGCAGGCTTATAGGCTCCTCTTACAGCTCCTAGGGCAGCTGTTCATCACCTACAGTTACGCATAAGCACATTTACTGATCCATACATCTAACAAGAACTGAGGTCTTATATGCTCTGTGGCACAGAAAGTGTGAGAGTGTTTCAGGGTGAGCC
>WEIV01027096.1:167831-224999 GCA_013390005.1 Calyptomena viridis
CTGGATCTAATTGAAGGGAGTATGACTGTCACTACCACTAAGAAGACTTTTGATCCATATGCAATCATCAGGGCTAGAGATTTAATAAAACTTCTGGCAAGAAGTGTTCCATTTGAGCAGGTCTGTATTAGATACAAACTTCCAAGATATATCATAATGCTTATATTCAATCTTAAATTCTACTATATATGCTACTCAAATTCTGTCCTAATACTTATAAAATAATACATTTTCAAAATGTGGGGTTTTCAAGTGAGTCAAGTAAAATAAAGTACATATTTAAAGTAAATGTATCTGATACCAAAGCAAGAAGAATAAACTGAGTATTCTTTTGACTCTTATGAATAATACATTTGCATTCAGATGCTACTGACTGCATCTTGTCTTTTTAGGCAGTTCGCATCCTTCAGGATGATGTTGCTTGTGACATCGTTAAGATAGGGTCTCTGGTGAGGAAGAGAGAGACTTTTATAAAAAGAAGAGCACGGCTTCTTGGGCCAAAAGGATCTACTCTGAAGGTATTTCCTCTAAGTGTAGTAATCAGACAATTCTTAGACCCAAATTTGTGTCAGGTCTTCGTAATTAATAATTTCTTTTTTTGGTATAGGCCCTGGAACTGTTAACAAACTGTTATATTATGGTGCAAGGCAACACCGTTTCAGCTCTTGGACCCTTTAGTGGGCTAAAAGAGGTAAGGGGGGGTAGATGAGCTGTTTGTGTAGCAAACACAAACTTCTGTGCCTAGCTCAAGGGTAGGTGCTAGACAAAATCTCAGGAGTATTTCACTGACTTTTCAGCTACGTGTTAGTAAGCTACATGAATGTCTGTAGTCTTACGGTTTTAGCTGCTGAATTTTGTTTAGACTCTGAGGTCATTCTGTCTTGCAAGAAAATGTGTTTGTATATGTTTTAATTATTATGTATAAGAATGCTTGTCAAAAGCAAGTTCTTGTTGACACCATAAGATCCATGATAACATGAAAATAATGTTTTTGTGGCCTGCTGGAGTCTCCTAGAAACTTGGAAATATTATTGACATTTCTGAAGTGCTGTGCCTTCTAGTTAACCCTGTGTGCTAACATTTTAAAGGCTGGAATTGATGATCATTTGGAGGTCTTTTCCAACCTTAATGTTTCTATGATTTTAAATTTTACTACTTTGGGGAGGCAGAAATGGGGACATGAAGCAAGATAATATAGCTGGTATTTTAAATGATTAGCATATTAAATATTTGCTGAGTTTTCTGTTCTTTTTCATTTTTTATTAAATACAGGTTAGAAAAGTTGTTCTGGACACAATGAAGAATATACATCCTATATATAACATCAAGGTTAGTGTGGTCCACTGTGCATCTTTGTTTACAAGAAATCACTAGTTCTCCCCAGAGAATTGTAGGTTTATAATTTACATGTTTGCATGGTAATCTGTTTTTGACAATTCTTGTATTGTGCTGTGTTTTTTTAAAAAAATCACTCACTGTGATATTTTCCATTTTATCAGGATATATTGCCATAATACCATTAACAGTATCTGAGAAAACATCAAAGGAAAAGTGTGTATAAACTTTGCTCCCTTCCATTGTTTGCTTGATACTTGCTCATTTAAACCGAGGTACCTTCTCCAGTGCATTCTGTCCCCATTTTGAGACATATGTATTTTTCTGGTTCTCCTGTTGATAATTAAGCCCCAGTGCTCTTGCTGAAGTGAGAGATGGGAGGTTCAGATGTTGCATATTCACTGCAAGGCAGTCTAGTCAAACTTGTATTTTGGATCTCTTGACTACTACTGTAATCCTGTTTTTTAATAACTTCTTTTGGACATTCTGAAACTACTGAAGACTTTGATGATCAAAAGGGAATTAGCAAAAGATCCTGAACTGAGGACACAAAGTTGGGAAAGATTTTTACCTAAATTCAAGCGGAAGAACTTGAAAAAACGCAAGGAGCCCAAGAAGAAAAATACTAAGAAGGAGTACACACCATTCCCACCTCCGCAGCCAGAAAGCCAGGTCAGTTGAAACTTTTATTTTGTTATGCAGGAATATAGCACGATTGAAATGGTGTTTTTTTTACAAAAAAGATGTTGGGAGGCTTTTTCTGTCAAGATCTGATTTCCTGATTACTTTACATCTGCCTTAAATCCATAATTACCTAAGACTTCTTGGTACTTATCTAACACAGATTGATAAAGAATTGGCAAGTGGTGAATACTTCTTGAAAGAAAGTCAGAAGAAACGCAAGCAAATGAAAGAGAGAAAGGTAAAGTTGTACTAACCCACTGTCCAGTTAAAAAGCATTTGACTGCTGACTTGGAATTTTTTTTTTTGTCCCTTCTGGTCTGTGCTTCTGCTGTTTAACCTTTTTATTGTTAACTTTAGGCAAAGCAAGCAGAGGCAATCAAGAAAAGACAAGAAGAAAGAAATAAAGCTTTTATCCCACCAAAGGAAAAGCCAGCTGTGAAAACAAAGAAAGGTAACCTTTTTTTTCCTGTTCTGAAACCTTCTATTGTCAATTCTTAGCCTAAGTGATTTTGCAGATACAGCCTAGGAAAAAAAATGGTCATGCATAAAAATCGTGGTGGTTAGAGCCATGCCTAGAGTTGCCAAGAACAGTAGAAAAATCACAGAGTATACAGGTATACTATAATATAATATTATACAGGTGTAATCCTATACCTGTAGAATGACAATTTTCTGTAGAATGGCCAATCTCAACTGATCGTCCTGACTACATCAGCTTTTGGCTTTCAGTCTTACAGTGAAGCTGCCATAACTTTTGCATTCAAGTAGCTTTTCTAAAAAGAAACCGAAAAGCAGTATTTACTTGAAACTTATGGCACAAGTGAGTATTGGTACAAGATAGGATAAGTAGCTTTTCTTAAAGTTAAAAATAAAACCACACTATATGCAGGGTAAGAGCTTATGTTCTCAGATCGTTTTTTTTTAATGCATTAGAGCAACGGGTCTTCAGTTTTCTGGATTCATTGACTGTGCTGCATATTCATTGTATTAAATGTACTATGTATTCTTTGCATTAGCTGTACTACCTACATATTTTTACATTATATAGTATACAATTTCTTATGAACTTGACAGTTTGTGTTTCTGTGTTCTGTGACAATGTGTTCTGCAGCATTGGTATAGTACTATTTTTTATGTGATGGCAGCACATTTCCAGTGAAATGTGCTGGATTGTTGATTGCACTGTCTCTCAAATATGGTGCTTTTCTTGCTGATGTGTGTTTTGAGCTGAAATCTTTCAGTCTTCCAAGAATAGATGACTGCAGTAGTTTGTATGTAGAGAACTGAGATCCAAAGAAGACAGCTGGTACCCTCTGTTAGATGTAGAAACTAACTGTGTGAGATAGGAGAGTTAGATCCAAACTCGTGACTTGTGCTCAAAAGAGAAAATACTGTGAACACAAGCGTAAGTTATCATGTTGCTCAGCATTAAGTGTTTAAGTGTCTCTTATAAAGGTCTACATGCAGGGGTCAAAGATGTGCACCGTATTCCCCCAGCCCACCTTTCCCCATCCTCTTCCAACACCAGCCATTAATGGATGGCCAGGGAGAGAGTAAAAGAGTAGGACAGGCATGTTTGGGATCTTACAACTTTAGTTACTTTCAGAAAGAGAAAATACCGTGAAAGCTTTTCTAGATATAAGCACTCTGCAATTAGCTGGGGGCAATAGGCCTTTGTCTAAGACAGTTTATGTATTAATTTCAGGCAACTACAGTTGTGTTCTGAGGACCAAGAGCTAATAGTTTGTATTGTGGCATCTGTGTCCAAATGTAGTTGTATGGGATTTTTTATATGACCTTTAAATTCTACTGAATGGGATTTGTAGCTAATACTAGTTTCAGCAAAAATGATTATTAGAATAATCTGTAAAATTAGTGAACATAAAGTAATTCCTAATGAGTGCCACAGGATGCAGTTTACTGTGTCTATATATGAAGTTATCTTGTACACTGTTAAAATTTTTAAGAAGTAAAATTCCTGTCTGTTACCTTTGTATTTCTTACTATGTAGCTTCCACTGAGAAAAAAATTGATATTGAAGCCATCAAGGAAAAGGTAAAGAATGCAAAGAAGAAGAAATTAGGAGCACTTCCAGAGGAAGAAGTAAAGTTAAAAATGGCAGCAGATGAAAAGAAAAAGAAGAAAAAGAAGTAATTCACCAGTAAAGATGCTCACTTGTCTCCTCTGATAATGAACATTTTCACCCTTGGAAGATTGGAGGCTTTTTGCTGTCAGTATAATCTGGACAAGGAAAGACTGAAGGGAAGGTTTCATTTAGGGGTGTGATGTGGAGTGTTACACTTTAGTGTCAGAGAATTCTAGGAAGGTTGAAAGTTTGAGGTAATTCTGTGAAAGACTACCAGACAATATGCAGCCTCAGCTGTGGTGATAACGTTTGCTAAACGGGCAAGATTTACTATTACGCTTTTGTTTCTGTAAAAGCTGAATATTTTTATGTGTCTTGATGTTAATAAACTGTTATAATACAGTGTTCTTAAATCCTGTAATTTAATAATCTGCTGCAGAACCTACATGTTGTTTTCCAGGAAACAAATTCACAGCTTTACATAAGAATTAGACAAACCACAGTCTTCATTGAATACCATTAATAAACTGTCCTTAATTAGCATTACCCAGATGGTTTTTAGACAGAATGTGGTACAAAGTGTCTTTACCCAGGGAGTGTGCTGCACTGAAAGCATAAAGTTGTTTCATTTACCTTTAAATATATTTTATTTCATTTCCTGCTTGCAAGAACGTCTTAAAAAATTGTGTTCCTCTTTTTTTTGAGGGCCTTCCCCCTTTTAAAGGAAGTTTAGAGGTTTTTCAGTTTCCAGAAAATGTAAAATATGATGAAATAAAGTGCACCATCAGAGCTGCTGTTACTTTTTTCATATGTCTGAGATTAAAGAAATGTAATGCAGAGGAGGTATAGCCACACTAATTTCATGACTGGGTTAAGTGTTTTTGCCAGGTTCTGGAATTTTGATCACCTGCACATACAGTGGAAATGATTATGCTAGAACAGTGCAGCTTGCTGCCTTTTAGGTTGGTGACCTTTTATTTGAAACCAGTAGGGGAAAACACAGCTGATTTTTTTTCTTTTTTACACGTATGAATAAGTGGTTAGATAGGCAGTACATGTGTGCTGAGGCACAGCTAAGGTGTTTGCCCTTTAGGGCACATCATCAGCCTTAATGTGCCTTTCAAATATGTGATAATTTCTTGGCAGTTTATTGTTAAGGAAAAAATAATCTTAGGGACTGCATTGTTCATCAGTGGCAGTTTCTTGTGGAATCAGTCAGGAGAATACTATTTAAGCGTACTTCACTGAGATTATGATCCATAAGTCACAAGCCACCCATCTCAGAAACTGGTGAGCTGATGGGTTCAGTGATACAAGCACTACAAAAAGCTTTTTTTCACCAGACCCACTGGTGATTGGCAGTTGACAGTGTAAAGGGGAGACCAAAGTTCAGGGCTTGTCCGGTAGTTCAGACCTCTCACAAGGACCAGTTTCAACAGGAGACACTGCAATACTTGAGTTTAAATGCCAGTTCTCAGAATGTGCTTCAGCAGAAGGGTGTGCAGAGTGACAACCCAGTAGTGGAGTTTGATGGTAGCCAGGGAAGGAGCATGAGTGTCTTAGGGAAGGGAGAGTCCTTGCCTCTAACCTGAACTGCATGAGGCTCCTTTCGTGATGGTGAATGGCACATGTGCTCCCCTGTTGTTCAAAAAGGTATAAACAAGTATAGGGCTGGTTGCCCCACACTGGTCTTGACATATAATTACAGGAACCTGATCTAGATGTGAACGTATCCTACAAAAAGGTGTTTTGCAGCTGCATCAGTTAAATGCTTGGTAGCCTGAGTTGCAGTGCAGGAAACCAGCTCAATTTGGTAATAGCCTGGCTTTAAATTATACTTACTTCTGTGAAAGTGTGCTTTTTTTCACTTAGGAGCCACAACTGAGTCATTTATGTAACTTTTGCATCAAATCCCTATCTGTAGTAAAATCCTTAGCAGTCTTCAGGAAGTGTTGTCCTGTTATGGTGTGGAAAGATCGTGTTTAGCATTCTTCTTTTCTTGACAGGTTTCAAGGATTGGTGGTTGGATATTTATTTACTTAGACTTGAAAATCAAGAAAGTTTACTCATATTCCTGTAAGCAAGTAAAACCAAAGGATTTGTCTGCCCAAGAGTCCATATCTGAATGGTAACTGGCTGCATGGTGTCACTCACTGTTGGTGTTTTTTTTTTTTTGTTTTCTGAGAGTATGGCTATACAGTTGTAACACTTGTATAAAAAGCAAGTAACAGAAAATAAAGTGGATTTGGAAGAGGGAAAAAGTTTATTTTCAGAACAGCTTGAACTATTGCAAATTATAAACTGATCTTACAGACTTGCAAAAATGTACCTGCAGTCTGTATTTATAGACCAGTGTTTTGCATTTATCATATGGAATTCATGGGCATATGCTGTAAGATAAATGTGGATAATTCAAAGTTGTTTGATCATCCAGAGCTACATACCTGGATTTTTGGATATCTTTACAATGACAAAGCTACTTGTTTAACTTCTTGACTTTCAGACTTTTTTTGTGTGAAAGATGCCATGTTGTAAAGTTTGGGCTTTTAATTCCCCTAAGACCTAGTGATTTACAGGTTTTTTTTAAGGAAGTTTTTTCTACAGTATTTCCTAAGAGCTGCTGAAGTATATAGTTAAATGACAGTGCTGTGAATGTTTTGAACTTTAAGGTCTCTGTGTTCCTTTTTCCTTCTTCTCCTGGAGACCAAACACAGATTAAACTAAGCAGGGGAGAATTCCTGCTGAGCTCATTTTAAGCTCCCTGGACACAGCACTTCCCTTTCCTGCATTCCTAGTAGTAGTATCTATCTGCACATGGCTTCATAGGGGCAGGTACAGTGGTGGGCTCTGTGGTGGTGCAGGAAGCCTGTGCAAGAGAGCATACACAGAGTAAGTCCTGCTGCCCACGTGCCACTTGCTGGCCCATTTTTAGATGGGACTTTGCAGTACATGCAGCTTGAAGCTTGGGTTTTACACAAGAGCATAGAGAGTGCATGAGTGATTCGGGGAATGCTGTGATGCTGGAATGATTCTAGTGCAAGCAGGAAGAGTAATATGAGAAGAGTAATATGAGTAATATGAGAAATGCTGAGTCCCAGTTCCAGTATTTTCAGTTAAAATCCATGCCAGTAGTGGGATCAGGAGGGGTTATCCAGAAACACTGACCGGTACTGTGGTGCCAGTATCCCAGAAATGAAGGGGTGAGGGCAACTTTCCAGCTTCCTTTACAGCAATGTGTATCAGTGCCCTGCAGAGGGACATGATGCAGAGGCTTCTAAACTTAGAGGTACGTATTGCTGGGGTCCAGCTGTGTTGTGCAGTTCTGCTCCTTCGAGGCTCTGCTTGAATCGAGTGACACTGGTTGGTAGGGGACATGCCCAGCTGAACACAGCAGCTGTCCCCATAGCTTTCTGCCTGTTCCAGATGTGCATGTTCCAGGAGACTCGTTCTTTGTTAGCTGTTGAACCAAAGTTGTAACTATGGGTACAGTGTGATTTTACTTGGAGTTCTCTCTTTCCTAGCATTGTGTTTCTCAGTGTTGTGCAAGTTGGAGGTGAAGGGGGGGTTATTTTGTGCACCAGCAGTTAAGCTTTAGCTCATGTTGCAAATATACAACTGCCACACATGGGAAGCAGGAAATAACAATTTATTGTTTGAAACAGCAGTAAAACCCCTGTGCTCAGGAAAAAACGGAACAAAACCCAACAGGAAAGACTGCAGTGATACATAACCATATAAACACAGCAGAGACTTGCTTGACATAGATCACATGTGTTTGAAAACAAATTGTAAGCAAAGAGAAGTACCAATGGTCCAAGTGCACTGTGAGACTGGGAAACGCACTGCCTGCCCCAGGATGCAAATGCCAGAGCCCACAGGAATCCAAAAATTCTTTTAAGAGATTTAAATGATAGAAGCTACTCTGAATCTTGCTGTAGGAGCATCCAAGGAAAGAGTGCAATAGGAATGAGAAAGGTGTGTGCTCTCCCTGGGCCAGGGGCTGTGGCCAGGCTCCTGGGCTGGACACCCTCCAGCCCTTCCTAAAGAAAGTGTGTTGGACTGCTGCCTGCACCTTAGAGTGCTGCCTGGAAAGTGTGATCCCTTACTCACCAGATTCCCACAAACACCAGTCCACTTCAAAGAAAAATTAACTTTTTAACTTTTAAAGCCATTTAACATCTAAAGCAGTTTTAACTTTTTAACTGGTTCTGAGCAATGAGAAAGCTGCTTATCAGCTCTTGTAGCTGCTGCCTGCAACAAAGATGGTACTTCTGTATTTCTAAATCACCTGTGGATGCAAACAATATCTCTACCAATCTCTATGCTGCCACTAACTTATATGAAAGGAAGGGATGAGTTGAACCAAGACAAGTGCTCTTGTGGTCTTCTCCATGTGTGTCACCCACTGGCAGGTGCTAGAGACCAGTATTTTGGTATGAGCCAGGTGGCCAGAATTGTCAGTATAAGGAGTAATGACCTTAAAACAATAACAGAGATGCAGTACTCATCACATGCTGGTCTGTCCCACTCTGGATACCATTTGGAATCATCTGTGAACAAAACAATTCACTTGTTTTCAAGTATAACTGAACAAAAGGCAATAAATGGAAGCAGTAATTCGGGTGGTACTTACCAATGACTTTGTCACGCTCCGCATTTTCTGGAAAGAGAAAACAAGTGAATGTAAGAAGACTTACATGTTAGAAACCATTTGACTCTAACCAAAAAGGAATGACGTGTGAGCCTCACAATGGGCTCACAAACACAGCTATAAGAGATGTGATTCTTTCAAGGAAGAAGCAAAGACCTGCTGACTCCGGGAGAGCCCTGCAGTGACTCTGGAGAGCCCCTACAGTGACTTTGCTGAAGAGTACTTGATCACAGCATGTTGACTTCTCCTACCAGTGGCTAATGTAGAGAGGGCTCACTCCCCCAGGTATGCTTCCCAAAGATCACTTTGGCAGCCATTACAAAGCCAAGTGCAGGCAAATCAGGTAGGCTGCCAGACTCAGGCTGAGCATTGCATCCCCATGAAGGGCTCTTGCATGTCAGCCTTGTTCTCTCCTGGTGCTCAGGGGAAAGCAGATGGCCTGGCTGATGTTCACTGGAGTGAGCAGCTTTGGCAGTGCCATGGCTGCTCTCCCGACTTGCAACAGCATGGCAGTGACAAGGCTTGCTTGGACGTGCACCAACTCAAGCCACAGCTCATGGAGCCCCCAGGAGAGAACACGTATCCCATTCTCTGCCTCCCATTTCTGCAAGCAGTAACTTCTAGTGGGGGTAATAACACCGTAAACTGCAGCCTCTCTTGTATCATACCCTCCAACACCCGAACACAGAGTCGCTCGCCAGGGTAGAAAACAGGCTCTTTCTACCCTCCTTTCCCCTCTCTGTGCATCACTGCTCACTCAGCCTATATTTAGGAACAGGACTGAGTGCTGTGCCTGCCTCCTGTCAGTATCTTCTGTGTGCTCTTTCCCTTTCTACATGTGCTTAGGGAGGAGGACTGGTTGTCATCTACTTACGACACAGCTGGCTGGCACACTGCTCGCCACTGCAGCCACTGCACGCTGCTCCTCTCTCGTACGGGTGCCTTGGGAAATTCCCACTGCGCAGGAAAATAACACTGCTCTCAAACAGCACTTGGGAGGAGAATGTTAATACCTACCACTAATTAGATTTTAACCTGAGTTTTGCTTCACTTGTGTTGATAGAGGGGTGTTTTCTGGACAGTCCTGCCCAAGTGCCCTGTGCCCAAGACAGGCAGTGAAGCAGAAGAGGTTAAGTGTAATAGGGCACCCTGTTGCTTAGGAACCTGGAGACAGCAGTATTGCAAACCTGGGAATTAAAGCAGTCTCAAACCTGGATGATTTGTGTGTGGGGGGACTGGGCTCTCAAAGCAGGCTCTACCTACGAAAACCAGAAAGTTCAGTTACTGTGTATGTATGTGTCTATTCAACCTTGAAGAGGAAATCTCTGGTGTTGGAGACCGATAGGTAGATTTCATCCATTTGTTGGTAAATACCTTAGCAGTGATGTGGGTCTCCCTCCAGCTGCCACTGGCATGAGTGGCACCAACTACCTCTGCTCAGGCTCTTGACTCAGTATTACCTGCCTGTATGTTTGCTACTGCACAAAACACAGTTCAGTGCTTCACTCTGCTTGGAGCACAGCTGAAGGAAGATTTACAGCATGTCTCAAACTGCCCATAAACACAGAGAGAAAGACTTTGTAAGCGTGCAATCTCAGCAGTGCTAAACTTCATGGTTAAGATCTCCTTACTTTCAGCAAGGTGAAGCTTTCATTGCTTGGTCTAAACTGAAGGGTGTATTCACTTTAGGAACTGAAATCGTGTACGCATCTTGCTTGGGCCCTTGGCAGAGTTGAAAATAGTTCAGGATTAGATAAATAAAGAACTGAAGTTGCATGTTGTGGGAGAGAAGGGGTAGGACCCAAACCTTGTGAAATATTTATACAGAAAAACCTTACGCCGGCCCATAGTTGCAGACGAAGTGTGCTGCATTGGTTATGGAGATGTATGCCACCTTGGGACAGAAGTGGACAGCACAGCCAACCTTGTAGCTTGTAGCCCAAACAACCTGCAAAGACAGACAGGTACACTGGTGACAAAGGCTGAAGCATTAGGAAAAGACCTGCCCTCCTCTACTTTGTAACATACAAATGGGCTGAGGAGCACTCCTTGGGCAAGCTTCATGAGGAAAAGCAGCAGTGATGGATCCCGAAATCACAGTCTGGTCTGAAAAATGACTGTCTTACACCTGATTTACCACATATTTGTTAAAACAATGCTGAAAGAAGGAATTACTGGCTGTAACAGGTTGTTTTCCTTTCTTGCAAAGGAGACGGTCAAGTTCGTCTGCTTTGCTTCAAGTTAATCCATTAGCTTTCTGCCTTTTCTGCTAGCAGAGATCAGTTCAAACCTGTACAGAAAAGGCTGCATGATCTGCTACAGTTCCTGTGAGGGCTGATTGCCCCTGTATTAAATCTCATGGGGACACAGAGGCAAATTGCCAGAAGGCACTGGTGTTACGAGAGGAGCAGGGAAGAGGACTGTGTGTCCAGACTGCAGTCCTGCCTTTTAGCATCACAGCCGTAACTTAGAAAATTTAGAGGCAAGAGCATTACATCATTTAGTGATCCTCTGCCTACCAGAAGCCCTTGTGTGCAATCCAGCATCCTATATCCAACTCAAAGATTAGAGTGCAATCAAATGCTGCAGTCCTGGAAAAATAAATCCCATGACAACAGCAGAGGGTAGAGAAGGGTGCAGTGCTACCTGAAGGCAATACAACAGCAGCAATGACTATGTGAGAGATATGGAAAAATCCTGGCAGAATAGGAGATAAACACATTCATGCCCCTGACTTGAAGGGGAGGCATGGCTCTGTTTGTGCCTCTTTGGTGCCAGGTCTGAGAAGAGGGGACAATACTCATGTTCCTGAGGATTTTCTCAGTGCAGTGGTAGACCAGAGGCTGCTCTCTACACCAGCCATAGACAACTGCATCCCCAAGGACTGTGATGGACTGAATCACAGGACCTTCCCAATCCCAGGAGGCCACTGGCTGAGGTATATGCTGCAGATGTGGTTGTGGTAACTGCAGTAATTGTGCCCAGGGAAAATTCTCTTCTCCGCAGCTGAGAAGGAGGAAGAGGAATGAGGAGTTCCTCAAAAGTAAAGACCCAAGGATACCTCACAAAGCTGGCAGACACACATCATCACTGACTCCAAGGTGGGAATAATCTTATTTTTTCATTGTACTCCATTAAACTGCCTAGACTGCTCCTCTACAAACAACATGGTAAACAGCACTGTGCCTTAGTACCAGATACGGTGCATTTCACTACAGTTTCCAGATGCTGACTCTTGCCATGTTCTACTAAGCAAGGTCAAAAAGTAACACGCTGTCACCTCTCACAGCTTCTGCATCCAAGCGTCTTCTCTACACACAAGTACCTGCGTGCATCATTCAGAGAGCCCACCAGCTTCATATCATCTGTTCAAGTCCTAAATGCACATGTGTATCTCTGCAGAAAATATTAAACAGGCTCAGGTCAAAATCTAACCCTAGAGCTGCTGTTGCAAGCTGTCCTGCTCTCGTGTAGCTGTGGGTAGTGATTGCAGGGTTGCGTGGCAGTGGCACTCCTCTCCCTCACTCTGCTCTCTTTCTTTGGGAATAGTGTTTGAGAAAAATGTGCACGATACTTGCAGAACTGCAGACATCTCTTTCCATGATGGTATTTCCCCAGCCCATGGCATGCTGAGGCTGCTGCCAGAGCTGCAACCTCATTCCACCAGGCACTGAAGCCCACAGCCATTGCCATTGCCTGTTTTTTGGCCACTACTTGGCTAAATATGACTGCTTGATGGCTGTACTGTTTTCTTCCTGAAAAAAAAATCACAACTTCTGTATTTAAAATAATAATACAGTGACTCTTTTCCTCCCATAAATGGAAACATGAGAACATCTTGTGCATACAAACATAAAATAAGACCACAGTACTTGGAAAAGTTCACTGAATCTTCAACAGAAACGTAGAGTTTCTATGTCAAAATGGCAAAGCTGGTTCATGGTTTAGATGGAGAAATACCTACCTGTGTATAGTGGCCGCATACTTTTGTACACTTTCTGGTGTCGTAAGTGTAGAAGTTGACCTCGTTGTACCAAGAGGTGATGGCTCCTTTTGCAGTAAAGGCAGAAAGTGAGCCAGTCCAGATGTTTTCTCCAACAAAGCTAAATCTGGGATGAGCTTGCCCTGGCTCTCTGAGATGTATATTATGTTTAAACAGGCATTTCTTTGACCAGGCTCTTGCAGTCTTTGCCAAATCTGGATCCCAACTCTGCAAAATAAAGAGATTTAAAAATCTTTGTTATATTAGCACTTTTTTATATTAGCAATGCAGTAATTCAGAGCCACTTTCAGGAAGAGCTGGGTCTCAGTAGTGTACGTGCTTTGGGTTTGTTTTTTGCTTCTGTTGAGACTTACAGAACTACATGGTAAATTGTCTTGTAGGTTCATTTCTGATTTGCACTTAGTTACTCATTAAACTTGAGGAATTTTTTGGGATGGTGTGTGCAATCTTAGCTGACTTTTGGACACCAAGAACTGTATCAAGTCTCAGTCAAATAGAATGTTTCCGGCACAATGTGCATTTCAAGGCTGTGCCAGCCACGAGAGAATATTTTACTGTGAATGAAACAGTGAATTCATATGAAATCTAGAGAATGAGGATTATGCTTACCACACCAATCAGGGATTTTGGAGACAGTTTAAACTCAACTCCTTGGTTAGCATCTTTGTATTTGGCAGCTTCAAACACTAGGATTGAATTCGTATTTGTAGAATGACTCATTCACTTGCTATTCAATCCTACAGAAAGTGGTTATTGAAGCAATTTAGTTACATGAACGTCTTTTGTTTGCACTGGAGGTGGTGTCTGCTCTTGCTGAGTTTTCTTGTGCACACGACTTGGCTAAGCAATTAGCAATTAGCATTGTACCTCTTGGAAGACACTGTACCACAGCCGTAGTTCTAGTTACACTTTGTGTTACGTAAATAAAGTTGTACAGCACTGCTGAACTATTTTGAAGGGGATTTTTTAAAAAAAAACTCTCTTTTTATTTGTCTTTTTCTGATTTAATTAAAATACCCCGTTTGCTTCTGCAAATGATGCAATCACTACAGAAATTGTTTTGAATGCATTGCTAACGATGACAAAGGAAAAGGTAGATTTTACCTTTTTTTTTGTCTTTTTTTAATCTACCTTTTACAATCTATCTATTTTACAATCTACCTTTTGGAAGATTTTTTCATAGAAATCTAACAAAGGTAGGTTGTTAGATTTTATGGCTATGTTTTACATAAAAACTTTTTTTGTACCATACATAAGTCTGAAACAATGTGAATTGTTTATGCCACCTCTCAGTAATTAAAAATCACAAGATCACACCAAATGCATTTCCAGAGATTTGAAAATACTTTGTAGCTATGTCTTCCATTTCTTCCTAAGGCTAACATTTCTGGGGGGTATATTTTCCCACTGTGGTGGGCTGACCCTGTCTGGGTGCCAAGTGCGCAGCAAAGTCACTCTATCACTGTCCTCCTAAGCTGGGCAGGGGAGAGAACACGCAACAAAAGGCTCATGGATCAAGATAAGAACAGGGAGAAATCTCTCACCAGTTACCATCATGGGCAAAACATTCAACTTGGGGAAATTAAATGAATTACAAATCAAATCAGAGTAGGGTAATGAGAAATAAAACCAAATCTTGAAACCCCCACCCCTCCCTTCTACCAGGGGTTAACATCACTCCTCATTTTCCTTTTCCACCTCCCCTCTAGCAGCACAGGGGGACAGGGAATGGTAGCTGCAGTTCTCTTCATCACATATCTCTCCCGCTTCTTCCTACTCAGGAGAAGGACTCCTCATGCTCTTCCCCTGCTACAGTGCAGGGTGTCTCCCACAGGAGACAGTCTTCCATAAACTTCTCCAATGTAGATCCTTCCTATGGGCTGCAATTCTTCATGAACTGCCCCAGTGTGGGTCCCTCCCATAGGCTGCAGTCCTTCAGGAACAGACTGCTCCAACATGGATTCCCTGCGGGGTCACAAGTCCTGCCAGCAAATCTGCTTCAGCATGGGCTCCTTTCTCCATGGGGCCACAGGTCTTGCCAGGACCCTGTGCTAGCGTGGCCTTCCCACTGGGTCACAGACCTCAGACATCCACCTGCTCTACTGTGTGGTCCTCCACAGGCTGCAGATGGATCTCTGCTCCACCAAGAACCCCCATGGGCTGCAGGGGCACAGCTGCCTCACCATGGGCTGCACCACAGGCTGCAGGGAAACCTCAGCTCTGGCACCTGGAGCACCTCCTGCCCCTCCTTCTCCACTGACCTTGGTGTCTGCAGGGCTGTTTCTCTCACATATTGTCACTCCCCTCTGGCTGCAATTACTGGTACACAACAGCTTTTCCCCTTCTCAAATGTATTATCCCAAAGGCACTACTACAGTGGCTGATGTGCTCGGCCTTGCCAGTGGCAGGCCGGCATTGGTTCTGTTGGGCATGGGTGAAGCTCCTGGCAGCTTTCAGAGAGGCCAACACACTATCAAAACATGGCTTTGTAAACCAAATACACCCACAAAACTAACACATAAATAATTTGCCTAGGAAATCAGTATATCAAATATTAAAGGTAAACTTGGGGCAGGGGGTCTTGTTTCAAGTGAGTGGCTGCTATTTCCTTAGATGATCATTTTAAGATCATGATCAAACATGTTGGATGCACCTTAGTGCTTCATGGTCTTTGTTTTTCACCTTCTGCTTTTTAAGAGCCCACACATCTCTTTTCGCCTTCATTCTATAAAAGGTTTAAAGTTCCATAAAAGTATACAAAATAATGTTTAAATATAAGTTAATAAGCTTAAATATACTTGTCATTTTTATGTGAATGCTTAAACTGGCTGACAGTTGAAAAGCGGTATACAGAAACTGATAGTTCAGAATGATCTTTACCTGTAGTTACACTCATTATTTATTTATAACACTGCACTTATGCAAAAAGATTGGACTAAACAGCATGGGAAAAAATACACAGGACAAAGAGATTTGCAAATAAATATCACTGCTGTTTGAGGAAGCAGTACTTACAATTTTTTTCGCTCATGAACCACTTCTCAGTTTTAGTTTTGTAACAAGTTGCTTGCTGATTTAGGGAGGAAAAACTGAATGTATAATATGTGAAAAGTGATGCAAGGCAGTAGTAAGTCGAAGGACACTGCTGTGAAGCCCTATGAGGCCCTCTTTCTACTGTTTTTGAAAAGTCTTAGAAGTTTTAGGAAAGACCTATGCAGTGCTTTGGGTGGATGAGAAAGGGCCCACATTTGTCAGGTAAAAAAAAAAATTAGATCAACATTCTCATTTTATAATACATGTATTACAAATATTAATGGTTAGGCTTCGTTATTTGCAGTTAAAAGAGTTTCTGTCTTGTGTTTTCTTTTAAAAAAGGTTTCCAAAATGTGGAAATGCCCTGAATTCACAGTCCTTTTACACACCTAGGTAGACAGCTATCTACACCAAACAGAAGTTCCCTGTGAAATAAGGGAGCCATCTCCTTTTCCTCTTTTTTGAAGTGCTAAAAGTCACTAAAAAATTATGAAATACATGGTTTTCTATTCTAATGCTTTTATAAAAGATTTTATAACATATTTTACTGCTTTCTCCATGTCAAGATTGTTCCTGAGAGAGGTCATATTTCAGACTAGGGATTCTGCAGTGTTTTAAAAGAAACCTACCATGATTTAGTTTGTTTTAGATGCAATTTATTTGTCTGTTTCTTAAGCTGCTTTTTTTTTTCAGATTTCAGTTCTTTTTCAAAAGAAGAAAATTTAAAAATATGAATTTTTAGACAAAGACGCTTTTTTAACACATCCTAGCAAGATTTCTTTGGTGTAGGCCCAGTAATGTAGAAAATAAGAGTTCAAAGCAACAAGTTCAGGATGCTGAAGAAAGCTGAAGATGCATCTAGAAGAGAAACTAAATTGTTTCCTGTCAGGTTTCCAATTCAAGTTTGATCACTGCTCACTTAACCCTCCCTAATGGGCCCTTGTTTTTAGTGACAACAAGAAATGGAAAACAAACTTTTTTTCCCCTAACTTTGTCTAACTACAGAAGTGGTTATGTCGTCTTACAGTGAGGAGCAAAACGAAGGATCAGAGCTAGGACAACGNCTAACTTTGGCTAACTACAGAAGTGGTTATGTCCTCGAAGGATCAGAGCTAGGACAACGGCTATGGCCCACTTGAGATCTGTGGACCTTATCCCAAGGAGACAGACTGTCTTTTACATGGTAGCTGCACTACCACCCCCTTATGTATCCAGGGAGCAGGAAGGGCAGACCAGCGTGGAACATGATGCCCCCAGTGCTCGCTCCTGCTGCACTGTTGCTTTTTTGCTTTCCCTGCAGGCCCAGCACCAAGGAACACCTGCCCTATTGGCTTAGTATGTGAGCGCCCTACAGAGAATGCTTAGAGAAAGCTCTCCAGAGTTGTCTGGCAAAAGTCTCTGTCCTTGCCGACTGAAGCACAAAAGGGTGTGCTTAGGTCTGTACATAAATCACACCTGGGGCTGCTGGGCTGTGTGCCATGCCTTGGAACCAGGAGGCTTTTCACACCACAAACAACGTTAGTTTGAAGGCTCAAATCTTGGGTTTTGAATGAGGAGTTTTAAGTCAAGGCAAAACTGTACACACAAGTGATTGCATAAAACCACCATCAGCCACCAGTGCGCTTGTAGCAAGCTGGGCAGAGCCCTTCCCATATCTTCGTTTGCAAAGCTCAGGCATGAGAGCCTTTTCCTCTGCTTTAAAAAGCAATCACTCTTATGACCCTAGGAGGTTGGCTTTTTTACTATTATTTTTCGCATTTGATTAGAAAACAATCTTTGAGAATTATGAATACCATCACAATGCTACACGTTTGTACTTAAGTCATGAAGATCGCCTTACCATGTAGAGCATGTTGCTGGCTGGTGGATCCACTCCAGACCGCAATTCGTTATGGGTTTGCACACATTCCTCAATGAACTTTGGATCTCTAATACCAGGCAATGTTGATGGTTCATAGGAGTCAGAGGAATAACAGAACAGCAGTAAAGCTAGCACACAAGTAGAAAACCTGCTTATCATTGAGAGAGGAGGAAGAAGAGAGATGGTGCAAGCAGTAAGTCACCACCGTGGATCCAGCAGCAGCCTGCTGACCCCTCGGTGCCTCGACTTCCTTAATGGTGGCGAAGTGCCACCCGGTTCCCTCCCTGCGTTCCTTTTCCACAGTCCCTCCTTAGCATGGGAGGGGACTGGGGGCGGGGGTTTAGTGCCTCAGGAGCGTCCGATGCCAGGGCGGGCGCGGTTTCGGCATTGCGCATGCTCGGGTCTCCTCAGGGGGTCGCGGCAGGTAAGCACCCCCTGGATAAGGTGTCCCGCGCGTGACCCGCTCCTGGCGCGCTCGCGTCACACACGGCAGGGGAGCGGTACAGGGAGGGTGTCGGGGGCCGTCCTGCCCCCGCAGGGCCGCAACGCAGAGTTGGTTCATTCTTGCGGTTTGTGCACAGGCACCCGTGAGGTTTCTGCAAGTTCAGCCGCCGACCGCTTGGTTAAGTCATGTACTGCAAGTACGATTAACCCTTTCCTTACAATCGTGCTGCTCAGCATCTGGTCTTCCTGCTTTAAAAGCAGAGCGTTTGGACTTTACGAGCTGGTTTTATCTCCACCATCAGCGTCTTGCTTTGGAAGGCTTGTAGGCTGGGCTTATTTTAGGCATGGTAATTGAATATGGCATTAGTCACGGGAAACGAATAATTTAAAGAATGTTGCTATGAGAATAAGGGAATTAAGCTACAAGTTCACATCAGAGCTGTGGCAATCTTGCCTTTCTCTTTTTTCTTTCTTTCTTTAATAGTAGTGGGCAAGCTTTTCTTGTGTCCTTTGGGCTTCTTTGTTTTTTGTTTGGCCCCAGTCATCACATTCATAGAAATCACTGCAGATTGCAGAAAAGTTTAGGATAAATTTCCTGCTTTTGATGAAAATAGGTGATGCTAAGGCTGTTCCTGTTTCTTTCTCTTCCTTATATATTTATTTTGTCATATTTTTATATTTTATTTCTATAGATAATTCAAAACAGTTATGTACCTCCTTTCCATTGCAACCAAAGAGTTCTAAAATAAAGCTGCCACATTTTTTTCCCCTTGCCACCAGTCATTCAGTGTTGTTTCATTCTAATCCAACCCAAGGAATCTATTTACAAGAATCTCAGTTGGGGCTCATTTTTATTCTGTGGGATGCCATGCTCCTTCAGGGCAGTACTGTGGCTCAGAACTTGAGTCACTGTGTTCTTAAAACATTAGCACAAAGGTAAAGGAGGAAAAGCAGCTTTAAATATTGATAGCGCAATTATTCATTGCTAATATTAATACTTTTAGCTTGAAAGATGGGTTTGTTCCCCTTACTTACAAATGCATATTGGAACAATAGGAGTTGAGGGTGAAATGTCTCCTAAAACAAACTGAATCCATCAAAGGTTTGGGATTTTTAAATGAGGTTGAGTTCTTCCATTTCTAGATCAGAATCTGTCCTGGGCCCATTTAATGTTCTGTCTTCTGTTTTCTTCCGTGCTCCCCCCAACTTTCCCTGCCTGAAAGCTCAGGATGGCTGTCATCTACTCTGCATTTTGGATTTTGTCATCGTCTCACATCCTAAAATTGAGCTCTCCCCATGGACACTCCACCTTAATCTTTGCTCTAACAACTTTGCCTGGTATTGTTCTAGCTATGGAGAACAAAGCTTAACTCTGAGAGAATGGTATAACTGACAATAGAGCAACTTTAATGGATGCAGACAAGGACAAGCTTTATTCCTGTTCATAAGAAGTTAAATTACATACAGTTAAATCTCCATTATCTGGGGAAAAGTTGTGTCTGGGATACCTGAAGGTTAATAGAGATGAGTATTACTTCTTTTGGATATAGTGTGCCACTTCAGACATGTCTTTGTGATGCCCAGGTTTCCAGGAGGCTTGTTAGCACATGTAGTAATAAATAGTCTGTGTGGTCCCTCTAGCAATGAGCTAGCCCAGAGCCAAAGCAAAGAGACTCCTACAGACATGGGAGCACGTTGCAGCTACTGTCAATAAATTAATAATATTAACTCTATGTACAGCCACTTATATCTTGCCTGGAGTGAAGAAGCAGCCTTTCCTATGCTGGATAAACATCACAAAGATAATGGAGAGAGACCAAGTGTTTTTTTTAATGTGTGCAATTGTCTGAGAGTAATGAAGAAGTAGGATCACTATCAGTATCTTAATTGACCATTACTCATAAAAAAATGTGTGTGGAAATCGCTGTTGTACTAAAAGAACAGCACTAGCACTCAGTACCAGAAACAGTGGCCTTAAAATTAGAACAGTAAGACAATATTGGTCACAAGAGGGACGTGGAGGCTCAGCAGGTGGGCGGTATGATGGCACGGGCGGCTTGGGGGGATGAGGCCGTGGTGGCTGGGGCTGTGTATCCCGCTCTGGATACCAGTTGGCATAATCTAAAATTCCGTGAAGAAATAAGTGTTAAGACCCATCAAACTTAGCTATACTTATAGGAAAGCAATTAAGAACAATTTGATACGTACTTATCAGCTTCTCACGTTCTGTGTTTTCTGCAAAGAGATCAGAAGAGGAAGGAAATGTGAGTATCATTCCATGGTGGTTCTTAATGTAAAAGAGGTAAGCCTTTGCTGGTGCCTGGCTGATCGTACTGATGATGCCTGTCAGTACCTGAAACATCCTGCAAGGGGGAAGCAGGCCAGCAAGAGCAAGTTCCCAACTCATATTTTTTATTGAATTGAATGAGAAGCAAAAACACCCCAGCTGTATCAGAAGGAACACATGCATCATAGCAACAAGGGAATAACAACAACAAAATAAGGAATTTATTTAAAATTGTTACACATACCAATTTTAGGTAGTTACAGACAAACATAACTACTAAACTTATCACAGAAGTACATCTTTACTAAAGCTTTAATGCATTTGCAGGACTGTCTATGTAAATCCTATTGAAATTGCTCCTTCGCCCTATAGGAGAATATGGTAAATGAGTTGTAGGATCTAGCACTTAATTTTTAAATACTCTGTTCCTCTCCTCCCTCCCCTTAGTCGTTGAGATATTTCTGGTTTTCCTGTGACACATCCGTCTGAGACTTTAAGATGAGTCAGCCAGGATATCATGAAAGGAAATAAGGGTATCAATTGCTCAATAATTTCTACAACTAAAGCTGTCTAGAGCTGGCTAGTAAAGACCATCCCCATTAAACTTCTGTATAAAGTTTGTATTAGATTTAAGACATTGCATGCCCTTTCATCTCAGCTTATTTAAAACATTAACTAATTTGGGTCAGGTGTAATTATATAAAGGTCTACAGCTGCAAACTGCTGTGGAAAAACAAGCTCTTACTTCAGTTTTTCAGAAAATTGTGGAAGTTAGACGTATGTGTTCAGTATAATCTTCTTACTGGCTCTGAAGTATAGTTGTCTGGAAAATGTGTTAGGACATGCTAAACAAGCAAGAAAGCAGAAGTTCAATTTCCTATTTCTACTTGGAGAGAAGAATCAGACAGTGAATATTTGTTGGGTCTAAAGTTTTATATTTGAATTCCTGATCAGACAAAAAGGAGAAAGTAATCTAACTGATACTTCCCTGCATCAGAAACTCTGGCTTCTACTTCTGAGAGCCTTCAACAGTGAAGTATTTCAATTAATTCCTTCTTATATTATTCTTACCAGGGTTTGATACTGTTGCTGTGTGGTGGGCTACAGACTTACTATGCACTTAGTGCAAATTGACTCATTCTTATATTTCCACTGCTAATCATGCCACTTATTTTTATGAAATTTTCTTAGTTGATCACTTTGGTCTTACCACAGAGCTTGTCTACACACTTCTCATTACTGCATCCACTGCATGGTTGTCCTGCTTTATATGGTTTTCTTGGGTAATTCCCCCTGCAAAGCAGAACAATATTTTGTTAGCTGTCATTAAAAAGCTATTGGGGGAAAGGAATCCCTTTCTCAAAAAATCGGTCATTGTAATTGTTTGAAATTACTTTTAGATCAGATTAAAGCTCACAGTAGCATGGGGAGCAGTTACCTGGTGACTCTCACCACTGGAAGTTAATGAGACTTCCCAGGCAATACTGTATTATTCAGTGTAAACATACAAGAATCTGCTTTTAGTCCATGGATTATAAAAAACAAACCTGTAAAATGTAAATTGAAATACTGCAAGGTACGAGATAAACTAGAGGACTCTCTTCCTTTTATTTTCTCAACTAAAAGTCTTGTTCTAAGTTCGGATGAGGCCCTACAGAGATGTAATCTTTCTCAAGCAGGAAGTTTGCACCTTTCTCACTTTTCCTTCAGAGCCTGAAGTCAAAACAGATCTTATTCCACTATCTGCATTATGATGAGTGCTCTCAGCTATGATCTGCTTTCCTGCTCTTTTAGAAAGGGATTTTCTGCAGTTCCAGCTAAGTCTAGCAGCTTCTGTTCTCAGTGGCTGGGGGGAAGTTTCCCTTGGACCAGTAACCTTATTCTAAGTTTGTTACAACTGCTCCCATCATTGCTGGTATCTGATATCAGGTCAGCTATAGGATAAAATAAAAAAACCAACAAATGCAATAATTAACTTACGCTGGCCCATAATTACAAACAAAATGTGCTGCTTTGGACACTTGTGAAAAGTTTTCAACTGTATTGCAGAAGTGAACTGCGCAGCCAACTTTGTAGCTCTCTGCCCAAACGACCTGCAGGACAAAGGGAAGTAGGTAATGCACTTTTCAAAGACTGCCAAAGCAACAGCATTAAGCGAGGAACGAGAAGGGAAATATTTCATAGAAATTCAAAACAGCTGACACAGGAGCAACATCAACAACCCAAAGGGCAGCTGAGACAACTGATTGATAGGCATTTTTGTGGGAATGTATTTGGAGGAAAACGGACCTATGAACCCTCCAAACCACGCCTGTGCAGGACTGTAAGGGTAAAGGATGAGAGACGCTGGGAAAGCAGATGCCTGCTCAGGCAGTGTAGGAGGTAGAAGCTTGCTAAGATAAGGTACATTTTTAGAAGTAGTGAAGGTCAGCTTGCTTAAACTGTAAGGCACCAATGAAGTACAAGTAGAAATGCGTGCACAGCTGTATTAACCAATTATTCGCATGTACGTAAACCAAAAGGTGTATAAAAGAAAGCTTGTATAAGCGGTTAACGGCTTCTGATATAATTGCATTGATCTGTCTCAGAGTCCAGGTTTATTATCTCCCCACAACAGGCCCCACTAAATCCAACCACACGTTTTTGCATTTATTATCTGGCTCTATTATAAACACGAAATTGTCAGGGGAAATCCCTTTCCACCATTAGTGGAAAGAGAACTTGGGGCTTATAATTATTTATTTTTATTACAAATACTAATTTTTATTACAAACCCCAGGGTTCATAATATTTATTTCCAATATCATGCAACAGTCAACTGGGGAATGAAAAGCCCTGCTGTAATTCCTGTTCCAAAGCAGTCTGTTACAAGCCTGTACTCAGATTTTTTAGTGAAACTATTAGATTATTAACCATTGGCCACGTAAGACTCACCTGAGTGTAGTGACCACATATGTCAGTACACCTATTAGTGCTGAAATCATAGCTCTTGACTTCATTAAACCAGTCACTGAGAGCTGCATCCACAGAGAAGATGGTGGCTGTGCCAGTCCAGATGTTTTCTCCAACAAGTAAGAAGGTGGGGTGCATCTTCCCTGGCATTTTAATGTTTGTATTGTGTTTAAACTTGCACTTCTTTGCCCATGCTTTGGCAGTCTTAGCTAAAGCAGCATCCCAGGACTGTAGAAAAGAGAGAAAATATGCTATAACCTGTGCTGCAGAGACTTACCTGAATTCAAACATGTTTAAACAGAAACTTGAAAGGATTCTTTTCCCCTTTTCTGCTTCTTATCCCCGCATTCAGTTTCTTTCTCTGACTTGAAATTCCTACTCCCATAGCAATTTTTTTTTTCTTACTTCTACCGTAGTTATTGCAGGACACGCAGTATCTATCCACTGCCCTATTGTATCTGACCTGTTGAAATATTTAGAGTTGGACTCCAGACCAAAAAAAAAAACCATTAAGAACTTTCAAGTACCATGCACCACCTTTGATTGAAGAGGTTTCTGTATATTTGTTCTGATGTTATCCCAGGCATGCTGGATCTTTGGTCTGAGCAGATAAGTTTGTTCTTGTGCACTAGCTTTTTAAATTAAATATTAAAAAAAATAATGGTTTTTAAAATGGAGAGAAATTGAAGTCACTGTACTGTACACACACAGTACTATGAATTTTACCCCTTTACCGTGAACTTTGTTCGTAGAAATTATTTATAGTGTGCACACAATTATTCATTTTACTTCCTTTCCAGCTATGCAACACTGCTGGAGGGCTCAGAGAAATGACATTAACTGACTGGGGTTACCTCCCTCAGCTAGCTCTATACACCTTTTTCCTTATCCATTCCACTGAACAAGCTGAGGCCTACCCATAGCCTGTTCTGATATCCATTATATTTGTAGGAAACTCTGCTTGCGAGCCCAGATACTAATATCCCTACTTTTCAAACCCTGCTACAGCAAATGAAAATCAGGTATCTAAATGGATGTCATGGCAAATCCCTTTATTGAATACATGTTCTAGATTGGAAGAAACAACAGGAGATGACAGGTTTCCAACAAATCCTGTTACACAGACTGCCCACTCAGGAACTTTCTAATACCAAACAGCTTTCCTGTATGAAATCTGACCTGACATAAAACAGATTAGTATATCTCTTAGACAGATATAGATGACACTGAACTGAATACTCTTTTTTTTGCAATACACCCCTTTGCTCTGGCTGAAGTTGAGAGTAGAAATCTTTTGCTAAACAAGAAATCCCATTCACATTATTAAAACTGAACAATACTGTGAAAATGTCTTTTCTATTTCCTACAAAGTACTGACATATATAGTACAGAAATAGTTAATTGAAAGGGAAAGAATAGCAAGTGAAGAATAAGATGGCCTAAATCGGCAGCCCAATCTATAGTAATTTCAAAGAGATCACAAACACCATCTTACCATGTGAAACATATTACTGGCTGCTGGTTTCACTTTGGATCGAAACATGTTGTGAGCTCTCACACAGTCTTCAATGAACTTTTCATCTTCTATGTCAGGCAAGGGATATTGTAGATAAGCACGAAAGCAAGCAAAGAAATCCAGTAAGAACAACACTGCAAAGAAAAATGTGATTTTCATAATTCTTCGATGTTTAATTTTTGAAATGAAAAATCCCTTAGGTGATATTGTTGATGATATCGGCAAGCATTTCTTCAGAGGTTGTCCTCTGTGTGGGGAAGCACTTGAAAGTGTCAAAATAACAGGAAGTGAAATTGCTTCATAAGGTACAGCTCTATCTGACATCATAGCTGACTGTCAAAGGGTATCTGCCATGCATATTACCACAGAGCAACACTGAGTATACTTCTGTCTTTTCTTTGAGTGTGCTCCATCCTGGTTGACTGCCAAACTGTTCTGTGATATTGTAGATTTTATCTGAAGAGATGCTGCTGAACAGCATTCTTAAAACCTGCATCAATCATAAAAATTGTAGCTTTGACAAAATACAAATCTGCTGTTCAGCTGATTTTCCAATAGTATTGCTTAGTCATGTCAGCTTAGTTACAATTATATTGTAGGACATTGCTTCCATTTCAGAATTACTCAAGGAATAAATAGAATTAGGAAATCTGCACTTCAGCAGGAGAAAAAGAAAAAGGTTCCTGAACAGCAGCTTGCTGCAGAACAGACCTTCTGACCTGGTTTGGTGTGTAACAAAAATACGATTTGGACATCCTAAGCTTGAGCATGTGTTGATTCTCTCCTTCCTTAGCTATTTGCCATCACCTGCTAGTCTGAAAGCACTAGAGAAGCTTTCTGTACTCCTGGAGAGTGGCTATGGGGTTAGCACTCCTGATGTAACATTGCAAGTCTAATAATTTCTTGGGGTGGTAGGATGGTGTGTGTTGGGATTTGTATTGTCTCACCAACTGTTCTACAAGCTGGTTGATTTTTCCTTTTTTCAAACCTAAGCCAAATTGTACAAACATGTGAGAGCATAAGAATCGTTTTAAGAGTTAAGGTCTTGTAACCTGGTTTTAGGTAGGTTTACACAGAAAATTTCTTGCAAATAGATTGTAAAATATGTTAATGGGGCTCATTCCCTTCTCAGTTTTGCAGACCAGGCCTTATCCTGCTGAACGCTTGTGGAAATTCTCATTCTGGTATTGCCTTCCCTGTTTGCATGATGGCTTTTCTCTCTTAAATAATATCCTTGATTTGCTTCAGAGAGTCTTGTTATAATCCAGACACCTAATTCAGATAGGCTGAAGGAGCTGTAGCCCTCAAGCACCATCACAGCTATACCTATTTAGGCTATTAACAGGAGGCATACAATTAAATATTTCTCTGTGTGTGTGTTTTTATGGATGTCCATGCATTACTAACTCTCCACACTCTCCTCTTGGCCCTGTCATGATTTGTTGACCTATTTCATTAAAATAGGAGGCAAAAAAGGGTGTCTTGTGAGCTTTTGGATCTCTTGGGAGAGAAACAAAAAGGAGGCCTATAATTATCCTTGCTAGACAGGCTTAACACAGCCCTTACTAATAAACAGCCCTGAGAGGCACAAGAGAGCTGGGCAAAGAGGAAACTGAACAAGTACTATAATCAACTTTTCTTTTACAATACTTTCCTGTGCTTTGAAATTCTCCCAGTAAGATCACCATCATTTTCTAGACTGCTTTAAAAAGACCGAGCCAAAGTGGTCAGTGAGAGAAGAATGGACACTCTACCTTTCTCCATAAGCACAGCAAGCTGTGTGCAAAGGTGCTTTTGGTCCTGTCGTGTCCTTGATGAAAAGATGCATGAGGTCCTACAAATCACCTCAAAGTCGCCTCCTTTGGCAAGTGAAGAGAAGTAGGAAGTGAAGCACCCATGCTGTCACAAACCCGGTCCAAGGTGGTCATCACTCTTGCAGCGCAGGCAGCTCTAATCACTTTACCTACTTCTCTGTCCCAGAAACTGCTTGTGAGCATTGTCAAAGGTAATGAAGCCCTCATCTGTGGTGCAACATTTTAAAATGTATGGGAGAATGGCCTCTTGCTGGCATTGTGACTTCTGTTGAGGCTGGGACGATGATGGAGGCGTCTTCCAGTGGGTACCACTGCCTTCTGTTCTACTCCTGTCAGCTACTTGTTTCTTGGCTACAAAGACCCTCCAATCCACCACGTGCAGTCCTGAAGCCCACAAGTTACTGTCCAGGTGCCACTGGCAGTGTGGTGTTTGTCTGAAGCAGAAGGTAATGGAAAGATCCTTAGATCAAATCATGACAGTTTGGATCATGATGGTGAGTGGTCTCTCCCTGGCTTCTAAACTGAACATAGAAGGCACATACCTTTGATTACTCTGAAAGTCATCTTGCCTCTTTTCTAAACCAGGACTGAGTTCAATTTACCACCAGTTATTCTTTCTCCAACTGAAAATTACCTTGAAACTAGAAATTATGTTGGTTTTTTTTTTTTTTATTTTGGTGGTTTTTTTCCTTTTTTTTTTCTTTTCTAATAATATCCATACAATCTATGAGAATCTAAAGCCTTTGGCCAGCTAGACTTAATGTAAAACCATGATTATATTACAACTATGTGCAATTTGCACAAAAAAAATCATCACACTAAAATGGAACCATTAATTTAACAGTTAAGTGATTTTGTAGTTATATATGCATGTGGTTGAAATTCCGTGCATGGAAAATGAACTGAGATCTTTATGCAGTAGGAAATTTTGACATGTCCAGGATAGTCCAGGTTATAAAATGCTTTCCTGCAGTGCTGACTGTGGCTCCATCTAGTGATTCTATCTATAATTAAAGCAGAAGCCCAACCTGCCCTTGAGCATCTACAACGTTTTCCAAAAAAAGAGAGCTTTAATCTTTTGCCAGCATTAAGCAGTGGATCTTGAAAATTAAGTTTTGGGTTTTGGATGTCACATTTATTTGTCTGGACAATACAAGCATTGCTTGTCCTTGCATAGATCTCGAGTGAAGTTTAACACAATGAGCTGGGTATAGGCAAGAAGCTGTGCAATGCTATGATTTTGAAAAAAATATCCATGTTTACATTCCACTTGCTCACCTCTCACCTGCTTTGAGTTTAAAATTGCTGGAAAAATAAAACCTCAGATTCTTAGTTTTTCCCTAATGTTCTATTCAGAGGACTAAAAGCTGGTGGATTACAGACTATTACAGATATCCAAGATGCTTGGGAATCTGTAAAATTACATTTAATTTTATCCTCAAATCACCAACTTCCCCACAGAGTATTGTTACTTGTGCTGGGGAGAGAGTCTGACCTTGACTAACTAGGTTCAGCTGAACAAATGGAATGGATCTGCTGGGTTTTCTTATTCTATCTACGGGATTAGGCAGCTGGAAGATCACTTGGCTTTCCAGAGCTGTGAATAAACTAATACTCTGATACACATTGCTGTTTCTATTACACAATGTCACCTCAGGGCAGAAAACAGATTACATGAAAAGATGGTGGTAGTATTGGATTTCCACAAAAATTACTTTGTAATAAACAATTTTGTATTTATTAAAAGCTAAAATATCTTACAATTATTTTACAATTATAAGGAGGCTGTAACAGCCTCACAATTAACAGAGGAGGCCGTCAGCATGTGACTAGAATGTAGATAGTTTTACTTTAATTTTGAAGTGATCTGGCTGATTGCTCCTATAAACCCAAGTCTGAAAACTTTGGTACTGTATATTTTTAAACTAACAAGTGTTATCTGCCATACTTAAGAGAAGATAGTTTACTATTACTTATGGTTTGGGCATCTACTTTTTCTTGGGAGATTCTTCCTATACCTTCTGCACATGACTAACCAAACTGTACTGAATTCAGGTAAAAATGTTTCATTATATATCTAGAAGATGTAGATGACCATACATTACACTTGTGGAAAACATGCCGTCGTAGTGTCTTTACTCAATATCTCTCCAGTACAAAGCATACAGGTGTCAGATTGACAAACTGACTCAAACATCCCTAAAAGTTCCATTTCTTCAATATAACTGCAAGAAGTGGTTGTGTTCATCAAACATAAACTTTTGTTGAAAGAGATCTTAATCTTTAATGTGGTGGTATCTGAATCCTGCATTAAGGACTAAGCATTTCAGGGGCCTTTGTGTAACAGCTTCACATATCTCAAGATTTCAACGATTTTGAAATTTCAGTGTTGTGGCTTTCTTAGCACGTCTACACAGTCTATTAAATGCTACGCATTTTCACTTTTGTGTCTGAGCCTTCAAGAACATGATGGTTCCTGGATCTTGTATGGTCTTAGATTATCAATTCTGATGACATAGGTACTTTTAAATGTTCATTGGTGTTTAACTCATGTACTCTGCTTGTTTTTTCTGTGTTTAGTTTCCTTGGTAATTTTCCATGAAATACTGCCTGAAATACGTGAACATTTTGGTATGACTTAACTACGTCTAACAAGAAAGGAGCAAGCAATATTAATCAGGGGAAAAAAAGTTTAGAAATGAACGTCACTCCAAGAGAAATGTACAAAACCTTCCAGAATGTAGACAAGGTTGAATTGCAATTATTAAAATTTTAAAAGTACCTTGGCTAAGTAACTTTTTTATAATTTATCATGCCACAGAAAAAAAAAAAAACTTTCCTAAGATAATGTTTAATTCTAGTCAACTAAGGATTAACTGCTCAATAAACAGCAAAACTTAAATCCCTCCAGTCCTGCTTTTGAGTGTGTTACAGGCAGACCTAGGGGCAGGAAACAGGAATTAGCACTTAAAGAGAAATAAGTGAGAAAAGACATAAGAAGACCTGCAAAGCAAATGATCTGTAAATGATTCTGGTAACTTTAAGTATTCTCATTTCACAATCCAAAGTCTGCTAAAAAAGAATCTTGCAGCTACCATTGTGTCTGGTAACAGTTTCTGTATAAGTATACTGCACAGTATTTTCATCTGTCATTTACACAGAGAGCAGTCTAAGCATCTTTGAACACTGAGATAAGAAATTTAAGAGTGCTTTTACTAGTTAAGATCTACTCAACATTAGAATTATTGTCTGTTTTAGATCAGTGAAATTTGTGTTTGCTCATAGATGAAACTAATGCTACTGCAAAACTTGTTTTTTAAACATGGGAATGAATACTTCAATTTAAAATATTAAGTGTTCAAAGGAAACCTTTACTTTCTTAGCAGAATTTTCTCAGAATTACCACTGAGAAAGCAGAAAAATATATAATAAATTGTTGCTGCTGATAATTTTTTTCCTTTTTTATGTGATTTGTAAAGAATACAATTTACTTTGTCTGGATTTTCTCTTCTGCCAACATTTCTGCTACAGAATACCCACAGACATTCTGCAATTAGTGTGATTACTTCAAACAGCATTTCCAGATTTAAAGAATTCCAAACTGTGGCAAGTAGAGAACTGGAAAATAGTATTTTATGAAGTTCATGTAGTACTGATACAATGAAATGAGGAATGAGGCTTTTAGTAAGGTCAATATTTTGGACAAGAAGAGCAGATACAAGATACTGAGGTGAACCATTGCAGAGGTAATGGAGTACAGTCATTGCTTGAGACTGCAAAAGACAGTAAGCTGTCAGTTCCTACAGATCATATATGCAACTCTGTATTATTTGCAGCTGCTACTGATTCATCTGGTAGGCACTATACAGGACATTTTACTGAAGGTAACTCTTACTTGAATGGAACGACTTCAAACCTTAGTACAGTTCTGCACTGTGAAAATTCAGAATCTGACCTCATCATACTACAGTTTTATGGCATCAGCAACATTGAATGCTTTATAACTTCCATCCCAAATATTCTCTCCAACAGATGTGAAATTAGGATCGCAGTCATGTTTCTTACTTATGTATATTTTATGTTCAGAAATGCATTTCTTTGTCTATACCCTTGCAGTACATGCCAAAGCTGCATCCCAAGTCTGCAAAACATGAAAAGCGAAATAGTTGTGCAATGTTAAGTTACAACCAGGTCTTAAACAATCAAATGAAACCAGTCAGCAGTAAAGCACAGATAGATATCATACACTGGAGTTTCATACGGAAATGCTTTCCCTTATTTAGGCAAGTATCTGTGTTTTATTTTAATTGCCTTTTCCTGTTGCAGCACGGAAATATGAACTCATTTCACTGGAAAAGTTTTTCTTCCCTTTATTATTAAAAATTAACTTTGTAAGAGCAGTTGCTTGCAACTGAAAATATGTTTAAAATGCACTTTTATCTTCAGGTAAGGAATTACTGTCACGTTAATAAAACATGAAACTTTGTTTTTGTTTTTTGTTGTTGAACAAATAATTAAGGATTTCTACTTGATAAATAAAAATTAATTCAAAGTAAAAATGCACAGATACCATAGATTCAATTGTATAAATATCTTAAATATTTTTAAGTGAGCCTCTGGAAACAAATGTTTGTTCCTCCTATGGTAAAGCTTTAAATACACATCAGAGCATTTTACAAAGACGGCTTCATGAGGTAAACGTGCCAATGCTTGGCCAGTAACTCATTCTGCTGCCTCTTTCTTCTTTGAAGCTTCTGATTCTGGAACATGAATGATCTTTGGTATTTGTCTTCCAGTTATGAGTGTTTTTCAGCAAGTTTCTTCTGCCATTAAAGTACTTAATTTTATGTCTCAGTAAAAGATGCTGTGGTTTATTGCCAAAGTCTACTAACGTTTGTATGCTTCAGTTCACTCTTAGTTTCTCTGTGGATCTTACAATTAACTCCACTGGCTGCTGATACTCTTCTCCCCAAGGCCTTTAGTTTTTGCTCATCGTATTTCTATATGCATACTTTTAGTCATACTTTTAGTCATAACTTTTCCTGGCTTTCCTATTCCTGAGTATTAACACTGGGTGCGATGCGTTTCACAAACTTCCTCACCTCCTACGTCATACCCACATACCTGGAATCTGGCTTAAATACTCAACCAAAGGGTATTCTTTGCCATCAGTATCTGACTACATGCGTGTTCCCAAGCATGGCAGTTCCTGGAGACTGGTGGTGAATGTTGACGTATCCAGTTGGCAACCAGTCACTAGTGGTGTCCCCCAGGGATCAGTGTTGGGCCCAGTCCTGTTTAATATTTTTATTGATGATCTGGATGAGGGGATTGAGTCCACCATTAGCAAATTTACAGATGACACAAGTTGGAGGGGAGTGTCGATCTGCTGGAGGGCAGGAAGGCTCTGCAGAGCGACCTAGACATGCTGGATAGATGTTCTGAATCCAATGGCATGAGATTTAACAAGTCCTAGTGGTGGGTCCTGCACTTTGGCCACAACAACCGCATGTAGAGCTACAGGCTGGGGACGGAGTGGCTGGAGAGCAGCCAGGCAGAAAGGGACCTGGGGGTGCTGGTCGACAAGCGACTGACTGAACATGAGCCAGCAGTGTGCCCAGCAGGTGGCCAAGAAGGCCAATGGCATCCTGGCCTCTCATCAGGAATAGTGTGGCCAGCAGGACTAGGGAAGTCATTCTTCAGCACATACTCAGCACTGGTTGGGCACCTGTGTCCAGTTCTGGGCCTTCAATTTAGGAAGGATACTGAGGTGCTTGAGCGTATTCAAAGAAGTGTAACGAGGCTGGTGAGGGGACTGGAGCACAAGTCCTGTGAGGAGCAGCTAAGGGAGCTGGGGTTGTTTAGCCTGGAGAAGAGGATGCTCGGAGGAGACCTTATTCTCTACAATTACCTGAAAGGATGTTGTAGCCAGGAGGGCATTGGTCTCTTGTCCCAGACAACCAGCAGTAGGACAAGAGAGCATGGTCTTAAGATGCGCCAGGGAAGGTTTAGGTTAGACACTAGGAAGAAGTTCTTCACAGTGAGAATGATTGGACATTGGAACGGACTGCCCTGGGAGGTGGTGGAATCACCATCCCTGGAGTTACTTAAAAAGAGACTGGATGTGACAGTGCTATGGTTTGG
Organism: Calyptomena viridis; assembly: GCA_013390005.1. NCBI lineage: Eukaryota > Metazoa > Chordata > Aves > Passeriformes > Eurylaimidae > Calyptomena > Calyptomena viridis. The sequence goes on from WEIV01027096.1 coordinate 200,642, forward strand.
TTGATGAGGTGTTGTTAGGTCTAAGGTTGGACTTGATCTTAAAGGTGTTTGCCAACCTAGTTGATTCTGTGTTCAGGGTGCTCATGCTTTAGCTGCCTATTGCTCACAACATGTTTCTCTTGTTATACTAAGTGGACTAAACATCTGCTTTTTCTGCCTCTTCTTCACTTGTTTAACCCTTTCCCGCAAAAGATTTTCTAGTGGAATGTGTTTCAGTTACGACAAGCAAAGATTCCTCCTCGCCACCAGAAATCCCCTTCAACCCTAACGCTGTAGTTCATATCCTTGCTTTTGATGAAGAGCCTGACACTTCTGGAGCAGTCCTGCTGCTGGACGTTCCTTCCTGCGAAGGAGAAATTCCTCGGGGTGAAATGGGGAGGACAGTCTCGCTGCAGGAGCCGCCGGGGGTCGCTGTGCACGGCTGTCCCGGCGCCGGGAGCGGCTCGGCGGCAGGAAGGCGGCAGGAAGGCGGCCATGGTGCTGTCGGCCGTGCAGCAGGTGGTGGTCTCGGCGGTGCTGGTGCTCTGCATCTTCGTCGTCGTGCCCAGGATATTCGGGGGAGGAGGCGGCGGGCGGGGGGGCCGGTCTCCGCGGGGCGGCAGGGCCGGTCCTGGCCATTACGATCCCCGTCAGCACGGCAGAGGTAGGAGCCGCGGCGGTGCCCGCGGGCGCAGCGGTCGGGGTTCCGTACAAGAGCCGCCCCGGTCTCGGGGGGCTCGAAGAGGAACCCGGGAATAGAGAGGGCTTTGCCCTCGTTCAGCGGGAGGCTCCGGGTGGTGTACACGGTCTGTGGAGCGGGTGGCCTGGTCAGGCACATGTGCGCCTTAAACACTCCAGTGTTTTGCTTTTCTGGTTCATTAATGCTTTGATTTCGTCTGTGTTGTCTTAAGAAAACTACTTTTAAATGCAGGAAACATCCAGTAAAGGGAGTATGTCGTATGGGGGCAGTGTGCCGAGAAGTGCCCGCAGGGGCAGAGTCGGACAGATGAGGAGCTGGGAGATGTCACAGGGAAAAACTCACTGCCCGTGGTAGAGGTGCAATAAGGAAGCCAAGTGTTAATGTTAGTAAAATACGTGCACAGAGTCCAATAAAATCTGTCCGGCGATCTAGTGAAAAGAGTCCCAGGTGCTTGTTTAGCAAAGATACGGCCGAATGGGCTAGAGAACTTACTGCTCGTTAGAGATTGAAAATACATGTATGTTAAGCCATGTCAGTGTATGTATCTCACGATTTAGCTCAAAGTCCACAGGTCTACCTTTGTTTTTGAAAATTACAAAGAGCCTGCTTTTCGAGGTAGCTCTGTGATTCATTGATGATGCCTTCCAAGGCATTGCAAACCGAAAGATAGATAGTTGCTGTAATCCTCCAAATATGTCTGCTTTTCCCCTGGAGGCAGAAAAATCGAGGCTTGAGCTGCCACCGTGTTTTTCCCAGCTGATGTCAAACTCGCTGTGCTTCATAAGCTCTAGCCTGGCCTGTTTTGCTTGTTCACTTTCAATCCGTGCAGTAGTTGTATATTTGCTATAAATCAAATTCTTTTAAAACCAAACCTCAAAAAAAAAGCAACACCTCACATGCCTCTGATTCTACTGATGTATTATCCCAGCACTAAGTAAAATAAAGGCCAGGCAGATCTGCTATTCTCACCTGTCTAGGTTCTTCTTTTCTCCTGTTTGGCTCGTAACTCACTTTGCTGTTTTTTCTGTGGGATAAACTTAGTACAGAACACTGGACTTTGTTAGGATTCAACATTCCTTCCAGGAGGTGTTTCTCTTGCCACATTCTTATTTGTATGACTTGTAGAATTTTTTTTCATCTGTTGTATTGGGTATTTTAGTAACACTTCTCATTTACATTAAAATCAAATAGAACTTAAAGTAGGGGGAAAACTGAGTATCAATTTATGACTTTCCTGTCCAATTCGTTTTAGGCAATTCTAAACACTGTTCAAGTTCTTATCACAAAGTACCACCTTAGGTTAGCAGAATTAGATTAATTTTTTTCTCTTGTAGTTGGCAGAAGCTGTAACCAAAGAGTTGTTTCACTGAAAGGTGTAATTTACGTTTTTTTCTCTACCTTATTGGCGTACCTTGCACACTTGAATTCTGTTACCATGAGTTCTTGAAATGGCACTGTTACAGTATTAATCGACAAGTAATTTGATAATGGTCTTTTTGTTTGGCAGTTTTTATAGAACGTGAACTTTTTAAACCCATACTCAGTTCTGACGTATTAAATTTAAAAGTGTAAGGTAAGTCTAGGCAGTCAGTTGAGACACCAGTGTAAAACTTCACAATCTCCCAAACAGCTGCTGTCTGTTTCTGCAAGCATCTGCATTCTTCTGCTGATAGCACTGTTTCTTATGTGCAAGTCTCATGAACTCTTGATTTAACTACCAAATAACCCAATTCCTAAGTTGAACAATGATGCTGGCTGTTCTTCCATCTGCTCCCTGTTCCGGCAGGCAACTTACAAGCAAAAATACTTCAGACTTCCAAGGTTGCATCTCTTTACTATTGTGTAGTCTTTTCGTGCTATATATTTGGTATGCAGAGATACAGTACTTCTAAGCCTGAATATCTGTGTAACACTGAATTTATTGTCAAAATAGTGAAAGCAGTGACACAGCATGAGTATTTAAACAAATACTATTTCTTTTTACAATTCAGTTTGTAAATAACTACAGTTTTTTTTGTTACAGAGGAAAAATAGTAATTTCTAACTGGTTTCGGCATTATCAGTAGTTTATCTGAGTTTGCTTTAATTTCAAGATTTAAATTGTTTCTTGTTACATTTACCTTTCTGTGGTTTGCTGAGGATTTGCCAATGTTGCTGTGAAGCAAGAAGCTTAAAACTTGTATATTATGGAAACCAAACTTGGTTTGAGAGTCTTTGTTACCTAGATTTAACTGTGCATCCTGTTAATGTAGGAGTGATTTTTAATTTTTTTAGTTGGATGCCCACACCATCTTAGAAGAGTGATGAATAAAGATAAAAACAGAAAGATGAACAAGAAGAAAACAATTTAATTGCAGTTGTGGACTCCTAATTTCCTTTCTTAGTTTGTTATCTTTCTCTCAATTTAATTTTTAAGGTAGTCCTCAGACAGTTTATCAAGTTCATCGGAATCCAGGAAATTCTGACAGTAATACTTACCAGAGTATTCAACAGATGAGAAATGCAATGGAAAAAGAGATAAAAAGTGAGAGAACAAGAGGAAATGGTAGAGAGTTAGCATTCACCCTCATGCCATTGTATGCTCTTGGAGTGGGAATGTTTGCAGCATACAAACTTCTTAAGGTAAGCCATAGGAAAAGCATTAAATTACTGAAATTAGAAGGAAATGTAACTGCTTGGCTTGTTATTTTGTTTTTCCAATTCTGAGCCCATGTATATGGATGTCTGAAAGCCATTTCTTGCTCTGCTTGACTTTGAAGTCTGAAGTTAAAATTTTATCGTATCTAATTCTTCCTTGTGAAGGCTTCTAACATACCTATATTTAGACACTTGAAGAACTGAGAATCTTACCTACCCAACAGCCTCAAGTAAGAATCTGAGAACCTAAACAGTGCTGCTACCTGAGACTGTAACTTAAGCCTCTTCAGTATTTCCCTTCCTTTTAATTCTTGACATTGAGTATGGGAAGGAAGTGGACAATTCCTGCAGAGCAATAGTCTAGATTAGCAGTTAGATAGAAGAGTGAGTAGACTTTACCTTTTATTTGGACTTCTCACTTGATCATGCAGCTGCAGCATATAGTTTTATTGATGTAATGTGATGCTTTTTCTACCATTTGTAAATTTAAAAAGAACACGTGGTCAGTTGTTTTTGAAAAACAATCAGTCTTAATATTATTTGTAGTAAGAGCTATTACAGCACTTGTAGTGCTGAGAGTGCACCTGGAATATTGTTGCTTGCCTTCAGGGGAAGTAAAAATGAACAGGAATAGGACTGGAGACAGCATCTTCATTTCTGTAGTCAGTTTCTTATTTCATATATGAGAAAAATACCACAGCTTAGTAAAAGGAGCATAGAGGCTGCCTAGCTTAATATAAGGTTTAAAAATCATTAAAACCGTATTTTGTGTGTTACAACTTTTTACACTTGGGCTTATGGGATTGAAGTGTAAATGTTTTTATAATAACATCTTTATTACTCTAAGAAAGAAGTTTTATCTCCTAGTTAATGGTAGGAGACTGGATCCAGTAACCTGGAAGATTACTTCTGTTCCTTTTTGAAAAGCGAAGTTGAAATAGCAACTACTTCCTTTTACAGCTTTTATCAGTCATGTTGTCATTGCTTAAAATCAGAAGTGTTAGTTTAAGATGGGAAGCAGGCATCACAGAAGAAAACTTTCATTAATTAATGTAGTACATTTTCATGGTTGCTGTTTACTTTCAGTAAATTTCTAAATGCATTTTTGTTTTTAATACACAAATAGCGATGAAGTCTTTTAACATGATTTTATTTATTAAAGATGAAGTCACATGAAGAAAGTCACTCCAGAAAGCAAAAAAGTACAGAAGACAAGGCAAAGGAAACAGGTAAGATACCCATTCAGAACGTGTATGTTCAACAAAAATTACTTCCTGGTGGAACATGTTTTTGTTGTTGCAGTCTAGCTAAATGAGAGCAATCTTTTAAGTTACTTCAGAGCACTTAGCAACCTACAAAACCCCACTTTGTTATTCTGTATATTTGAACCACTTATTTGAGGGTGGGTTAAGTACTTCACATGGTAATACTGTTTAAAACAGCTATAGTAATATAGTATGATTCTCTACCTTTTAATGTCTGATGTTTTTCTCACTCAAGATCTTCTTCAGTTTAAATAGGATGTATTATCATTAGATTAGTATTTAAAAAGAATATAATGATCTGGTTTAGAATTGAACTGTATTGATAGTGGAATAGTGTCGCTAAACAATTATAGAGACTCTTTGATTTCTAGGCCAAATTAGAAACCTGTCAAAAACATCAATGCTTATAAGAAGAAACAGAATAAATGATACCACCTTTTTCTTCATGATACAGAGTATTCATGACTGTCTGATTCAGTCTGTTCTGCACATGCAGAGACAAGAAGTTTCTCTTTTTTTTGAAGAAAAGGTTATGGCACATCAAAGTTTTTATATGTTTCCCTTCCATCAAATAGACACATTTTTAGTGAATTGAACAACTAGCAGCCTCCTTTGGTGTCTCTGTACACCAGGTCCGTAATCAGGTTCAGCAGTGATTTGTTACACTCTCTACTCACCAACCTTGTGTGTTGCATTCTTCTTTTTTCAAAGTTTCATAGTATTTTAGGAGGAGTTACTCCTCTTGATTCTAGTGCATTAAGGATTAAATATGTTTGTGAGGTGTGAGTGGAGAAATTCATGACAGTATGTTAAGTATAAATACAGTACTTACACCTAGGAAGTCTTGGAACTGTATGGTTTTGGGGAGTGGGAAGGTGAGTTCCACATTCTCGTTCAGTTTCTACAAAGGTGTTCTCTGTTTGGAGACTATTGGAGATAGGTTGTTGTCACGTCAGGAGGCTCGAGCAGCAAAATGATGAGGTGACAGTTTCTTGGAGCTCCTCAGGGCGATTCCACTGGGTGTTTTAGTAATCTACTTTTATACACTTTTTTTACCTATCATAGGTGCTCTACGAAACATGTTCACACATAATTGGTTACTTGACCCATGACAATTGTAGATTGGCGCCATAAAACATAAACATTTATTTACTGGACAATAAGTTAAAACATTCTTCCATTGTCTACAAGTGACGACAGCACGTAGACAGCTTTCCTCCATAATCCTCAGGATCCAAGACACATAGGTAGTTTTTGCTGGCTTAAGGTCGTACTGCAGCTCCTGGTGTCTTTTAAGGGCCCAGGTTAGTCAAATTCATATCCAAACCAACTCCACACAAGCTAACAGACCACCTGCTAGCCATCCCAGGTTATTGGGTGGGAAGGACTTTGTTCATACAAAGTAAGGTTTCCACTCCCTTTTCATATTCTAGAATTGTCTAGATAATCTTTCTGAATCTGCCCAACCAACAAGTTAAGTTAATGTCCTTCTGGTATTGAAAAGACATTTCTTAAAATGTTCTCTCTCTGTTATGCCCCCACCCCCTCCATTTCTTCCCCTCTTCTTTTCTTTTTTTTTTTTTAATTAGAGCATCAACTTTTAGAACTGGAGCAGCATCTAGCACAGACAGAGAAAATGTTAAATTCTTTATTGACTCAGTTGGATCCACTTTCAAACTGGTGAGTGTTTCTGAAACTTCTCAGTTAGCATTGTTTTCTGTAAATTGAAAGTTGCTAAAATGTAACAAAAAGTTCTTAAAATGATCCTTATATATAGGTAAGGAACAGTGTTTAGGAACCGTCTTTAATTACTTCTTGCGTCTGTAGCCTTTTGCAGGTAATACCTCTTGTGCAATTTGTGATCTTTTCCACAGACACTTCCCATCTCTTGTTCACCAAACACAAATGCAAAAGCTCAGACTAACGATCGTGTTACTGTGGCTTAATGAGTTAACCTTTAATATTGACCAAGGAGACTAATACTGCAAATATACTTAAGCCCAGTAGCATTTGAAAGCCCTTGTGAGAATTAGATGTCTGGTATAAACTTTCTTCCTTTAGATGTAATCAGAAGAAAAAACTAGTTATGAAGGTGTAGCTGCTTATTTTCGTGTTTTGAAATGAACCTGTAAAGTGTGTGTATTTCAGTGAAATATAACTTCTGTATTATCTATGGCATGGGAACCAGTAATACATACTCCTTTTAATTTTAGAGAAGTTCCTTTCTTAAGAAGCTAGAGCCTTACTCATCTACTAGAAATAAAAATACCCATGCAATCCATTTTGTAGACTGGCATCCTTCATGAAACCCAGGTTAAAACATGCAGAATGTCATGATTGTTTTTTTAGTGTACTTCTGAACTTAGTAAATGCTGAAACTGCTAAGCAGCAAATCCACCAACCAATTGGCCTAACAAATTTCTAGTAGTGATGGCCAGGAGAGTAAAGAAAATCTGAATTAAATTATAAAAGCCTCTAAACTGAAAAGTTCTGTATTAGGAATTGTTGTACTAAAATTAAAATTACTTTGGTTAATTGTTTCTTTCAGTAGTCATTACTCAGCCTTGGTCATTGGGGCTCCAGTGTTAGAATTCAGTGACTAGGTTATTCAACAGATGTATGTGGTAGGCTCCCCACTTCTCAAGAGACAGTTCTCAAAGGAAAGCTTGACCTAAATGTGTCCCAAACTAAGCTATGGTATTTACCCATGGAAGGAAATATTGCAATCTTGTGTATTATTATCAAGCACTCACTTCCAAGATAACCTTTCAGCTGTTAACATTTGTCTTTTTTTCTAGTGTTAATACTTTAGCTTGTGAGCAGAAAGATGAAATAATGACACAGCTCCAATCAATTAGACGACTGATGAAAGAAAGTGGATTGGATAAATCAGAAAACAAGATGAAAGGTACTTTAATTTTCAGACATGTAGATAAAATATCTAAGTAGTTTATATTTTAAAAGAATAAATACATCTTACAGTAATAATGTTCAGCTCCTGAACCTTAGGTAATTTGTGTGGAGTTCATTTTATTCTGGAGGAGAGCCATTCTTCCTGTTTGAGGTGTATCCAATTTTGAACTTTTGATACATCATGATTTTTTTAGGAATAGGTGGTAAAAAATACTGAAATGGGATGGACCATGTAATCACATTCTACTTTGTTAAAACAGGCTTTTTGAATGTCTGTTCCTAAGCAGTCTGTTAGTATTGGATTAACTTTAGTCTGAGGATTCCCAAATGGGGACCTCTGAGGCTGTAGGTAATGCTTGCAATAAAACACTAAACAGCAAATTGTATCTTAGTTTCAACTGAAGACTTCGAAGAGCTGCATAGTAGCCCAAGAGAAAAAATATTAAGAATGTTTCACTAGAAACTTGGGGATTTTTTGCATTATTTGAGCCTTAATGAAAGAGAAAAAAATCAAATAAAAAAATATTCTACTTTTAAACTGACCCTGAAATTTAGAGCCTTTCCAGTAAAGTTTCATTTTGATTATTTTTTATGAATTCTAAGATCTCGGCCACTTTTGCAATGAGAAACTTGAAGATCTCATTCAGTCATTTGCTGAACATTCTCAAGAGAAAGAAATGGACAACAGAGAAGATGATTGTAATGAAGATTTTCTTGAGGATATTAATCATGATTACACAGTAGAAGAGCATGAATTACTTGAGAAATGTGAAATACATCAGTTGGAGCCAGATGTTGTAAAAGACCAAGAAATGGTAAACAAAGATGCCATCGAATCAGAAGAGATGGAACTGAGGAGACGCAATAGATATGAATGAAATCTGCATATGTAAAGCTTCCAAAAGCTTTTGAATTTTTTTGTAATGTTGTATGCACTTTAAACTATTTTAAATGAAGTTATGTGCACTGCTATATGGTTTAAAAAGAGGGGTGAAATACTGCCTGTGCTCATATCTGTGATAATTCTGTAACTGACTTCAGTGGCAGCACAGTTTTACTCAGGATGTTTACATACTTTTTTCTATTTATTTTTTCCTTATCAAAATATTTCTGTAGTCTGTATATAATGCTCTGTAATTATGTCTGATGCTCCACTAAAATATTATCTTCTAATTGAGACTATAACAATAGATGTTTCATAAATGTTTTGTAACTACTAAGCATGATGCTACTTTAACTGTGACTTCCTTGAGTTCATTAAAGAGCATGCACTGATGATTTTAGCTCTTTGTGTAAAATATTTCACTGGGGGGTACAGAAAACATTATGGATTAAGTCTTTGAGATTAATTCATAGTTAAGTCTCTTTATTTGAAGAGAAATGTAGCTACGGACACTATATGAAAATAATTATGTCTGAGTTTGCAGTCTCCTCAGTAATGATGAATATATAGTTTTGTATGTCACTTGAAACCCGAATGCATTGCACTGGATCACTTAATTTCTTCCCTGCCTGTGAGTGGTTAAACTCAGCAGCTGTCTAGTAATTGACTGATACCCATTAGTACTCTATCACTGTTTCACATTTATTTTAACACAATAGAATCTGGCCTTCTGTTTCATTGCAATACAATTTTTCTTACATCGGAATTAACAGATTTATTGCTATGTATCATTCAAAAACTGTGGGCATGGGGGTTTCTTCAATATATTATGCCAACTCGATAGTGGCCCTTTTAGGTCAGTGTTAAGAAAAGCATTTATTTTGCTTTGCTAGAATAATTTTTGTTCATACCTTCATTTTTTACTAATTTGTTTTGGTCAATGCCAGGCATTGCCTTAGGGATAGGTTTGACAGTACAACGCTATTAAATTTTGTTATATAATTGCATAGCTTTTAAGTAGGCCAGTTATAATGCCTGAACTCTTTTGCCATCCTTATTCTTACAGGAAAATAGCATGTGGGATTGTTTTTATGGAGGAAATGTACTGTACTTAAAGGGACTAAATCTATTACCGTGTCACTCACTGAAACAGAATGAATTGTTCATTCTGGTGTAGAAACATGGTATGTCTTTGGTTCTAAAACCGGATCACGCAGGCTTGGAAGTAGCAGCACCCAGAAATACATCCTTAACATCAGTGTGCTAGTAATTTTGCAGTAAGTGAGATTTTGCCTAACTCTGGAAAACATTGAGTACAGAGCCAGGGTTTCTTAAGAGGTGACAGATTTCTCCTCAAGACGGCACGGATGCATAAGTAGTACTTGGACACAACTGGATTTTTAAAAATACCTGATGTTGGTCTGGTCATCCAGGACAACTGGAACTGTTTGAAAAAGTCGTAATTGCATAGAGGCTTTTCTCTGAGCTACCTAATAAATTAAAGTGGACTGAAACTAATTTCAAAGCCATTGATCCAGGGGAATTAAAGAACGGGAGTCGGGCGTGCCTGGTGTTTGCAGGATGCGGGTGAGCCCTGCTGCCTTCCAGGCGCTGTGCGGCTTCTTTTCCCGCAGGGTTCCCACTGTCGTGGCTTTCATCACTAGTCTTCGGATGCTGCTGATACTTGGAGCCCTTGTCTGAAAGGCTTTGAGCTGCTATGGGGTAGTTGCTGTATGTCTGACCCAAGGCTACAACCACGCACCACGAGCCTTTTCACTGCAATTTTTAAGTCTCCGGTTCCGGCGGCCGGGGCTGGTCGAGGGCACGAATCCATCCAGTGTGTAAGCGCACGCCTTTGCTGGCGGGGCCGCACGGCCGGGCCCGCAGCCGTGCCCCAGGCAGGGCGTTTCCGCAGGAGCAATCGGGAATTCCGCTTGTCCGTCCCGCCGATGTGCGCCCTGAAGCCTGGCGTGGATGGGCCGCTCCGGTGAGACAGAGCCCAGCGGGGGCCCCGCCCCTCTCCTGGAAACCGCAGCGTTTCCGTACAGCTGCTGAGTCCATAATGTTTATTTTACCTCTTAAAGCATTGTTGTTTGAGATAAAGGTTAGTTCAGCCTGTGAACCATTAAGTACAACGACGCTCTCTCCTCTCTGTGCCTTCAGGTGGGAGGACACTGCATTTCCGGAGGGCCTGGAGGCCGTGCCGGGGCCTGTGTCTGGGATCCCGGCAGCGCGGGTGGCGAGCGGCTGCGTGCCCATCTCCGAGCAGGCCCTGCGGCCGTGCCTCTGCTCGGTAAAGGAGCGGGTGCTTGGGAATTGAAACGGGGAGAAACGCGGTCACCCTCTCTGGGGCGTGGTTTGAAATGGTGCGCTTTAGGTTCCAAGCGGCCGGGGGTGGTAGGACGAGCCAGCAGGGCAGGAGACAGCGTGCAGATGAAATGTCGCTGTGTGTCGGGAGGGCCCTGACGTCTTCCTGAGAACACGTGTGCCCGGGGCGTGGTGCGGTGCAGAGCCAGGCAGCAGCTGTGAGTGAAGAGTACAAAAGGTGGGATGTTGGCAAGGAATAGCGAGTTAGTGATACTGGTATAAGAAGGTATTGAGAAATGTAGGGGAAACAGAGGGTTAAGACTGAGGCAAAGAGGTGAATTTAATGGGAATCTGGTTAAGCATTAGTAAGGAAAGACTGAAAAAGTGGTGAAAAAGGGAAGCCAGCAACACTTCATAGCTTGCTGAAGACAATACCAAAGTTCTTTATAATGCAATAACATGTTTTTTTTCCCCCAGAAGTACTTGTATAAAAATACATGCTTTTCTTAATACTCTTCTCTGTTTTTCAGTTTGTTCTGAAAGCTGTCACTGAACTTGCATGGATTGGGAAGTTAAAGGAGTTGCTGCATCGCCTCGAAGGCAGGCTGAGCTGTCATTAAGGTAGAAGAAATGTCAGGTGTGGTTGTTTTCCTTCCTTCCTTGGACTAAACAAATATTTTAATCATACTTAAGAAGATTCTTAGTTTTAGGTTATAATCCATTCTATAGAGAAAAAAACTTTTAAAGAAATTCTTTTTGTCAGAAAGGGATAGGTTAGCTTCTCAAATGAAGGTGAGAATTTACAGTAAAAACAGCTGTCCTAAAATAACTGATTCTCTAAGTACTTAAGTGGGAAGTGGAGATTTTAAGAATGAACTAGTACTTGCAATTAAGAGCAACAGAGGCTTGCACTTGTACTGTCTGCTGTCTCAGGCTGTTGGTGAAAATGGTAACAAGTGTGTATTTTTTGTTTTGCAAGACAGCAGTAAAGTTAAGCAATCCCAAAAACATAATTTGAAAAGGCATGACTTCAGATTGACAGGTAAAATGAATCAGTGCTCTGCATTCAAAATGATGGGGAATTTTGTTTTCCAGGCATTCCTAGTATGTTTTGAGATAAAATAGGTGTGCAACCCCTGCAAGATCACTATAGCAGAAACTTTGGGGCTAGGTTTTGAAAGTCAATACAAATATGATCTTGGATTCTGTGGGCCATTGTTTTTCTTATACCTAGGGTAAATAATAATTTTATTGTTTTTTATGTTATTATTGTTTGTTATTAACAATATTAATATTGTTAATAACAGTGGATTTTTCTTACAGATACTGTGTACTTTATGAACTAAAGTTATTCACTAATCCTCCCTCAGCCCCCAAGCACCCATTTAACTTCCTTATTTGTTGGATGACCCCATTAGGAATTTTTGGAGTTTGACTGCTAAGTTGCTGGTTTTTTCTTTTCACTTTGATTTAGAATGAAAAACTACCTTTTGTAAATGTTATCACATCGATTTCATAGTGTTACCTTATATCCAGGTTTTTGAAATTTGAATACCTGTGTACAGCAAGAACATTTGGGCATTTATTTTTGGTTGTAAAAGAAAATAAATGTCAGTTTTTCTCTAATCTCTTATCCCTTTTCTTTTCTCTTGTGCAGTTTCCAGATTTAGACTGCCTAGTCCATGTGATTCTTGGTAGTTTGCAAAAATAAATCTTAAAATTAGATTGAAACCATGTGCTTCAGTCTTCAGGATGATTTTTATTTGCTTGCTTTCTGATTCGATGAATTACATTAAAGGAATTACATTAAGGCATTAACGTCTACAGTGTGGTCTGTTCTTTATCTCGTCACAGCTGTGATGGTATGGAAAAAACGCATACTAGAGATTTAATACAGTGCATCTAGTTTTAAGGTTGTATTGTGTTTGATCTTTTAACGGTTTTAAATACATGACCACACGGTGGCGGTGTCATTACGCGCGATGTCACTGCAGAGAAACTCTTTTAAACCTGTATACGCTGAATAATGTTTGAAGGCACTAGAGGGTAGTGTTGTTGAACTTCTTTTTCGGGAACAGGCCACGATGGTGTAAGGCAAGAAAGGAGTTACGGTTTCATGGGTGCTCGCAAATCGTGAAAGATGTTCGGTCACCACTGGAAATAGGATGTTTGCTCAGTTCGGACTGTGATGCTGAAATCTCTGACCTGAAAAGTGTGAAATCAGATCTTTGCCCTGGTTTTGAACATTCCTGAACCACGTTTTTTTTTTAGATTGGGAAGACAGTTAGGGGAATTGTTACTATATCGTTGGCACAGTCAAGCCGCCTTCCCTAGAGATTTGCTGTGAGCTATTTTCAGAAAGCCATAGTGGGGGGTAGATGAAGCTTTGGCTCAAGTCTTTTTTTCTGGCCATGTTCTTGCTCAGTTGAGTTGGGGGATCTGTGAGGTACACAACAAAATAAATGTGTGAGCTGCCTCATTATCATCATGTGCTCTTAAACTAAAGCAGAGATGAAACAGTTGCACCAAATATCAGGGTTTTTTTCCTGTCTGAGGTAGCTCCTTGTGAGCCAGCTGGCTGTCAGTATTGTGGTTTTGGTTTAAGGGTTGGTTCCCAGCCAGCAAGGACAATGTGACCTAAAGCCTTGTGATGGTACAAGGCCTCAAGAACATGGGTTATTTTTAATGTATTATTAATAGCTGATGTGGATGCTGTCTGGATTCTTAATGGCTGGAAATGTTTCTGTCATGATGAATATTCAGTCTTCTAGTCTCATGATCTGTAAGAATCAGCTTTCAGTGAGAAGTTTTTGGTTTTTTTCTTCTCGTTAGTAGCAGCTTAGTCAAGTATGTTGGACAGATACTTTGAACCATTGATATTAAATATTCCAAGGGAAATTTAAAGAGAGAACAATCTATTTTAATCCTTTTCCCCAACTTACGTAATAATGTGTCATTCTTCTAGGGCTGGAGACCAGATGCATGGGCTAGTCACAGTTACCGCCCACCAGAGTAAGTCTGCTTCTGTTTCTGATCAGTTTGTTTGGTTGTGCATTATTAACACAATACATTTGCATTTGTATTGATGTGCAACTCAGTGTTCCGTTAAATTTATCATTATGGGTTTGTTCTCTGTGATTTATATTTGGAGTAGAATATTTGATGCATTATTTACATTGGAATTAAGTTGATTTGTGTTTGGTTGAGCTTAACAGTAGAGTTGTAATCACAGAATGGGTATGGGTGGAAGGGACCACAGTGGGTCCCACCCACTGGTCCATCCGATCCAACCTCCCTGCTCAAGCAGGATTATCTTAGAGCACATGGTACAGGATTGTGTCCAGATGGTTCTGGAATATCTCCAATAACAAGAGACTCCACAACCTCTCTGGACAATCTGTTCTAATGCATAGTCACCTGCACAGTAAAGACATGTTCAGATGACAGCTTCCTCATGTTCAGATGTAACTTTCTTTGCACTTCTGTCCATTGCCTTTTGTCCTATTGCTTGGCACCGCTAAGAAGAACCTGATGACTTCATCCTCTTGACACCCTCCTCAGAGAATGTCACTCAGAGCTTTCATATATATACATTGTTTTTCTTGAATAATGTGTCTGCAAAAGTAGAAAAAACATATTTTAACTATTGACTGCTTTTGCAGGTATTACAGTAAAAATTATAGAGAAGCTGTTGTAAAGGGTTTTTACAAGCAATTTTGTTTGTGCTTTTAAAATTTAAAACCTTATAGTGGCTTTGGCAGATAAGCAATATCTACTGTTTCAAGGACCGTGTTTGGTAGTTTAGGCAGTTTCATTTACTGGAATGCCCAACAGCCAGTGTATCTTTCTGCGCTACTTTACAAGTATGTATGACCATGACCTTGGATTGTTCATACCAGAGTCCAAGAACTTCAATTTTTGTGTACTTTCAGTCATTATCTAATGAAAAAACCTGCAAAATAAGGAGCTCTCTTATTTCAAGAAGTTGTAATTGGGTTGCTTGGAAAATTGATGGTAAAATATAAAAAATACATATTCATGGTGCTCTGCAGTATGCCTGGAGTAAAGAAGGCACAGAGATGCTTTGATGAATTGGAGATGTTTTAATTTCTTTAAGCAGAACAAAATACTGAAGTATAGTTGTCTTCCACTGTGCCAAAAAACTTTGGAAGGTTTGCATCTTGAGGAGTGATTACTTCTCTGTTCCCTCTATTGACTGATTAGAGAGGAATGTTGACACAGGCCTGCTATGGAAGACAGGAGCAATGATCTTGTTGCAGCAGTTCCTGTTGGGGGGGGTAAAGACAAACTGCTGTGCTGGGAGTGAAGAAGGGTCCTTTTTGTAGTAGAGCCAGGGTGCTCTGCTACTGTTAAAGAGAAGAAGCTCAGTGGCCAGTTGTAGGCCCAAGCTGCAGGCCAAATTTCTACCTGAGCATGTGTAGAACAGACTGTGACTGGACATGGACTCATTCTTGTAACTGGACAAGGAGAACCTGATCTCTAGGTCATTGGGTGATTAATGTAAACAATATAGTCTCATATATAGCTGTAACTGTGTAGCAAGAAGGCAGACATTTTGCAGTCTTCTTAGAGAGCAGACCCTCTGCCTGGCCGTGAGACATGGCCAGGTAGAGAGAGGCGTGTCCAGGCCACCTAGACACACGGTCTAGGGGGCATGGACATGGAGTCTGCTAGAAAGGTAAGCTATGCTTAGAGTTAGGCTTGGAAGCAGTAGAGATAGTTTAGTTTAGGATTAGACTAGCGTGCTGGCACGCAAATAGTTAAGTAAATACCTGAGAAACTTAATGAAATCCAGCCTTCTCATTTTTCCTGCCTCTCAGACCCCAGGACACAACAGCCAGTTGCTGAGCTGAAGCAAGAGGGGCTGATAGGGATTTGCTGAGCAGGCCATATCCAGTTGCAGGGAAACTTTTGTGAAGAGATAATAGTAACTAATAGGCAGTTTGCTTTTACCATAATTAAAAATAAAAGAACATATTGCTATTAATATAATTTTAACTTCCTGCAGGGTGCCATGCGTAGATCTAGGGCGGTTGGGAGATTCTGATGAAGAGGCAATTATAAATTAATTCTGTGCTGAATAGTGTTTAAAATTCCTGTGTTGCAGGAGTTTGTAAAAATACCACATGTAAAACAATTGATTGCTTGTCCTTTTTTTCCTGTAGTTTTAGGATGGGGACTCTTACATATCATACACTGGGAGTTGTCCTCACACTTGCCAGTTAGATTCATCTTCAGACTGGAGAACGTCATTACAAACGCCATATGCACTGCATCAACATGTTAGTCTGTCACTACAAGTATCTTTATATTATGCCCCTTTAGCAGTAATTTAGAAAAGCATACACAGCTTTTTTTATACAAGTTCTCTTTATTTTTTTTGCTTCTGGTTAAGCTCGTATCTCCAGATACTATTGGGCCAAAATATTTTTGGCACAGTACTTTTTACTGAGAAACCTCTAGAATATTTAAAAACCTCTATTTTCTTATATACCTTAGTTTTTCTTTGTTGGTTGATACACTTATCCTTTTATTGTACTTACTTTTTAAGAGATATATTAATAGCTAGCTTTATTAACAATTTGTCAAAGCAACTGAAAAATATAATACTTTTGAGATAGCAGGTAACTTTGGTTTATCTTTCCAAAGAAAGTGGAACTTAAAAAAAATAACAAAGGTAAAATTGGTAGTAGTCATGGAAGTATTTCTTCTATGGAAGAACAATTACTTCTGGCGAAAAGAGAACTTTTGTTGGAGTTACTTGTAGATACATCATAGGATTTTTCTTAAGGTTGTTGTCTGTAAACCAGAACTGTGACATAAACTGGAATTATGTTCAATTTGTCAAATTTCCTGACCACATATTAGTATTTTTTTCCCCTGGATGACTAAGAAACTTAAACACCACTAATCTTAGGTGCCTTATAAGAAAAAAATCAGTAGCCAGATGCTAACATTTTGGTTCATAGTGCAGTACAACATTGTTCAGGATCAATATTTGCTATAACAATTTTAAGAATTAATTTAATTACTCAATAGTTACAGTTCCCTGAATGCAGGAAAAATTTTCCTTTAAACTGCTATATTTGAATTAAGTTTGAACAAATGAATGTGACAGGTTTTTATTTGATCATGATACATATTAATTTCTGTTTTCCTTTAAATAGGTGTCTAGAAGATTTTGTCAGAAAAATATGGAGGTAAAGTAGCTGAAAAAATATGGACTGACAAAAAACATTAGCAATTTAGTACTATGGTATATACTCCGAAAAAAGTTTTAACTTCTTTTATGTGAGAGGAACTAGCTTATTGGAGAAACCTTTTAGTCTGCAGTCAGTCCATCAGTATTTTGAGTGTTTCATATGTGATAATTAAAGGGAAAATGCTGAAGTACTAAAAACAGTGTTCTACTTGTAGTCTGTTGTCATGGTTTGACTCTGGCTAAAAGCGGAGAGCCCACACATAGATCTAAAATTTCTCAGAGAAGGGAAAAAAAACCCCTCGACTTTTGTGATAAGGATTACAAGCAACTATTTATTAACTACTTCACACAAGCAAAACAGGCTCTAACTTAGAATATTAAGTATTTACTACTACTACTACTAAAATCAGAGCTTAAGATTTAAGAGTGGGAAGTTTGACAGATGTTACAGACACCTTTCTCGCCCCACCCCTTCCTTTTAAGATCTTTCACCTTCCCCCAGCAGCTCGGGAAGGGGCGGGGGGGGGTTACAGTCAGACGTGATCTTTGCTGCTGCTCAGGAGAGTGAGAGAGAGAGTCCCACCCCAGTTTTCCTCGTGGGGTCTTCTCCACGGAAACAGTCTGTTGCAAACTGCTTCTTAGTGGATTTGTTACTAACAACAGTTTTTTCAGGTACTGTTGTCACANATTCAAGAGACTTGATATACAGAACTTTAATTCAGGAAGAATGCTACCTACATGATTATTGTTTTCATAATCATGAACCATGCATAATCATGGCAAAAGTCTTACAAGCAGTAATATGTTTTTTATTCAAGTGTGTCATGGTTTAACATCAGCCAGGAACTAAGTGCCAGGCAGCCGCTTGCTCACTCCCACCAGCAGGACTGAGGAGAGAATTGGAAAGGTAAAAGTGAAAAAATACTGAAGGGTTGAGATACAGACAGTTTAATAGGGAAAGCAAAAGCAATGCACACAAGCAAAACACAACAAGGAATTAATTCACTGCTTCCCGTGGGCAGGCAGGTGCTCAGCCATCTTCAGGGCTCTGTCCTGTGTGACAGTTACTTGGGAAGATAAACACCATGACTCCAAACATCCCCCCTTCCTCCTTCTATTTTGTATGCTGCGTGTGGTGTCATATGGTATGGAACATCACTTTGGTCAGTCAGGGTCCTCTTTCCCATCTGTGTCTTCTCTCAATTTCCCGTGCATCCCCAGCCTCCTCATTGGTGCAGTGGTATAAGAAACAGAGAAGGCCTTGGCTCTGTGTAAACACTGCTCAGCAATAACAAAAACATCTCTACATTGTCAACAGTGGTCAGATAAATCCAAAACATGGTTTTGTACTAGCCAGCGTGAAGATGATTAACTCTGCCTCCACCAAAACCAGCACAAGGTGTAGAAAATACCCTAACTTAACAATGTTTTCTCTTTTTGGAAGAATTAGAAAATACACTGATTAGCAATCCATTATTTCAAAAATATTTAACTTATGTAAACCTAAGATGTATTCTAATGAGCCTTTAAAAAAAAAAACCAACCCAGAAGCGTAACTGAAAGGAAAACCACTTTTGAATTAATTTGTACATAACTTGTGCCCCTTGAAACAAATAATATAGTGACTTGCAGAGCAGGACTCCAAATTGTATGGAGGTCAGTGTGAATCTGCCAAGATCACAATTTTGTATGTTTCCCTGTAAAACCAAGTATTTTCTCAACTGGAAAAAAAAAATTGCGTTTCAATAAAAACTGAAATAGCTAAATGTTTTTTGGTCCTTTTTAAATAATGGACTAAAATGTATTACTTTTTAGAATGTGTGCTCAACATAAGTATTTATGCACGTCTTAAGATGTAACTGTAAGCATGTAACTGTGTTTAAGTTGTTTTCCTCTGTATGTCCTTATAAATGTGCAGTGCAAACTTACTTGAGTTCTTATAGCCTTTTTAGATCTGAATGCTTGTAATTTCTGTTTCTTTATCTTTTTTTTTTCTTAAAACTTATACATATAATTCTGTCTAGATGCAGGAGTGCTAACAGAAGGTTGGTATGGCTTTATCTGTTTCTCAGGGTCTTTCTCCCTTACTTCTGTGCTCTCCTTTATCTCTTCTTGCTTCCTTTCTGCCTTCGTTATGTCTTAAATACTGGGTGCTCAATGTACTGGAGTGTATCTTTGGTTCACTTACCCTTTTTTTGCTCTCCCTCTCTCTCTTTTTTGCCTGACTTGCTCCCCACTTCTTGTTTTGTTGCGACTTTCAAGCTGTTCTAGAATATTCTAATGTATTCCTCTGAGCAGCCTTTATTTTTGCATTGCTTGCTTCTGGGCCTTGACAGAGCTTTCCTTTAGTAAGATATATTCTAGCTTCTTCAATAACTATGTAAGTAAATCTTCCCAAAATAGGTCACTTTTGGAAGAATAATTTAAATATAGTCTTATCATTCAGGAATTAACCAGAAAGGATGTGAATCCTCTTTTAAAAGAGAAATGTTGACTTTCAAAAACATAAATCTTTTTGGGTTTTGAGAAGTGGTTTTCTAGAGCAGGACTTGCACTGATGTTGCAAGATGAATTGCGTCAAGTAGAGATGCTAGATACGTTCCTTCAGTTCTAACAAAACTAAGGTGATTGTAACATAAACATAGAAAGTATTAATTATCAGGGAGAGAAAAAAGAATGGAGTCTTGGCCTTCTGTCATTGCTGCTGATTCTGCTGATCACAACTTCCGTTGTGTGGAGCCCTGAAATGGGCTTAAAGATAAAAAGGTACTTAACCTGTTCAGCAGATGTTGTTCTAGAGAACGAAGTCCCAGTGCTCATACTCATCTGCCATACAAGACTATTAGAACTTCCAACTGAAAAATGTCCATCAGCCTATTTTCAGCCATCCAAAGTCTAATGTCAGAATATCCATTTTAGTGATCTGTAGCATTATGTTATAGGGTGGAACCACCGAATCTGTCTTATTTCTTTAAAAGTGATGTGAAACCTTCTGACTGTACTTTTTGTATTTAAAAATGGTAGAATTTAAAGACTAGTGAAAATTAAGCCTGAGTATGCAGTCATGTTTGCATTTTTTCTTAATTTGAAGCATCATGTCAAGAAGTTTCAGAAGTTACTTTGGATAGAAATTATAAATGCTGTTTTCATTTAATAGATCAACGAGAGACATTTATACTGATTACTCTTTGCTTTGATATTCTGTTTTGGAACAGAAGACCAGACCAGAAAATCTGCCTTCTGCAACAGACAGATACAAATTGAAGTCTCATCAATAGGAAGCAGATATGAAGGAAGAATATAAGCAATATCCTCAGAGAATTGCAGAAAAGAAAAAAGACCACCACCAGTATTCAGACATTTCAATAAAGGTAGTTGTCAAAATAGTAATCACATTTGTAAATAGCAAATGCACATTGGTATTTAATTACGTCTTATGGAGAGGTTTGCACATGTATGTAATTAATTTTTTCCATGTTTTTATTGCAAAGAAATAAAAATGTGTAATTTCAGCATTTAAGGCTGAAGAGGAAATAAAATATAGGAAGCTTGTTTCAGTTGTTCTAGAGCGAGAAACTGAGGTGCTCTGAGAATTTGTGTGCTTATATTCTCTGGTAAGCAAAGTAAGAATCTGGCCTCATAGTGCACCTCTAGCCTGAGCATGAAGATTAGCATGAGTGGTAGGGAAGAACATACAGCCTAAGACCATGAGAAACAGCAGGAAGATCTTGGTAGAATGTTATTTCCAAACCCAGAAATTCATTCAAACTCTTTTATTTTTTAAATATGCAGGTACTTTAATTCTTACTCTATTGAATTGTGACTGTATATAGAACTTAAAGGAGAAATGAAAGATGTAATCTGTTCCTTTGGGAACTATTAACACTAAAAGTGGAAAAGAATATGGGGTTAAAATAATGAAAGATTATTATCTATACTTTTTGCTTTTATGTTGTATAATTCTGCCAGGTTTGTTTTGTGTTTATAAATTACAACTAAGATGCAAAGAAGAAAAGGTCAGTGGAGAGAAACTGGAAAACAAAGGGCTGAAAAAATCAAATGTTCCTGTTCTGGAAGATATAGCAGAGAAGGGTGGTTGGACAAGGAAACATCACTGTGGGTGTAAGGAAGCTGGAAATGTAAATAAGCAACAGCTGTGAGGACTGTTTGGCTGCTAAACTGCTGAGGGTAGATGACCATTTAAGAATCTGACTGAGAAGTTAAGTGTACAGATGTTGAGGGAACATACTGCGCTCATTGCTTTTCAGAGAAAAGGTTTGTGGTGAATAACGAGTTTACTGACTTTACTTGCTTAACATTCAGCAGAATGAAAAGGGAAGGTCTTACATAAGACAAAGATTGTTTCACGTATTTTTTTTACTGTTTTACACATTGTTGATAGTTTTAAAAGACCTTTCTCCTCTTACAGTCATGCTTCCAGTGTTCAGATAAAACTTGGAGAACTTGAATATGAACTATGAATAAGTGGTGAATGAAAAAAAGATCGGTTATTTTGTGGTCTAGTTTTATGTTTGGTGGCAGATGAGAGCAGCCAAGTGATTCTGAAAATAAAGAAATAGGCAGCAAGTGTATACTGGGAGAGAAAAAGCAGGACTGGCCTTTTCCGGTGGTTCTAGGTTCCAGAAAGATACTTTCAAAGCACTAGAATCATGCATGTCAGTTCTTATCACAGATTTTAATACAATGTCTATCAGAACAATTCTTTGTGTTAGATATTATCACTACCTGATTAGATTAATAAATCAAAACCTCTTCAGTTTTCAATATACTTATTTTAGTTGATTAGTAGAAGTTGTAATAATTTGCTGGAAAGAAGCTGCTCATTGAGGAGCACTGCTAACAAAACCAAATCTTTTGATTTCTGTCCCTTCTTACTTGCTTCTGTAAACAGTCTTCTTTGTCTGTTTTCTTCATATCCTCTTCATAAGAGATACTTCTGTAGATACTTCTGAGACTGATTTATGAGTCTGTTAGAACCAGTTCAGCAGCACGCTTTGGCTTTTCTCTGTCTAGACTGTATTTAACTTCTTTGCTGGTCACAAAGCAGCCTCTCTGCGGTGGCGAACTTGGAGCTGTGTGCCGAACAGCACATCCACCACTTTCTCTTGGTTGTTCTTAAGCAGAACAGAAAAAGCATGAGCTCTTTCTTCTTTTGAGAGGTACTACAGTTTGCTTTCTCTGACTTGTTGCAGGTTTTTCATAAAGCTTGTAGGAACACAGTATTTTTGAGAATTTTTTTAATTTGTTTTTATATAAATGACAGCTGGTAAGTATTCAAAAGATACAAGGAAAGACTAGAGAGCAAGATTTATAAGTTCACTTTCTGTTGAAAGCTGTGCTTAAAACGTTAAGTTTTAATTAGCTTGAAGTGGAAGAAGACACTTCAAAAAGTAAAGAAGAAAAAAGAGAAGTACTTTTAAATAAATTGTTGAGGAATAGGTGTGTGGGTTTTTTGTTTGTTTTATTCATTAAATGTGATTTATGAAAAGAATGTATTTTTATGTAGGGTACACAGCTTGAAGATGGACATAATGATGATTTTGTAGCTCTTGATGAGAAAGCTCTCCTGCAACAATGCTACACAAGTAAGCCCTATAATATGCAGCACAGTATAACGAAATCAGAAGCTGTAAGTGTTTTGACTGATATTATACTATTAACCATCTAGACCCGAAGAATGACTTCCCAGATGTTCAGCAGAAGTTATGTCTTTGGTGGTTTGGTTCTAATATGTGATAACACCCATTGAAATCATGTGAGTTTAAACATTTCTTTCAGTGAAAGTGGAACTGAGCAATCCAGTGAGCATTCTTTAAGTCTTACCTGCAATGCTTTTCTGCAGTACTGTATGTAAATGAGAATGCAACTTACGAATAATGAATACAGATGCATTCATACAATTAAGAACTGAGTGAGTTGACTGAACTTGAACATATTGTTACATTCAGGGCCGGCAGTTGGACTTTGATGCTTGTGGATCTCTTCCAACTCAGAATATTCTCTGATTTCCTCTGATCTCTGGCTTTTAGCTGAGCCTGTATTCAATGATCCATGGATTCCATGATTCATCAGGTCTGCTGCTAATATTAGATTGAGTCAATGACAACTTCGGCCAAGTCTTCAAGCTCCAGGGATTGAGCTTCTACAGCATCTCTAGGCAACATCTTCATGTCATACAATACTCTCCATGTGAGGAAGTTCTTCCTATTGTCCATAACAAGCCTCCAAAGGCTCAGTGTGCAACCTTTACCTCCTGTTATATTGTCGCCTACTGTCAAAAAAAGTTTGGTTTGTCATCTTCCCTTTTGTCACAGGATGTTTTCAGAATGCCTCATAGCTGCTGGTTCTGCAAACTGAAAAAACTCAAGCTCCCTTAGCCTCTCATTTCAATTGCTTTGGCTCTGATTCTCTGTCAGAACCCTTCCAGGTTTCTCCCATGCCTATTGATCTTGGGAAGGAGGGACCCCTGAAAACAAGTATGGTCTCACTAGCATGCATAGAGAGGAATTAAAACTTTTCTTATATGGATGTACGCAATATGTTTCTTTAATTTCTTACATAGACGTAAATTTTGCTCTTTTTAGGACTGAACAATAGAAGTCTTACCCATGTTAGGCTAGCTCTTAAATTCAGGATTACTTACAATGATGAAGAACCTTGATTCGATACACAATGATTCAGTATTTGGATATGCAAAGTGATGGCTTTCATAACTGGTTTCTGAAAGTATTGTTGAGTAGAGTTATACATTCTCATGGAATATTAAGCCCTGGGAAATTTTATTATTATTATGTTTTTAAAATAATATTTCTAATTTATTTTGTTTGCTTATGACTATGCACAGAATTTTGCATCATTGCAAGCACTTACTCAATTTCTAGTTTTGTCAAACTGAATGCAGATTTTTCACTACTGAGGTCACTATTCATTTTCATGATAAAATCTTTTGAGAAAGTAATTTTATGAAGAACTTGAGGAAGCTGTTATTTTTAGAATAAATTTAAAAATCTATACTATAGGCTGAAGATAATGGAAAAAATATCACTAGAGTAACTACTTAATGTCAAATCAAATAAGATGAAAACACTGAGAGCAGTGCAGGACCACAAAATAGTAGGTACTCTGCAGATGGCATGCTCTAAAAGGAAGTCAGGAGGTGTGTGAGCAAGGTGTTACTGGGACCTTCAGAAACCCTTGTGTTGTTGATTAGCACTCATGGTTACACAGGCTGGCTTTCTCTTTCTAGGAGCATCTCAGGTTCTTCCACGTTCAAGCTTCTAATAGTGGTAGGAGTAATAGAAAAAATCGGCAGTATTGACTGCCTGCATATTAATTCCACTGTGTACATGTTGCCTCAATTGTTGGCATTTGATTTTAAAGTGCTTTAGAATTTTAGTTTTGAATACAAAACGTTAACATATCCTTTTTTT
>WEIV01027096.1:235063-261812 GCA_013390005.1 Calyptomena viridis
GTCTCCTCCAGGCTGAACAGACCAAGTGACCTCAGGTGCTCCTCACACCCCTCAAGGCCCTTCACCATCTTCATTGCCCCCCTTTGGACAGTCTCTAATATCTTTATATTGCAGTGACTAAAACTGCATGCAGTATTCCAGGTGAGACACCACTAGTGCAGAGCAGAGTGGGACAATCCCCTCCCTTGACCAGCTGGTGATGCTTTGCCTGATGCCTCCCAGGACACGGTTGCCCCTCCTGGCTGCCAGGGCACTGCTGACTCGGATTCAACTTGCCACTGACCAGGACCCCCAGATCCCCTTCCATGGCACTGCTTTCCAGCATCTCCTTCCCCAGTCTGTCTGTATATCCAGAGTTGCCCTATCCCAGGTACAGACCAGCACTTCCCCTTGTTAAACTTCATGTGGTTGGTCATTGCCCAGTCCTCTAATTTGTTGAGGTCTCTCTGCGGGGCCTCCCTGCGTTTGAAGGAATCAACAGCTTCTCCCAGTTTTGTATTGTCTGCAGACTTGCTTAGTGTCCCTTGCAGTCCTGTATCCAAGTAATTTACGAAGATGTAGAGTACAGGGCCCAAGACATGACCTATTTCTAAATCATTATATGCTTTACCAACAGGGAGCTAATCTGAATTTCCAAAGTGTTGATCATAACCTTCCAGAAAGTGTTAAGCAGAACCCTGTCTTCACCATTCATTTGATAAATATTGATGAAGCAGCTATGGATTTTTTAAAGTAAGTGCTGCTAACTGTTTTTCGAATTACCTCCCCTTCCTTAAGCAAAAAATATTTTTTCAATAAGGGCTTCTAATACTTTATTACTTATACTGCTAAAAACAGAATCCATATTTAGGCTCTTGTTAGGAGAAATTAGTAATAGAATTTAGTGGATTTTGCATAGTTCAGTAACTTTCTAGAATGCAAAGGAGTAAATTAAATTATGAAGCTGTCTTACTTGCTGTGTTTGAAGTCACATGTTTTATATACAATTTTTATACTGAAAATGTTCTTATGTGATGAACTAAAATACTACACTTGGATAAATTTTTTTTTTAATGACTAGCATTATTATTGAATCTTTTGTGACATGTATGTTAACAGCTTATATATCAGTAATGATTATGCAAGTGTTTGAACACACCTAGGAGAAGAATGGGAGATATCTCTCGATGGTTTTTCTTTTTCATTTTCTTTTTCCTTCCTTTCCCTTCATTCTTTCAGGCATTCCTACATGGTGAAGACTTCAGGCATTGGGACAGGATTTCTGCACTTAATTATTCAAAATAGGTTTTACTAAATTAAAAACTCCAGAGTCTGAAAGATGAGGATTTTAGAATTTTTGCAACTGATTAGGTGAATGGTTAATTTTGAGTATGCGTCTCATACCAATATCTATACAGAAGTAATCTCTCTAGGGAATGATGTATCTTTCTCTGTGGCTTCTGGCTTTTACTGTGAGTATACTGCTTCTTAACACAAATAAAATCTTGGTATGAAATTTACCATACTGCTGTGCCTGCCTGAACATGGAAGTTATTTTACAGTGTTGGAAATACAGTCAGAGCGTGATTACTCAAATTTTGGTGAGAGATGTCAGCTGATAGGATGTTACAAGGTAAAAATTTTTGTGATACCATGCAATGATAGGAGCCTTGAAAGGATCTCTAGTCCATCCCTCCAGCTCAGAACAGGGTTTACTACAGCAGATTGCTGAAGGCTGTATCCAGCTGGGTTTTTAAATACCTCTGAGATGGAGACTGCAACCTCTGTGGGCATCCTGTTCCAGTGTTCAGTCTGCCTCACAATATAGAAGTGTTTCTGATTGTTCGGAGGGAACCTCCTGTGTTTCAGTTTGTGCCCATTGCCTCTTGTCCTGTCATCAGGCACCAGTGAGCACAGCCTGTCTCAGTCTTCTTTACTCCCTCCTTTCAGGTATTATACACACTGGTAAGATCCTTCAAGCCCTCTCTTCTCCAGGTGAAACAGTTCCAGGTCTCCCAACTTCTCCTCATATATCAGATGCTTTGATCCTTTCTTGATCAGGAACAGCAATAACAAAATCTCAAATATATTCAGTATCTAAAGACTACTTTTGTTAGGGCAACTTGATTATTATTTTTCTTTCTGCAAGTGCTTAGACACATGAAGCTTGTTCTCAGTTACAGTAATACGTAGAGAATATTTTAGTAGAAACAGGGTATTCAGTGCTCACTGAGGCATGCATGCACAATCCAGTCTTTCAGTATGGTGGCAAGGACAGCGTGTCCTTGAGCCTGAAAAAATAAGGAGTTTGAAGGACATAAACAAGAAGGGAGGATAGAGAGCCGGGTGCATTGGCCGTGAGATAGGCAGGTAAAGACAGTGGGCTTACGCGTGATTGCTGTGAGTTAACTAATCAACTATGGGGAAGGGACGCGTGAGCAAAAGGTGTTATCCTATCAAAATGCTTTTTAGGTCGCGTGGACATGTCTGAGGCTTACAAAAATGCTGACTTGTGGAGAAATAAATGAATATTGACTATACCTCTATGAGGAGTTTGTCTTTGATTCGAATCTTTGATTATAGAAATATGTACTTGTATGGTGCTTAGTACCAATTGTTCCCTCTCTACAAAGTTTCCACAAATAAAACATGTTTAATTTAAGATAGTTTATCTAAGAAATTTACATCTTGAAAGCCTATAATTCTGGTAAACAGCTTTTTCTTTTGTTGCTGATCTTATACTTGCAAAATTTGGAGTCGATCCAGTGTTATCTCTGAAAGCTCCAGAAAGACCTGCTCACTGGGTTATAATTTTTGATTTTTTGCTACCTGTGGTGAAATAGATTATTTCTTTTTTATGCTCTCTCTGTATTCTTCCCATTAGTGACTAAATTTCAGACAGTGAAATCTGTCTTTTACTTCTGTGTGAGAGTGTTACAGAACTCCCTATTCTCTGGTGTAAAACTCTTGAATTGAGTCCTCTTACCTTCATTACTGTACTGACACAGAATCCTGCTCAGGTACAGTCCAAAAGGTCTTTCGCAGGTTTCCAGGAGGACCTATGCCCTGCTGTCTCAAACCATGAATATTTTGGTTTACATGTGTTTTAAAGGGAGTACATTGGCCTCTGTAGGTGGTTGATGACTTTCCAGTTTAGGTGATTTGATATAGGCAAGCTTTTAGGGATTTCATAATTGGAGAGACACAAAGCAGAGATGAAATGTCTTAATGGACAGCAAAGAGGTAAGTCTTTGACCTCAAAAGGCAGGAAGAGTATGTCATGGCAAAGCACTAGTGAGCAAGCAGCTCAGATTTGACAGTAGTGGTTTTTTGTTTGCTTTTCTGTTGTGATTAAAATAATTCTAGGACTTCATTGTTTCTGGTTTTTTGTTTTTTTTTAATCTTCCAGTATGTTCTTCCACGATATTTTTTTTATCAACCTTTATAATGGTTTTTGATGAAGGCTTATAGGAAACCCTTCTCAGAAGGGAACTTGCCAGGAAAAAACCACAAAATTTAACCATAATTCCTAGATATGCTGATCCAGCTTTTGATCTATACCCTTGCTATTTGTCTTCTAAAGAGAGATTTGTAACTACTTCATGTTTTTTTTCTGTTAGTGATTAAATGTAGTTTCTTTAACCATGAGCTGAAGATTAGAATTGTCTTAAAATAAATTTCTGGAGATTTTATGCACAGGAGGAATTATTCATTATTAATAATTAGTAGAGGAGCTGCTAATATGCATATCTGTAGCTGTTCAGGAAAGTCTTTTGTGGGTGCCCTCTCAAACTCAAACAGTTGGATATTGTGCTTATAAGGGTAGTATACAAATTAAATATAAAGTTCTGTATGTTGTGGGTGTTTTACTACAACTGTTTTGAATATGGTAGTATTACATGTAATTTCACCAATCAGCATTAATTTTTATTTCTTTAGAGCTTCTTCTGTGGGATTCAAGCAACAGTGTTCCAAGCAAGTGGTCAATGACAGCAAAGTTTTCAAGAAGATTCAAGGTTTGTGTCTACCAGAACCACTTTGATTTTAATTTCTGCATCTCTGTATCTTACAACTCAGTGCAATGAACAATAGTGATGTTATAAAGATTTTATTTATATAAATGAAATTAAACAAAAGTTAGGTATTTATCAGAATATTATTAGAATCTCATACTAGCACAAATTAGACGTAAGAATGCTTTCTCCTATCTCTTTAAATAGTCTGGGAAAAGATTGTGGAGAAGGTAGAAAATAATTGTGAATGTAATCAATAAAATGTTAATCTCTATGTTGCCATAATCCCTGAAAAAATTCTAAAACATAACACTGATCCCATGTTAAACTGGCATTAAATTTCTTATTGCTGAAGTGTACAAGCACAGTCTTATTTCTTCCCTTAATTTTGTGCTAGATACTTCTTTTGGCCATTATTTCTATACATTGGTAAGTTGCTTTTTGATATCCTTTATTATGTTTATTAAAAATCGTGACTATACTTGAGTAGTATACTCTGGAATATATTACGTTTAGTAAATAAATTCTACTAGGCTCCTGTCTATAGTCTTTAGGACAAAGGCATAGCTTTGTGTTTAAAATTATGGAAGGATGTTTATGCAGTGCTGTGTATTATCTGTGTAACCTGCTACACTTTGCCCCTATTTTGCTTTATGATTGTAGATACAAGTAATTTGAAGATAATAGCAGGTAATAGATGCTCTGTTAAGAGTATGCTAAGAAACTCAGGCATCCCTAAAGTAAACCTCATATCTGAAGATTTTGATAAGGCTGTTGTTTTTACCTTAGAAATAGTTCTCTGCATATAATTCTGGAATGATTTTGTACTCATACTTGTTCTTGTTTCCACATGTATTTAACATGTTTGTACAATAAAGAAGCAACTCTGTTTCATTATGGAATGTTTGTATTGTTCTGAAGTCGCTTTGTGTGTTAAATTATGGTGTGTAATCATGTGATTTTATAATCACAAGTGATTTTATAATCTGAGCATATAGAAGGCAGTAGCCATTATCCTTTTCCTTCTGTGGTCTCTTTAAAAGTTTGTTAGATATTGCTGCTGCTTTATACAGTTTCCACTCTGTTACGGTTTGTTTTGAGGAAACCTTTTTTCCACTTTTGTTTGCAGGTGGGGGGTGTGCCTGCCCAGCCCCACAGCAGCCCCGAAGCCTCCTGCCTGCTGTGGTGCCTTGGACCGGGCCCTCCCCCCCGCCCCCGCCGGCCACNTCCATGTTTGAGCCCTCCTCTCCCATTCCCATCTGAGCCACGGGAGCTCCAAAACCCAGTCCTACCCCCCGCGAGCCCCCAGGAAGCCCAGGGGTTGGAGGGAGACCCTCTTCCCATCTCCACCAGGTTTTCTTGGGTTCCCCAAAGCCTAGCCCTGTCCCCCATGGGTTCCCAAATCCACTCCTTCCCTTTTTTTTTTCTGCCCCGGGAAGTCCCTGGGGGAGCCCTGGTCTTCACCTAAGCAGGGGATACATAATTTAGACTTTGGGTGCTTACATTGTTTGGATAAGGGTGTTTTGGTTTTCGATACATAATATATATACATATATATAGTTTGTTTGTTTGTTGTTAATAAATTCCTTTCTATCCTTATACTCAAAGTCTCGAACAATGTGATACTGGATTCACTTTTAATTTGTTTCAACTGTCTCTCCCCCTCAAACGGAGACACACTCAAATGTTAAGTAAGTGATTAGTTTCATTTTAGACTAGCACTTTTTCATCAAAGGTCAGGGACCCCAGATGCAGGGGTATGTCATTTTAACCACCCCTATCATAAGTAAATGTGGTGGTCTTTGCTTCTATATTGGCTCTATAACAAGTGGCCAACTTCAGGTAAACGTTGTGTCCTTTATTTCTCTAAATCCTCAGGTATATACAGAGGGACACTGAGTAAAAGAGGAGTTTGGGTTATAACAGGCTTAGGAAAGTATTTCCGACAAGTGAACAAGAACAGAAATGGTTTTCTCTCTCAGGCAGCCTTTAAAGAAGCTCTAAAAGTATTCCATTTGGAAATTCCTGAAAGGGTAAGTCTATGTGAAACTGTAATCATGGGTATTATCTTTCTTAATTTGTGGAATTGCTTCTTTTCATTGCTTAAACCTATAGTTTAATAGCTGATTTTTACACATTTTATTTTTGTGGTGGTTTGGAGGTTTTTGCCCCTTTTGATATATTGGCATTTCTGCATTCAGTTCTGTGTGAAATTCTTAAAAATAGAGATACATGTTTTGAAACATGCAATCTTTCTACATCATGACAAGAAGCAAATGTAATTGCAATCCATTTTTTTCTCTTTTGGCTTTAAAAAATAGTTTATGTGATTTACTTACGTGTTTTCTTCATTTTATGTACTGGGTTTTAAAAATAGTCCACAGCTATCAGAGCTGCAAATAATGTGAATTATGGTCATCAGGCATTATTTTTGCAAAGCTTTGACTTTGGATTTAGAAGTTTGGGTTTTTTTGGTGACAGTACTTTAGTTTTCCATTATAGGAAATGTTTTATTCTAGGACATAGTGAAGAACTTTGGCAAAATATTTTTAAATTGCAGGACTTTGAATCCTTATGGCTTATTCTTGATGAGAGCAAGAGTGATAAGGTTGACTATGGAGAATTTATTCGTGCCATATTTGGAGAAATGAATGAATATAGGAAAGCATTTGTGAGAAAAGTAAGTTTTGTTGCAGATATTCTAAGTGTAAATTTTTTGCAGTCTAACTTGGGAGTTAGTTGTTGAATTTTGTTGTTTGTTTTTCTTAGGTGTGTATCTGGAAATTGACTTTTTAAAGTTTCAGATCAGTTTATCAAAATAAAAGGAAATTAGAGGGCTGCACGCTGTTTCATTGTTGAATTAGTTAATTTTGAACTATAGAATTAATTTCTTTATTATTTTGAGTTTATGTATATGTTCCCTATTCTTATATATATCTGTGTAGACTTTTTTCCCCACAGTGCCTGAAATAGGAGGCAATAAGACTTGTCTCCTTAGAGACCTACAATTAGTCATTACATTTGTGAGACTTGTTATATTTGAAATGCCACTTGTTATATGTCTGTAATAATGTAGAGCTGTTTGCAGTATCAAACACTGATTACGAAACAGCCAACTAGTAGTGACTGGATATCAAGATCAAGAAAAATGACATATACTTTTGTCCTTTCAATCATGGAGGATCTGACTCTCCTAGCCTTATGTATTGAGCATGTGTATTGGAGTAAACTGAAACGAAAATCAAGCTGCTGTTAGTAGAGCTGAAGAGGCTCTGTGGAGGCTTCTGTCAGAATGATGCAGGAATCTTAGTAATTGGAGGAGGCAGAAGGGAAGCAGCTTAGCTTCTGATTCTAAGGAAGAACTAGAAATCATGGAGAGAAGACAAA
The DNA here is from genome assembly GCA_013390005.1 of Calyptomena viridis. Lineage (NCBI taxonomy): Eukaryota > Metazoa > Chordata > Aves > Passeriformes > Eurylaimidae > Calyptomena > Calyptomena viridis. The sequence goes on from WEIV01027096.1 coordinate 242,443, forward strand.
TTTTTTTTGAGTTGATGAGGCGACTGCATGTGATGTGAAAGCTGTTAGATAAAATAATCATGAAACTGCATTATCTAGAATAATTTTCTGGTATCTGGTGCCTTTTGACGTAATCCATTGCACAAGATCTATAAGTATGCGCTAGGTAGTTAAGTATATTTGATCTTTTCATCTTTCCACTTTTTCTTATATGCTTATATGAAACTCTTTTTTTGCCTGTAGGCTTATATGAAACTAGATTTCAACAAAACTGGGAGTGTGCCTATGGTAGATGTCAGGAAATGTTACTGTGCAAAGAAACATCCTCTAATATTGGCAGGTAATTCACATGAACAAACAAAAAAAATCTGTAACTGCTGCAGTCATCTTGATAGCAGAGATACCAGATCCAGAAACTGGTTGGAAATACAAACTGTTTTCATATTGGCTTAGACTTGAGCTGTTAAGGAGAATGTTTTTTTGTCTGATGACTTATAATGTGTCTATCCAGAACATGACTATAAATAGTAATGGAGTTCATATACACAGTTTTAATACTGCTCTTTATCAAGCTGCAAACTGCATATATGCAGAGTAGTTCTTTTCCCTGCCTGTGTAGGACTACAAATAAGCAGTTATTTCTCAGCTTTCATCTGTAAGTTATCAGTGACAAATATGATATTAATAATTTTCACTTAAAAGGATACTCTCATTTTCACATTTATTATTTTCCATCAAAATATGCAAGGATTCCAACTGACTTGGAGTGTACTCAGCACTTGAATGATTTATTCAGAAGGAACTTCATTTATTTCTGTGACAGGTTTGTCATCCTTTACAGAGGAAATGCTGATTTCTTCATTATTCATTCATTATTTTTTCAGGATTCTCAAAAATGTTTAAAGTCTGCTGTTGAAAAAATAGGAGTTTAAATATTTGTGTGTCAGTTTCTAAAATAAGATCTCTATGTACCAAACCACTCACTGTGAAAGTCTCCATAGTGTTGTTTTTACCTGTAGAAGAAAGAATTTTTTTTTCGTATTGCCAGTGATTTTAATGGTAACACAGGAAGATATATGGTAGTACAGGGATACAACATGTGATTTTTTAAGTGCTATAATGGCACATTTTTAGCATTTTTTCTCAACTATATGAAATAATTTTGAGCATTATCTTTATAAAGTCACTTGGACACAGATGTAAATTGCAGAACACTTTTCAAATGTTAATTTGCATCTTAAAGTTTTCCTAGAACTTTGAACTTGTATTACATTAAACACATGCTTTCTTACAAGATAACTTCTGAAATACCAGAATTTTAGTTTACAAACGCATTACTCAATTTCTGCAGTCATTTGAAGAAAAAAAACTTCTTGATCTCATAGTTCATTGCAATTGACTGACCATGTTTCTGTTGATCTTAATGCTATCATGCTATCAAAGTAAGGTGATTTCTATAGCTGGTACTAAGTAAGCCAATTACTTTATTCTGAAATTAGAATATTGACTTTGTTCATGAAAAAAATATTTGCAAGCTAGGATTTGAAAGTTTCTTGCCTGAAGTGTATTAAATGCTACATATTCACTGTTCTTTAAAATATATTTAATGGAAAAATATGCTTTCATAGGCAAAGCTGCAGAAGAAGAAATTAAATCATCATTTCTAGAAACATTAGAAGAGTCCTGCAGCAACCCCAATGAAGTATCCTGTTCTGAAGATTACTACGAAGGCTTAAGTTTTGGAATCGCGTATGACGATGATTTTGTTAATATCTTAAGAAACTCTTGGGGAATTTAGAGTGGAAGATGACAAAAATGAAGAAGAGATTTTCTAAACAAGGAGTGGCTAAATGAGGGAGGATTTAGTCTTGACGTACATTACTTCATAATTAATGTGTTAAATTGGTCTCAGGGACTGAAAACTTTACATTCTTTCAGAATAATACGTGGTAAATTTCTTGGAGTGTCTGTTGAGCTGTGCTAGCCACTCTTAATACAAATGCTGTTCATTTCTTTCAACTGGAAACAATAAAGACTGTTTCTTATACCAAAAGCCATCATTTTTCACATTAGAATAATGTGGCCTATTTTAAAATAAGAGCAAACTAGAATACTAAAATGCATGAAGGGGTATATGCAAGAGAAAATTTTGTTTTATGATGCATTGTGAAAAGTTTTAGATTTGATGGTATGAATATCAATAGTAGTTTTTCTTTAGAAAGTTTCTTATAGCATTCTTTGTCTTGTTTCTTATGTTGGTACTTAGCTTGAAATAGAGCAGGCCATCCTTTTCCAACTTTGAGGGTGTTTGCAGAGATGTTCACAGCAACTAGTTTCTTGGCCTGTAGACTATCTTGACTGATCTTGCTTTGTAATTTTGGTCAGGCATCCAAAGCTAAGCATTGAATCCCAAAGGTTTTATTAAGCACGCTTGTATTTTATAATCCATATCTTCCTTTCCTGTATTTTACCAAGTGGTTTTTAAAACAAATAATTTATATTTAAAGACCAATTTTCTTTATATCCCTGGGATTTTTTTTAACTAAAACTTAGCAATTATATATTTTGTCAAACTGATATATAGCACTTCTTACTTACTCTGAAAGTATAAAACAGAAAAGTATTAAAAAAAAAAAAAGACCCAAACAACCATCTCCATCACCATGAAAATTAAATCATAAATTAAAATATTCCTTGCTACTTCAAGTATTCAGATAGATGCTCTTTTCAATGTAATACATGTTATTAATTCTGTAAAATTCTTTGTTAAGAAATGAAAAAAAGGTACTATTAATTATACAGAGAGAGAGATAGCCTTTGGTTTCAATAGACCTGTCACTAAATTAACTGTATGCTGAACTGCATTTCTTAAGCCTATGTAATTAAAATATATTACTTTCCTTAGAGCTTGTCTGCCTGGTTTTGAATTTATAGTCTCAGGTTAACAGAACCTTCCTCTGAGACAGAATTTGTGTTTCATAGGAATTAAAGGGCAATGCTGGAATGCATGCTGAAATGAGGGACTTCGGTCCTTCTGTGGATGACTGGTATATTCCAGATAGAGTATTTCTGTGTTCCAATACCTTGTGCGGTTTTGTGTTTTGATTCTTTGTACCCTGACCTCAATTGTAACAAGAATTGCAGTTTCTGCTCTAAATACTCAAATGAGGGATTTTGGGGGGGTTCTTTTGGGGCTCCAAAAGTCTCTATGTATTGGTTTACAGGGAAAGGCAGATTTTGTCAATGGTTATTCTAAGCAGGAATTCTGATGTGGCTCATTACAATTTTCTTGCTCTCAATTCCTACCAGAATTTCTCTTGCTGGAAAGATTTTGTTAATTAGTGTTCCTGGAACCGGTGATTCTGAGAAGGGCAACTTTAGCAGGTTGCACAGGAATTTTTTGTAATGTTCAAATAACTGAAAAATACCAAGTGGCATTTTTATTAGTTTTTTAAAGAATTACCTGTTCTATTTAGACTTGTTCACTTAGTAGAATTGTACAAACAAATAAAACCATAGCTCAATTTAATAAATGAAAGTGATTGTGAAATGAGGTACTTCCTTTTGCAATGCTTAATTTTATTGTGCATCTTCTAGGAAGATTATGCAACATTTCCCTATGGAATGGAAAAATTCATGACAAGTGGATGTATCCTAATGGGCCTGCTTTTCACCAGAAGCTGTATAGGTCACAACTGATGCAAATTAATTGTTCTTTATTTTGTTCTTGTCACAGAAATGAGGTGCTGTTACAAGAATATTATTTCCATAGCTTTGGTAGTCATGCATTATTTTTTTTATTTGAAGACAGATCCCTAACAGGGTAATCTAAGATAAATTCTAAGGGGCAAAAATTACGGAAAATACAAGCAGGTACTCTGGTAATTATGTGAAATCTGCTAGGTATATCATTTCTATTAACTACAAGGTCAGTTACGCAGGTCCTGCTTGACCAACCTGATTTCCTTTTCTGACCAGGTAACCTGCCTCAGATAAAGGCTGTAGATGTAGTCTACCTGGACTTTAGTAAAGCCTTCAATACTGCCTCCCACGGCATTCTCCTGGAGAAGCCGGCAGACCATGGCTTGGATGGGTGCACTCTTTCCTAGGTTAAAACTGGCTGGATGGCCAGGCCCAGAGAGTGGTGGTGAATAGAGTTATATGCAGTTGGTAGCATGTTACTGGTGGTGTTTCCTAAGGCTCAGTATTGGGTCCAGTCCTGTTTAATACCTTTCGATTATCAGTAAGGAGATCAAATGCCAACTTAATAAGTTTTCAGACTATGTAGAAGTGTTGATCTGCTAGAGGGTAGGAAGGCTCTGCAGAGGGATCTGGACAGGCTGGATTGATGGGCTGAGGCCACTGGTATGGGGTTCAGTAAGGTGAAGTGCTGGGTTCTGCATTCGAGTAACAACAACCCCATGCAGAGCTACAGGCTTGGGGCCTGGAAGGGACCTCGAGGGTCAACAGCCAGCTGAACATGAGCCAGCAGTGTGCCCAGATGGCCAAGAAGGCAACTGGCATCCTGGCCTGTATCAGTTAATGTGCTCAGCAGGACCAGGGAAATGATCGTCCCCCTGGACTCGGCACTGGTGAGGCCACACCTTGAATCCTGNGTACACTCCTTGAATCCTGTGTTCAGTTTTGGGCCCCTCACTACAAGAAAGACATCAAGGTGCTGGAGCTTGCTGGTGAAGGATGCGGAGCACAAGTCAGATGAGGAGTGGCTCAGGAAGATGGGGTTGTTTAGCCAGCTAAAGGAGGCTCACAGGAGAGCTTATTCCTCTCTACAACTACCTGAAAGGAGGTTTGTAGCCTTCCCCCTGTCCTGCCTCGCTCCTTCTTCAGCCCAGGCATTGCTTCAGCCTTGGGCACTGGTAGGAGGAGGCTTCTTCAGGGCTTGCAAAGGGGTGAGTGTGCCCCTGCACTCCCCNCACAGAGGTTGTAGCCAGGTGAGGGCCGGTCTCTTCTCCCAGGCAAACAGTGACAGGACAAGTGGAAATGGCCTCAGACTGGGCCAGGGGAGGTTCAGGTTGGACGTCAAGAAAAAAATTTTCGCTGAAAGGGTGATCACGCATTGGAAAGAGCTGCCCAGGGAGGCGGTGGAAACATGTCATTTAGTGCTGTGATTTAGTGACATGGTGGTGTTTGCTCAAAAGTTGGACTCAGTGATCTTGAAGGTATCTTCCAATCTTAATGATTCTATGATCAGTAGCTACCTCAAAACATCAGATAAGTGTCTGTTTTGAATTTTTTAATGGCATTTACAAAAGTCACTTTTATCTGCCCACCCTTGTTAACTAAATTACAGATGGCAGCAAAAAATCCAAACCAACTTCTACCCAAGACTTGCCTACCATGCCTATAGTCCGTAAAATAACACATAAGCTGTATTCAAACAAGGGTCTGTGGTGTCTGACTTTTCATTAACACTGGTCTCAATGCCCTGATTAATTGCATTCTGACTTGCTTTTATTTACTTGTGAACATTTTATGAACCTGAATCCTTTTCTTTGATCGGTGCTTTGTAGCTTTAAAACTTTCTGGAGATATCTACTGGGATTTACTGCCTTTCAATGTGTTTCAAACAAAACTTGTACTACATTTGCTACCTTTGTCAGAATTGCCCTTGTTTTCGAAATTGGGATGTGTTCTTAGTTAAAGTGGGGTTCTCAAGGATGCTGGCTGGTTTCTTCTCTGAACTCGTGGCTTAATAAAACTAGTTGTCTTTGTGCCACTGTGATTTACACTTCTGCTAAGAAGTTTTAGCAACTTGCTATAATTGAGAACATCAGAAGTGCATTATGCTGTGAACATATTTTGTCCTTTTAGATGTGCAGGCTCCCAGAAGACAAGTAGAAATTAATGAAGTGATGTAACTCCTTATTCTCAATGTCTGTAAGTCTTCATAAAATGAATATGCACTGACACTGTAAGCTGGAATGCTTAGGAACACTTTGAAAAAGCTGAACAGCACAGGCACACAGAGCATTTATCTCTAGATACTAAAAAAGTTAGAACTGATTTCTAATGTGCTGAACAAAACAGGTAAGTTCCTTTGGCTGAAAAAGAAAAGGTAGAAAATCATGGTGGTGTTTGTTTGGGGGTTTTTTTGGCTTTTTTTCTGGATATTACTCTAATAATTTATCCTTCATACACAGCAATTCAGAGACCGAGAAAGTTCAGTACTTTTCCTCTTGTTAACCATCTTGACTTTGAGAAGCTGAGTCAGAACTACTCTATTGTAACCATGAGACATTTCCAGTGATGAAAGAGGCAAATAGTATTTCCTTTCAGGTCTACTTAGGGTATTTTTTTGACAGGGAACATTGCAAAGTATTAACTGAACTGGAAGGTACTTAGGAAAGAAATGTGGTAAGACATTACCTGCATGATGACTCTATGAAATATTTTGTTTTCTGGCTCCTGTACTTTTTTGGCACCCATTTTTGATTGTGAGGAACTCAGGGCTTAAAGATGACAGCAGTTTTGGGAAAAAAAATTAGGTCTGTTTATTACAGGTTTCTTAATGTTTATTAGAGCATCTGTTATGTTTACATGGAGTTTATAGTATCTGACTACCTGTTTTCTGATTTTTTTTTTCCCTCCTCATTCATGCATTACATCTTGCATGGAATTAATTAGAGTTGTGCACAGAAACTCGTGTTTGTTGCCACTGGCAGAATTTTTTGTCTCCAGCATCCCCAGGGAAGCAGCTTGAAGATAAGTAATAGCCATTTCTTTGTGGTTTGATTTTTTTGCAGGCTGCATTCTTATGAAGGATGTTTAATATTTTAACATCTTTTGCTGGCTGGTGTATTTTTTTTCTTTTTTTTTTTTTTTAACTCATCTGACCTTTTGCTGTTATTTTGCCTCCCAGTTTTAGGAGAAAAGAGGAACCTGAGAGACTGAAAAAGGTAGGAAAAATGGTATTTAGAAGGTATGCTGTCCAGCTATCTAACAAATGAGCATTCTCGCTGTGGACACCTGACACTGCTTTAAAACTGCCGTTTTGAGTAGTCTCAAAGAACCTCTTTGGTGGACTCCTTCCAAGCAGACCAAGACCTGAAATTTCTCCTCTTGGACACTTGAGGTCAGGAGGCACAAGCACTGGGGAGAACCTTGTGGTTGGCAGAGGCAAAGTTGCCTGCTTTGGTCCCAGCAGTGATATCTGCCTGCCTCGCTGCTGGGCTCTTTGGTTACTGCTGTGATGGTGGACTATTTTTGTAACCCTTGTTGGGAGAGGATTATGGGAAGAAGACTTCTTGCATATGTTTAGCTACCTACCAATGTGTTACAAGACAAGACTGTCCCTCTTATGAAAAAGCTGCTCTTTATAGCAGCTTTTCAAAACATCAGTCACATAGTACTGTCAAGCTGCAGACAAGTGCAATGGAGAGGGCAGAGACTGGGAAAACTAGAGAGAAGACAGGCAGAAGACTTCAAAGGAAGATGAAACAGCAGGGGTTTGCAAAGACATTTTGTAGCAGGGATCTGTGGGACTTCTTTGAATCATAGTATGATTGGATGGGACCTTAAAGATCATCTAGTTCCAACCCCCTTACTATGGGCAGGGACACCTTCCTCTAGACCAGGTTGCTTAAAGCCTCATCCAGCCTAACCCTGAACACTTCAATCTCTTCTTTTCTCTGTATTTGTTTTATTGCACGTCTCACATTTCGCTGTAAATCGGGAGTGAAACTTGACAAGATCTGATTAATTCAGGTTCAAAGGGGCTCTGTTCCAAGGATAACTTCTGGTAATTCTGGTGTCCTGTTTTTGTTTAACTAATTTTTAGAGTGGTTGTTGGCAGCTACAGAATCACAGAATGGGTCAGGTTGGAAGTCACAGTGATCCAACCTCCCTGCTCAAGCAGGGTCATTCCAGATCACATGGCACAGGATTACGGCCAGACAGTTTTTGAATATCTCCAGGGAGGAAGACTCCATGAGCTGTCTGGGAAATTTGTTCCAGTGCAGTCAGCTGTAGTCAGCCCTAATGCTAGTGGTACCTTGGGGTTGAAGCTGAGGACCCCAGCAACATGGTGGCCAAGATTAGAAATGAGTGGAAGGAACAATAGCTCGTTCCATGCCATGCTCCCCTTGTTATGCCTTTTGCCTTATCTCTGGAGCTGGAGGCTCTGTGTTTATTTTTATTTGAACCCTAACGGCAGCTTGTGGCTGTGGCTGAGGTCCCCAGCACCCCGATGGCCCAGATTAGAAAGGTGTGCAAGGAGTGGTGCAGTTCTGTGCTCTCCTTGACATGTCTTTTGCAGCCCCAGTGTCTCTGGAGCTGTAGCTTTGTGACTCTGAACCCTAACCCTAATGGTTGCTTGGGGCTGAGGCCGAGGTACTCAGCAACCGGGGTTGCCCAGATTAGGGGTCACAACACTTGTTTTGGGAGGAGCATGCTGTGGATGTTACCTGTGTTACACTGCTTTATACTTCACATGGGGAAATCCCATTCTGCTATAGGAAACCACAGGTTAATATCCATGGAAGCTGAATAGCAGCTTCAGGGATGTATCTTAAAGCAATATTCCTTTTTCTTACAACTTGTCATTAAGTGTTCACTTACTCAATACTCCTATGTCTAATTCTGGGATCCTGTGATTTGTCTTGGCATGAATTAAATCCTGCACTCACACTGGTAAAATTATTCCCCTGAAATAATTTCTTTTGACAATAGCATTTGCCTTGCAGATGCTAGTGAGTAACTGCAAGTTTCAGTTGTGAATACTGCAGCTGTTCTCATCCAGTAGACATTCTTGACTTCATTCTCAGTGTTTCGTGACCAAAGGAAGCAGATGTCAAAACAATGTTTTTATTTTTCCTTTAAAACCATCATTTTGGAAGTGCCTGATGTAGCAAACCAGTTTAAACCAAGTTATACTCCATTTTTTATGGGTTTAATACGGTTTTGAAAAATATCTAGATACTGTTGTTGCATAGATCCAAGTAACCATAGGGAAATAAGCACTCAGAAAAGTAAGTTTATTTATTTATTAATAGTAGCATAGTGAGAAGAGAATCAGTTGTCAGTGCCAGATAATCAACTTTCCATATTCTTGGTGTTTCTTCCCTGATACCATGTCCTTTATTTAAAACTATGTGATTTCTAAGCTCTCTTTCCAATTTTATCTTGGTCTGCCTTCAAAGTCTTTTGTGTGCATTCTTTTTGAAAATGAGCTTCTTCAGTAACACGCATAATGCTAAAGAATGTTCTGAAATGAATCAAAATACGACATAACATCTAGCAAGAAAAATTTCTGTGGGAAAGGATGGGAAGCGGCAAATTAAAGCAAATAGTAAGTGGGGTGACATTCCTAGTAATTAATATTTTGTGTTCGTTCATATCTTTTGACTCTTCCCTCTTCCTTCTGGAACACCAGCCATGAAGCAAAGCCTGCCCTGTATTGGGTAGGTGTATTGGTCAGTGTAAATACTCTTCCTTCACATAAAGTCAGAAGAAACCAGTCTGGAAGAGATTTCACAAGGTTGTCTACTCCATTATTCTATATTATCTGGAAAAATCCAGTATATGCTGCTTTCTCATCTGTGATAGAGACTTCAGCATATTCCCAGGTAATCATCTCTATTGCTTCACTGTAGTTCATATTACCAGAAGTTGCATACGGATAGACCTGAATATCTCTTGCTATGGTTTAAGCTGATTACTGTTTCTGCTATCTCATCCTTTCCTTATGTAACTGCTTTGAAAACTACCATTACATCCCCTTTGATCTGAAGTTTGCTAAGTATAGCTGTTAGGAAAATTGCATTAAGTGGACTGATTGAAGACGATTCTCATTTTTCTCCTCTAACTGCCAGTTGTTGCCTTTCTTGTGTTGAATGCAATGGCCTACACTAGGACAATATTCTGGTTTATGTCTTGCCAGCGAGGTATTTACATTACAGATCTTATTTTTATATCAGTGTATCTTTCTCTCTTCTTTCTTTCCTGTCTCCTCTCTTTCCTCTCCTCTCTCTTTTCTTTCACAATAACCTGATTTTATTAAATATTGCTGACTTTTTGATGCATTTTAACCTACAAATTTTCTTCTCAAGAACTGATTTTTCTTGCATCATTTCACTTAAAGTGAAATGATGAAGTTCTGCCACACTTTGAGATGTGAGGAGATGTTCCTGCTGGAAGACCTGGCCTTGAGTGTCTCAGCTGTGTGGCTTCTTTTCATATTGCTAACAGGCTTGCATCAGCTTTACCTGAGACTAGAAGTATTATTTCTCCTTCCTAGTTTTGCTTCATAGGACATATGTCAGTGAAATTCACAGCATCAACATGGAATCTTAAAATGAAAAATGAAGAACCAAACAATTATTATTTTTTAAATCTGAACCAAAATATAAGGTGTTTAAAGACACTGTATGTAAATGGTCTCTTTTATGCATTTAACAAATGTGATATAATTATGTATGCAGCTATTTATTAGAATAGGGTTTATCATTGCTTATTTTTGATATCATATGGAAATCTTTAGTCTAAGATGAAACATATCTTCCTTAGATTTTGAGATATGTAGTAATCCCTGCTGCTATCTGATGTGCAGAAATGCAGGTAAACCACATTCAGTCTACAGTACTTTACTGTAATTCCAAAGCAAAACTTTGCTTCTCTTCAACAGTGTTCAAGATACAGGGTATCTGTTATTTCCTGCTCCTCTGTTTTTCATTCTTTTACTTAAGTTAGGCTGCCTCTAAGCTAGTGGACTGAAAAGTTTTGCTCAGTAAACAATAGTGGAAGACTGCTGTTACCAGGTGAGATTTTACTTCAGCCCCCTTGTCAACTTACTGCTGTATTAATGTTTGAAGTGCCTTCCTCCTGCTTCCCAGTGAATTAACTACCGTAAATAATACATAAAACTATGAACTGCCTTTCACCCTGAACAAGCAGTCCACAAGGTTGCTTTAGACTCCAGTCAGGATTATGTAAAGATCACTAACTTGCTAGTATTCTTTTTGGCTTAATTGCATTTTTCTCTCACTGAAATGAAAGGAGTAGTAAAAACTGTAGCTGTATTAGTTCCAAATAATCGTGGACTTCAAACTGTTCTTTTACACTTTGACTTCAAAGGCAGTATTTTGGATAACTTGTTAGATCGACTTGTACTCTTGGGCTGTAGAGAATATTTGACAGCAGCAGTGAATGTAGGCTGTGAATTCGTAACTCATATCTATGAGCAGTTTAAAGATGCAAAAAGATGGTTCTGACACTTAAAAAAACAATGCAGAATGTTGACAACATAGCAATACTCAATTTAGACAGAGTTTTAATTGCTGGTTTCTAATATCTGTCCTGTTAAAAAGCGTTCAGAAGCATCAAACAAAAGTTGACATAGTAGGTGTCAGTTTAGTGATCTAATAAAATGTAAGTGGAGGTTGGTGTCGTATCTTTGTGCTGCTGGAAGTGCCTTATGTCAACTCTGTACCATGAAGCTGATTGTCCCATTGCCAAAACAGGACACGGTGATGCTCTTCCTTTAGGATGCCATTTCCTTTAGGAGAAATGATCAACCATTGGCCTTCTTGTCCATCTGTATTCTTGAATGTGTTTTGCCTAAGGGAAGGGCTGGATGGTTGTAGGAGAGGAGCTGACACGTGGAACCCCCTAAGCAATTTTCAAAATTACTATTAAAAGTCTAAGCCAAGGAGTTATTAAAAAATGTAAATGAAGCTGATAAGCAGGGGTCTTTCCCCCCCCCCAAAGATTAGTGTAATATTCACATTAATTATGATACTGCTAGACTTTAAATTAGAGCATCCTTTTCTGGTGGAGGAATAGCAGTCTTTCAGTCACAGTAGTGGGAGAAGCTTAAAGGTATAGTTAAGATAGAAGCTCTGCTCTCAGAGTATCTCTTTTAGCATTTTGTCTTCCACTGTGCCTCTTCTTTTGAAGTTGAAACTTTTTGAGCTGGGACATGTCAGTTACTGTTTAATTAATGTGCATTCTAGCTTTGAAGAGCCTAAAGGATGTGTCATGGGCTGAGTTGGGCACAATGCAACCTATTACGTTGGGATATAACTCTTGACTCAGAAAATGTAAAGTATGAGTTGGAAAAGGCAGGAGAGAGGGAAGAGATGAAGATGGGAGATGGAATATTATGTTAATGATACAAACAGCTAACATTTAATGTCACAGCAAACAGCTCAGATTGTACCTTGCTTAACAGATATCTATGATAACACTTTGTAGAATGAGAAGATTATTGAGAAGTCGGAGCAAATGTTCATCTCTGCATAGGTTAGCTGGAATGCTAAGGTAGATCCCTAGATAGGTAGGGCATTAAAATATTATAAGGATTTCCTTTGCTTAGGCACCGACCAAGGTGGTGTGCTTAACAGCATCTGCTGCAACAGCAGTCCCTGAGCATGGACCTTCCCCCTTGCTCCAAACCAGTCTTTTTTTTTCACCTTTAAGGAAGGCTTAGACCCCTGCAGTTCAAAACAAATCGGGAAAAGATCTCAAGGGTATCAAATGTTGCCGATACGTTTACAAGATCAGCGTGGACATGGCATGGTCTTTGACAACTAAGTGTAACAGTCAATGTGACCAATGTGGTTTTACTCTGTGACTAAGTATATAAGCTGACTTGTTCAAAGACATGGAGAAACCTGCAGTTTTACAACCTTGTATTATTTTCCTTAAACTGAGAAGGGCTACTAACTGACAGTCTGTTTCTGCAAAAACTTCTCTACCTCAGCATGACCTGGCACAGTTCTTTAAGCACCTTGTCTCTGAAGAGGAAATGCTGATGATGCTACCTGTGATGGATCTGGTTTTTCCTGTCTGGTTCTCCCCTGCCAGGTAGGGTAATGCCCAGTTTATGGGTCATAGCAGAAATATGTGGCAGCACCTCTAACTTTGGCAAGCAAGACTGAACGACAAGCAGAGGAGATGTAGTGTTTATCTCCTGAGAATACTGTTCTGTTTCCATGGCAGTAGACAGCTCAGTCCAGATTTGGGCAATCTTGTCTGCAAAGTAGCATGAAAAAAATCCAGAGAGGAAAAATTTGACTGCAGCTGAATGGAAGCAGTCAAAATTAATCAAGCTTGCATACAGCGAGATTGGGTCTGCTGTATGAGGCTGCAGACACTATGAAGAAACCTCTTTGCTTCCTGCATAGTTCAGACATCTGATTTCAAATCTGCCTGCCTCAGTGAGGCTCTGTGGGAGACTTCTGCACCTTGAACTCTAGGAGTTGCCCTTCTGACAGGCAAACTATAGCTATTCACAGTGGGAAGACAAAACCACTGTGCATTAATTGCAAAAAACAGTTATTAAACTTTGAATCAATAGTAGAAAATTATTGTTACAAAATATCTTGTATATACTGATAATCAATTAAATTGTTGTTGCTTCAGGGGTGCCTCCAACATCATCACTGCAAACATCTTCAGAAGATACTAAAGCATATCCCTGCCTTCTTGGGGTATGTGTATTATGATCTCTTCCTAAAAATTAATGAAAAGAATGGAGTTTGCTAGTCATGGAAACCCAGGTGTAGCAATGCCAGTCATCTGAGAACCCCCGTAAGTCCTTTTGGTGTGTTTCCATTGATTTTGATGGCATGTGAGGGAGGGTTTCCTCAAATAATTCACTGTCATATACGGATTATGTATGAGATTTGAATGGATTTTAGGAGAAGATTAGTAAAAGCTAGCATTAACTGAAACATAAAACTTCCAGGATATTTTACTGAATGGACCTAATCTTTTAAAAACACAGACTAGCTATTCAATAACAGTTTGAATATCAGTTGTGTGTTCTGGATGATAGATAATATAATTTACCAAAATTAAAAGTCTCTCTTTAATTTTTTTTTCCCTAGAAGTCAAGTTACATCCAAGTCAGTTTGATCACTTCAGACTTAGAAACCAATGCTTTAAATTTCTTTGTAAGGTTGTTTAGTGCTATAGGTACAGTCCCTCTATAAATTGGGTGTTTCTTAACACAGTCTTTGCCAATGAAATGAAAATGACAGATGTTTCAGAGCAAAATGTGTTATAGATGTTTTTGTTTTGTTTAGGTGGGGTTTCGTTGTTTGTTTTTTTTTCTTTTCTGCAGAGACTGCTAAAATAAACAATAAGGCACTTCTCTTTAGATAGATTTAGTTCCTTTAATGCATCCTCTTCTGTAGCTGAAGAAAAATAATTTTTCTGCATCTTCTAGGTGATTGTTGATTATTTATACTATGGGAGTGCTTAAGACTTGCAACCAGATGAAGCCCTAGTTATACTGATATGAAGTTTTATTATGATGCATTGTCCAAAAACTTCAGTCAAATGAATGAGATGAATAAAACCCAGAAAAACACAGAAATTTTAGGAACAGCATAACCCCAAATTTTCATGAGACTGCCAGGAAGGAGAAGCCAAGTCAATGGAGGCTAGCTCAGCTCTGCTGGCCATGCTGTAAGACAAGATACATGGCTTGGGCATTTCCCCGTTTTCTCCCTTTTGAATGAGGGAATCTTGTATCCAAGAGCTGTTTAGAGGTATTGAATTCATTTTTCTGTCTCTGGGGACTATTTATGCTTGACTAGGATATTCCAAGACTTCTTTTTTTTCCCTAGTCTAAATACAAAGAGCACCTGGAAAAAGCTAGTCCATGTATTTACATTCTACTTGAACTAAAGAATAAATGCCTGTTGAGAAGCTCAGTACTGTTCTCACAGTTTAATGAGTCTTCTTTACTAAGACATTGTGTTGCTGAAAAGTGACAGATCCTCAGAATTGACACCGTGTGCTGGCAAGTTGTGAATAAGAAAAACGTATCACTGACCTTTAACTGGAATTGGAGCAAGTCTTCAGGACAGATCAAAAATTCATTTCAACTATATCAGCACTGGGTACTAAAAAATGTAAGTGTAGGCACAGCCTGAGGCAATACCTCCTTTTATAAGCAGAATATAATATCCTAAAGTTCTTGAGAAAATCTGCATCCCCTAAATGTGAATTAACTATGACAAAGCTACTTGAATTACAGCAGAAATAGGTGAGTAATCCTCCTTTTCACCATCTTGCCTTGTACTTCTGGTATTAGTAATTGGGGGAAGCCAAGAGGTCATGAAGGAAAAAGGCAGTGCCTGGAAGTTTCCCGTGTAGTTGACTTTTGGCAAAGGCCATGTGCGATTTACTCCTGATTTAGAGGAACAGTGAAATCAAACATGAAGGGTGACAGTTTCTAAGGGAGAAGCAGGTACTTTGGAGAGCAGGTACATGTGAGAGTAGTTATTTTGGATCTGTAAGTTTATGAGGCTGGTTGGAGGAGATGATCCATTGGAAAGGCCCCACTTGCATTGTATGTATGTTGTTATAACATTGCAAGCAAAACAGTCCTGAGTTGGGGGATTTTCACCCTTGAGCACATCAACCCTTCCCCTTCTTTTGAAAAGAGAAACCTCAAGCCTATTTTACTGTATGTACACTTTACAGTTCCATCCCACCACCAGGGAAGGCAAAGACACAACCATGTAGCATGGGCTGTACTGGGGATTACTAATTAGGCAATTGGCACTCACCTTTTTTTTCTACTGTTTTTTTTTTAAATGAGAGATACCATATTCCCCAGAATTTCACAAAGAGGAGAAATCTGGGATGGGGGAAGGTAGATGAAGCATATCTGTCTATATACAGCCTCTCATATGGGGACTCCTGCTACTGTGAGACTAAGAGTGTGCTGATTTCATTACAGCTTTTACATTTTGTATATCTGTCTTGTCCAGTCTTAGTTTTATTTACCTTTTCTACAATAAGACCTTTTTTCAACAATTCTGTGTTACTAATCAAACCAAGCTTATATCTCAACTGCTTTAACTAGTAATGGAATTGTGGATTAGAATTTAAAAATAATGACAACTTTCTGGTGGCTTTATTTTAAGCCTCATCCAATTGAACTACACCATGGCTCCTTACAGTTGTATTTCAGACACATTTACTTTTTGCAATTTCAGATCAGGATTCTAACTTGCCATCAATGTACTTAAGTATAATGTGGCTGTCAGGTTCTGCAAAGTCTGTAATGAATTAGTATTTGTAATTGTAAACAGTAGAGATAGTTCTAAATAGTTATAAATAACAAGGGAAAATAGAAAAGTACATGAAAGAAACAGGAAGCCTAAAAAAATGTGACAGTGATATTTAAAATAATTAGTTAATTTACTTAATAATCAACTACATTGATATAAATAGATCTTATTTTATCTGTGTTACACTGTCATACATTAATTTTCCATCATAAAATTGATTATTTTTTGTTTCCCAATTACAACATCATACAAAAAATATGAAATGGCAATGTGCACTAGAAAAACTTGGTGGCTCCAGCCTCTCATGTCCTCCTCAGGAAGGCAGGTGCTATCTGGCCAGGTTAACCTTCCCAGGGACTCACTACTTAATAGGGACAGAGCTCCTCCAGAAGGTGATTCAGAGAATGACTTTAACTGGGGTGCACTTCATTTGTCCTCAAATTTGTTTTTCTTTTGCACAGGTCCTTTCTTCCATTTAATCGTTTAGTTAGACAGCTGGTAACCCAATGACTTTGTACTGCAGTACTCAAGCTTGTACTCAAGAATGATTGTTGCTAGTAAGTAAAATGCTCATTTGGCTTGGGTTTCTCATAGCAATCTTTATATTTAATTTTATCGCTTTGCTGATTAAAACAATGACATAGGATATTTCCCTTTGTAAAGGATTTATCCAGCAAGGAAAATTGGTTTTGCATTGCTCAGTGTCACTCAGTTTCTCAAAGACCATCCCAAATCCTAAGCTACAGAAATGTTTCCACTTACCTTTTAAATGAATATGTTTGAGAATATGTGTAAATAATTTTCAGTTCTGTTGTTTGGTTTGGCTTTTTTTTCCCCATTTGCAGACATATTTCATCATAAGACTCACTCAACAGACACATTTCTCGCTCTTACATTTGTCTCATGCTTCCACTCTTACTGGAAGCACTGAGGAGTGCAAAAATTCAGGTCAGGCTCTTGTACAGAGGAAATTAATTCATAAATGTTACTATGTCTATGTAGAATATTTTCATTCAAGAAAATTTCAGCTCTGGAAAGTCAACATCTAACAACTTTATCCTTTATTGAGAAGTCTGCCACATGCTGAAACTACAAGGAAGAATGACATACAAAGAAATTAATAGCATTATATTTAGTAACGGACAAGTTACAGAATATGAAAATTTTGATACAACTGAAGGACTGTTATAAGAATTCTTATTCTTATTTCTTACCAACTGGAAAAATTATTTCTGTGGCTTATTCTTACCCATGCAATAAAACCCACTGTGTGCTTCATGAGTCTGAAGGGTAAAGAGGTTGCTCACAATACATGCCTTTTTCATGGCAATGGCATTATAGTATGACTGTAATGGTTTTGTTTGAGATGACATTATTGTTAGGTTTCTTAGGAAGTGGGTTGTGATTTTTTCTTTTTTTTTTTGAGGGCATCTGGGTTTTGTTGATTTGGTTATTGTTGGTTCGACTTTTTTGTTTTCTTTGGGGTGGTTTCTATGTGTGTTTTTCTGGAGGGCTGTACTTGTAACTTGAGCACTGCTATGGAACTTGAGCAGACAGTGACAGTTTGAAAGGAAGTCCTGGTATTCTGTGATGATACAATTTGTGCAGTGTTTTGGCAGCTACTGCCATCCTATGGTTTTCCATACTGGATGAATCCTGCAGAGCTTTAATGTGTTGCATTTCTCCAGAAATCTCTGAGGTCAGAGAGAAGACAATGACTATTGATTCTGTCTTACTCCCTCATGTCTACTCTCCAGAAAAATCCCACCTGCAACAAATATCAAGTATAGCATGGGGGCCATAGGTGGCATTAGGGTAGAAGAGTTCTTTCCACTATGTTTACAACTATATAATTGAATATTAATTTTGATTCCCAGGGTTTTCACTAATTGATTGCATCTGTTTTGGCAGGGTATATTTTACCCTTTTTTTAGGAAATTCAAAATGCACATCTGGAGAAAGCTTCTGAAACTCACTACTTAAAGTTGCTACTGCTTTGGGAGTCTGTGTTTACATCATGGATGCCACATATAGACAGATCTGGGTTAAAGCAATCTGGTCTAAACAGAATGTCGTCTGAGCATTGCTTCCAGCAGAGCTTTGCTCTCCAGACGCCAGCAAGTGCCCAGCTGAAGGCTATGATGTGGGAAGTTTCAGATACCATTATTCCACTTATTTCCCATCATCAGGCCAGGGAATACCCTTGGTGTGGAGGAAGATTTTCTTTTGCTTTTGAGGAAGCAGCAAGAGAGATCACCTCTCATGTTGCACATCTTCTCTTTAGGGCTGGAAGTTTTTTCCCTTTGACCAACCCAATTGAAACCAGGCATGTGTAGGCTGTAGAAATTAACTCTGCTGGTTTATGGGCAGAGACATTGGACCCTCTCATGTGTTATAGTACACAGGCATTGGTCTCCCTTGTGTATTATTGGGGACTCTCATCTTCCATCTGCTCCCATTCCCAAGCTCAAACCTGTGGAGTGTACGAAGTTTGAAGTGCACCTATCTGTTTTTGTAAGCTGATTCATGAAAGTTGGATCCCCTCTCCTTGAGCCGGATCCCACTGGAGCTGGCTTTGGGGGCTCCCGCAAGGCGGGGCGTTCCCCGCGGCCGCGGTCAGCCGGCACCCTGCGCATCCCCTGCCCCGCACGCCGGGGCTGTGCGGGCGCTGTGTGACCCTCTCCTGGCGACTGAGCAGCTCCTCTCCGCAGTCACCTGTAGCTAGCGCTGCTTTTTCTGCATTCCTCAAAAAAATTGCTATTCTCAGCCCTGATCGCCTCCCCGTGTTTTACTTGAATGCGAACCAAACGTCCGTGTACCGGAGCGGAGGTGATGTTGCCCCTTTTTTGTTTTTGCTCTCGCCTCCCCGCGCCCCATGGGGTTGGGAGAACTGGGCCGAAAGGGTGTGGAGGGCCGGCTGCGCTGCCCCTGCCCCCGCCCCGGGGAGGAGCTTCGGCCCCAAATGGGGTACGATTTCACCTTTGGCTTCGTCTTCCTGGAGCGGCTGTGGCATTACAGCCGCCCCGGTCCCCGAGGCGCTCTGGCTCGCCGCTTATGGCTCTGCGCTTGGCCGGCGGTCCTCGTTCCCAGCCCCGACGTGGAACGGCCGCATCCCCCTTGTAAAATGAGGGGAGCGGGATCGCCGCGCGGGCGGCGGGAGCTGCTGTTAAGCCTATCGGAGTTGAGGATGGAGGGAGGTAAAACAGCCACCTGAACGCGGAGAAACACCCGAACCGACAACAAGTAGTCTCGCCTGGCAGGGCGGCAGGGAGAGCGGCTGGGGCCGGAGTCCGCCCGGGAAGAGAAGCCGCCGTCGCTCCTCCGGCAAAGGTAGCGGCGGGGGAG
>WEIV01027098.1:0-37881 GCA_013390005.1 Calyptomena viridis
TGTGTGGTCATTTAGGTCTGTGCTTGACAAGGTACTGTCTTTACTTATGAGCCCAGAAGGGGCTGACAAAGGTAAATATGTTGCTCTCTAACTTTCCTTGTTGCTCCCTCAGTGTCGACCCGGGACCCTGCCCTGCATGGCCAGTACAGCACTCAGGTACCTGCATGGATCACGGGCTGCTGAATGCACCAGGCCACCCCTGTGGCATAAGTTACTTTAGATTTAACTCTGACTTAGTGTAGTAGATGCAGTTCATGACCAAGAATAAATGGAAACAAATACTTGGTTCCTGTTTTTCTAAAACAATAAAAATGCCCAACACCTCAGTTCACTGCCATGTCTTAAACATATTTATTGTTTTAGATGTGATGTTTTCTTGTCATCTCAAAGCTGACTGACAAGAAAAGTTTCAGACTTGCCTGTCTGAAGCTTCACCTCTCAAACACTTGGATTCCAATCAGCTGCATCTGAGCCTTGTATGAAGCTCTGGGTGTTCCCTGTGAACTGTCAGACACCACAGGAGTGTTCTGGGAAGAGCAGAGTGTTCACAGCACTTTTATCCTATTAGCTGTAGAGATATTGCTCCATTGGCCTTTTTTCCTTCTCTGTATTATTGATCTTAGAAGTGCAAAAAGGCCAAAAATAACACCAGTTAGATTGGCTACTAATTGGCCAATTACAATCACTAATTGGTGACTGATTATTGTCTCTCAGTACACAAATGGTGTTGGTATTTTCTAGGCTGAATGTGGGTGGAGAGGTCATGGCCTGCTTTTGTTAATTTATGTATCTCTGAAATGTCAGTATGACATTCCTCTTTACAAACTGAGCTTAACTGATGGGTATAGACAGCAGATACCTTTGTGTAGTTAAAAACCCCAACTGGAATAATTACTATTTCTGAAACCTGGCCCTGCTTTTCTTCAGGTTTCCATTCTCTCTGCAATGGAGCTGATCTGGAACCTGTGTGAGATACTGTTTGTTGAAGCAGCTGCAGGTAAGCAGTGAAATATCCTGATGTTATGACTGAAGGACGTTTTGTTTGCATATTTATTTATTTGTTTAAAACGTATATAGCATCCATTGTGTCATAGTTAAGAGATATGCTAAGTATCAATAAGCCTTTTAATCCCCCTTCTGCCTCAGTTAATTGCCTTATTCATATTGAATTAAGTCAAGCTATTAGATTTGCCTTCTACTTTTCCCTCTCTCCTGCAGTACACTAGGACTTAAATTGTCTCTGACAAAAGGTCAGAGAAGAGGGATTAAAATTAACATTAATTAAAGATTCTATTTGTCTTTTGGCATTGCAAGATTTGTGATCTAAGTCACTCACCTTTTACTTCTTCAAGTTTGGGTTTTCTGCTGGACCTTGTTGCTCTTGTGTCTAAAATTTGCCACAGGGAAACCTGTCAGCAGCCAGTTGCTCCCGTGGCTCAGCTGCTCAAGGAGGTCTGTAACTTGAGTGACTCCTGTAGAAATCCAGTTAGTAAATCTCATCTCATAACATCAAACTGTTAAAGTTCGTGAGAGAGCAGTTTGGGAACAAACAGGTGGGAGATAACAGAGGGAGATGTTGTGTGCACACAGCTGGTCCCCTTCTGCTTCGCCTCCTGGACTGGGTGCGGCTCCATGTGTGTGACGTGGACACCATGGTCCGGGAAGTTCTGAGCAGTGAGAATCCATCCAAGCACAAGCTCTTCTGGAACGTGGTGAGTGTCATCACCTGGAAGATGCTTAAACAAAGAGAATTTGTGCCTATGGGCTTTCCTTCCTCTTCCCTCCTGGGCACTAGACCACACCTCAAAATCTGGGATGCTGCTGCATGACTGTGTGGGTTTTAAGATGAAGCCTTTCAGAAGATTATCCTGCCTCTCATTCCCATCCTGATCCTTCCACTTTCACGACCTGTAGAGGTCAAGGCTAACACTGTGTATTTGAGTTAGCAGGGCCTACAGTTTGAGCATTTTAACTCCCCTTGCCTAAATCCCAGTTAGAATTCCCCCCCGGTGCCCAGCGCGGTGCTCACGGATGGGTGGGTTTTGCAGGTGGATGTCTTTGTGCTCCAAGGCCGAATGGACGAGGCACGGCACTTGCTCTCCAAGGAAGCCACTGCCAATCCCACATCAATGAACATGTACAAAATCTTGGATGACTTGATGAAGAAGATGCCTGTGCCCAGTGTATGTACGAAGTGGATTTTTTCTTTCTGTTCACTGGGAAAAGAACCACCTCTGATGTGTCCCCTCTAATGAATTATTCTCCATTAGAACATCTCACTCTTATTCCTTTACAGTAACAATATTTGTGTTCTTGAATTGCCCAAAGACCCAACAATTCAGGTAAAAGCCTGTTAGGTGACAGACCAGTATGGAAGGATCACGTGCAGCCCCATGTTTAGCTTTTTATCAGGAACGACTGTGAGTTCAGCCCAAGTGCTTGTTGTGATTTGACTTGATGTTTTCTTTATTCCATGTACCTTACCCTCTGTTCAGCTTGGCAACACCCAGACCCTGACAGAGCTGGAGCTGAAATGGCAGCACTGGCATGAGGAATGTCAGCGGTATCTACAGGATGGGACTTTTGCTTCCAATCCCCACATGGAGTCCCTCTGCAAGGTGTGTCTTTGCTGGGAAGGAAGGAAACTGTGGACAGGTACTGGATGCATCCTTGTGGATTTCTGGAGCCTTGTGTAGCCATAAGTAACTTTACTAGGCTGGATGATCTGTACATTAAAGCAGATTTCAGGCCGGTCTGTCCTGTCTTCATGGTTTGCAACAGTCTTTGCAAGCCTGGACAGATCAGTTTTCTCCTCCTGTCCAGGACCATAAGGCTGATCAGGAAACTGGGCTCTGAGAAGGATCTTCGTTAATTTTGATTAAATCCTCACCTTTGCAAAACAGCAGCAGTGCCTCTGGAGAGTTACAGTGCCTCACTGAATCTGCAGGACTACTCCCATGTTTTTATCCCCTTAGGTCCTGCTGGGAGATGAGGATGCCATCCTGGAGAAGAAGGAACTCATGACCACATGGTACCACTTCCTGGTTACCCGGCTCCTGTATTCCCATCCCACCGTGAAGCCGATGGAACTGCGGTTCTATGCACAGGTAGGAAATGGAAGCACTTTTATATTCTCCACTGTTTCATGCACACCAGGGTTACTGCACTGAGTTAAAAACTTTGGGAGGGTTAAATCTTACAGCAACTACAGGCCTGTATGGTGTTGCCTGAAGTTTGTAAGAGGCTTGGGAGACTGATAAAGTTGAAAAGGAATTGTTGAAGACCCACTTTCCAGTGTCTGATGTTGCCAGTCTTGTTCCTGAAAATTGTTTTCCAGTTTTCTTATATTAAAATAAAGAAAAAAATCTTTTTTTCTTAATGTGTTCAGCCCCTGTGACCTGTTATGTCCCATAAATTACCTAAACAAGGCAGCTCCATCCAAACAAATGTCTTGCCTTTACCATCTCACAACTTGTCATCTCATTCCACAGTCTAGTATGGACCTGTTCCTGGGTGGAGAGAGCAGCCCTGAGCCTCTAGACATGATTTTAATGGCAGCCTTTGAATTTGAGATGCATCAAGTGATCAAGGAGTGCAGGTTGTGTTTTAAGGTTTTTGATTCTCTAGTTACACAGTACTGCTTCTGTGTATTTGGGGTGGGGGATATGGGTACAGACCCCTGATCATTCTTGCAAAGAGTTTAGCATAAATATGTAAAGCTGGCAGCAATTAATAGTATTCCATTAGGTCTGGGACATTGCAGCCAGACACTGAACTGTAACAGAGCTGTGTATTGGTAAGAAATGCCTGTGGAAAACCTGACACATTCCCTGGCAGTGTCAGGCTTAGTTTTTTCTTTCTTTTGCTTCAAACACAGCATTGTCCTGAGCAACTGGTGGTTTGTGGCTCACCTGACTGACCTGCTGGATCACTGCAAACTCCTGCAGTCTCACAATCTCTAGTAAGTGTTGCTTTGAGTTGATTATTTGGACTAAGCTGGTTAAGATAGACCCTGGGAAAACATACTGCAGAAATTGGAAGTGCTTGTGAAATAAAATCAGCAGATTTTTCCAATGAGATGCAAATAATGATGTTTGTTTATTTTCTCTCTGTTCCCTCAGTTTTGGTTCAAATATGCGTGAATTCCTCCTGCTGGAATACGCCTCAGGACTCTTCTCCCATCACAGGTAGCAACTTTGGGTTTATTACTCATAGGATAGACTAACACCGAGGCAGCCAAACCAAATACATGCAAGTTCATGAAGTGAAAAGGCAAAACTTAGAGAAGCCACTGTTAGAGTTTCAGCAGAGGTGTCCCTAAGGGATCGCACAAGACTTGCATGTTTCCTTTCCTGAGTGGAAGACAAAAGCTGTCTGTTAGAGCCCATCACACGTAATGACCAGGGCAGAGTCACTCCTGCCACTGTGCAGAGTGACTTGCACTGAAGCACTCAGGAGCTGCACGTATTCCAAAGTTACACAGGCAGCTGGCATCTGGTAGAAAGGAAAAGCCATTTCAAAATTGAATACGAAGTTAATCAGAGCCAGCAGTAATAGAGACTTGGATTCTCCTTGGGGCTTTGCTGTTGTGCTCTTTGAGGATCTCTGTGCCTGGAATGATGGTGGATGATGTTCCCTGTCTCTCAGCCTGTGGCAGCTGGGGGTGGATTACTTTGACCACTGTCCCGAGTACGGGCGGGTGTACCTGGAGCTGCACATCGAGCGCGTCCCCCTCAACACGGAGCAGAAGGCCCTCAAGGTGCTGCGGATCTGTGAGCAGAGACAGATGCACGAACAAGGTGGTGGATTTTCAGTTCCTCTGTTTTGCAGTGATACAAGTGGATCTACTGAAACTCGACTCTTTCTCCTCCCCAGTGCGCAGCATCTGTAAGATCATGGCCATGAAGGCCCTGCGGAACAACCGCCTGGGCTCGGCCCTGTCCTGGAGCATCCGGGCCAAGGACGCGGCGTTTGCCACACTCATCTCGGACCGGTGAGTCCGGCACGGCCCCCCGGCTGCTGCTGCCACACTGGGGGCAGGACGGGGCAGGCAGCCACTCTGACAGGGCAAGGAAAGCTGCTGCTGGCAGGTGACCCAGGGCTGTCCCTCAAGGCAGGTACCTTGTGGACTAGGAAACATCCTCAGGTGCTCTCTCCTCTGCAGCACCTCAGCTGTGTCCTCTACAGTGTTTTCCTTTTTGACAGCCAGAGAGAAAACAGATTGGCTTTATCCCAAGAATCCAACCCTCTTAGGTCTTGCTTTGATAAACATTTCTTTTAGCGATTTCTGTCTTCTTTCACTTGCTCTGAAAGGGCTGGACAGTGACCCAGGGGACTGATTTGGGTGGAGGGTAACCCATCTGTGCTCTATTCAGCAGGTTATTTGTAACCGGTCAAGTTCACCACACAACCTCCAAACAAGTCAGTGGGAGTCACTTAGGCCACCATTTCTGCTAAAAATCTCACCCCACAATCATAAGATTGGCAACAAGGAGGAAAGTTTTATCATGTCCCTGTTTTTGCATGATTTTGCCACAATTTCTGACCTTCCAGGGGTGGGAGTGTTGTTATGAAAGGGAAGAGGACACTGACACTTAGCTCAGGCCTCGACAAAACTCAGGCAACTCTCTTTAGCAACCCATTTCATATGGGTTTTGCCAATTGGAAATAGGCAGGTACCAATTTCTGCATCATTACAGTATAATTTTGAAATTACACCCTGGGTGGGTGGTCAGGCAACACTCTTGTCTTCAGCAGTGGAAAAGGGAATGGTGAGAGATTGCTGCTCAGGTTTCTGGTTTGGGTTTTTTTCATTTGTTCTTTGAGGGAGTGGGAATCGTTATATTTCCTTCAACAGAAGGTGGAAAAAAAACCCACCACAGGAAGCAGCTCTGCAAAAAGCAGCATAATGAAGGTTGTGACAAAACAGATGAAAAGCTTTTAGAGTTGTTTTTGTTTCTGCTGCTTATCAACTTTTTTCACACAGCAGAAAAATAGAGCTTCTGTTATGATTTGGGAGTGTTATTTATGTATCCACCGGCCTCGGCTTCCTGAGTGCCTTCCTTTACTTGCTCCTTTTGAAGAATAGATCTCAACTAACACAAAATGCAGAAGAATAAATGAAGTGTCAGTTAAATGTACGTTACACCAGTTCACTGGCCACTTCCAGAGAATGTTTGATGACTTCTGGAACCCTCACAGGAAGTCAGTTAAGATGGAACTCAGTTGTACAGTCAAGTTTTCTGGGAAGGGGTTAGGAGATACACAATGGATGTGGGTGATGTTCTCCCCTCTAAGCTTTCACTGTGTTCCGCTTTCTCCTCAGATTCCTTAAGGACTATTGTGAAAGGGGCTGTTTTTCTGACTTGGACCTCATTGACAATTTGGGACCATCCATGCTGCTCAGTGACAGGCTGACATTCCTTGGTGAGAACTGCCTACAGTTTTCATACTGGCCTGTTATTTAGAACAAATATTTTAGAACTCCATGGAATTACTTGGATTTATCCTTTCCTCCATCTGGCTACATCCTGGTTTAGTGATGAGGAGAAAGCAAGTGGTGAAGGTGATTTGGGGTGCAGCTTGTACCAGGGGTGGTATTTACCACTGCCCTTCCAGCAGGCACCTGCTCTGCACTGCTCTGAGCAGGACACCCCCAAATCCTGACACTCCTAATTTCCCCTTCCTTAGTATTTTCCAGACTCTATCACTACCTAGAGAGGCTCTGAAATACTAACAAACACAACCTGGAAGATCTCAGGGCCTTCCTTGGGAGAGTAAAACACTTCTTAAGTTATGTTGACAATGTGATAATTTTGCTAAGTTCTCCAAAATCTCCACAGTGTGGGTTCAGTGTGCCAGTCTAAGCTGCCTGGAACCAGAGCTCTCCCTGCCCTGTCACTGCAGCTGCTGTGCAGGTGACAGTGGGGGCCTCCAGCTCTTTTCCTTCACGTACCACAGCTTCCTCCTGCCTGGCACAATGCAGGCTGTGCTAACCCGACCCTCTGCCTGCAGCTGCTCTGTGGCCTTTGATTCATGGACCAAAACAGGAAGTGGAGCTCAAGTGCCCCTTTCTCTGGTGCTCTGGCAGTTAACAAGCCAAAGTACTGGGGCCAGAATATAATAGGAATTTGGAATAGCTGTTGGCATTGGACTGACTCCCCAGCATTACAGGGAGGGAGAACCTGAGTCTGATCTGTTGCCGCTTGGTCCCAGCTTGCAAAGCTGGAACTGTATTACCTTCATTTAAACCTTATACTAAACTGGGCCTAGAAGCTAAACATGATTTACCAAATTGGTAATCCCTCATCTCTGCAAGCCCTGCGTCAGCCAGTGACCCTGTCAGTCCTGGAGAAACTATTTCCCTTTCTGCTCTTTATAAACAACCCTGAAAGGCCTGGAAATCTTTCTGCCTGTTTTTCTCTGGAGTTTTCAGAAGCATCAGGTGTACCTTTGCTGGACAACTTTCCCATGTCTCTACCTTGAGCTCAGCCATTATTCAAGGTGAATCTGAATATGAATCATTAATTTCCAGTATTTTGACAGTTCAGTGACTACAAACAAAGCCCCAGAATGAACCCCACTGCCATCCTCAGCCAGTTCTCACATGATGGATATTGATCTCACTGATTCTTAGCAAAACCAGAACTTTCCTTATTAACAAAGATCCCAGTTTCCATTTAAGCAACCAGGAAGACAATGAAGCCTTTCAGACCTGATACTCTGGCATCAAAAAGAACATTCTCTCTGCCCTCTAAGCCCCTGGGGCATTGCTCCCCTGCAGACACTCAGCACAAGGCAGCAGCAGCCACTGAACAGGCTGGTGCACACCCTTAACCTCCCCCAGGACAGGTTTTGGTGCCCTTTCTCCATGTGCCAGATTCCCATTCCCTTAGACCCAGCTGCTTTGGACTCTTTTCACTGCGGGTGGTTCTGCCATGGGCTTCGTGGGAGCAAAGGGACCCCCTGAGGCCCAGCAGCTCCTGACACTTTATCCCCTCCACCAACCCCTTGTGCAGGGAAATACCGGGAATTCCACCGTCTGTACGGGGAGAAGCGTTTCCCCGAGGCTGCGCGGCTGCTCCTGACGCTGATGACGGCCCACATCGCCCCCTGCTCCTTCTGGATGACGCTGCTCACGGACGCGCTCCCGCTGCTGGAGCAGAAGGAGGTGAGGTCGCTGCTCACACCGACAGAGCCCCCCACACCATTTCTTTTTTTCCTGACAAGGGATCTCAAAGTGGTAACTCCCTTCCTGCCCCAGCCCAGGACTTGCACTTCCAGTGCAGGAAGTGTCCAGGTCAGTTCCAAGTGTCCCACCAGTGGGAGCACATGGACCCAGGATGGGATAATCAACTCTTACCTCTGTTCCCACAGAACAGCTGTGGGATTGGTCTGTGCTGGTAATTTAAGCACATGGTGCATCCGGCTCCTCTGGGTACTTGGCTTGAAGATTGTTCTACTGCACTTCCCTCTTCTAATCCAATTTTTGCTTTAAGATCTATCAAGAAAAGGACAATTCAGCAATTGCAGACCCAGAGCAGCTGCTCTGACCTCATAGCTGACCCTGCGTGGTACAGGAGGTGGCACTAGAGACCTCCCAAAGTCACATCCAGCCTGAATTATCCTTTGATCCTCTGATTTAAGGGGTCAGAATAGATCTGTGGGAGTGTGAAAACATTCTCTTCCTCCTCAGACTGTGATGTCCTTAAACTTTCAGTAAATACTTTGATTTCCACAGGTCATATTTTCAGCAGAACAGACTTACGAGTTGATGCGATGCCTGGAAGACCTGACAGCAGGGAATCCAGATAAGCAGAAATTCCAGGTAGCTCCATTTTTGAGGACAACTGGATAATGACTCGTGGGGAGTTGAGAAGGGTTGGGGAAGCTCTGCATTTATATTCCCACGAGGGCAGAAGACAGGGACAGCCCAAGCCATGGAGTCTGGCACGGGTGTTCAAGGGCAGCTAAATGAGGCATCATCAACAGAGATTGAAGTATTCTCAAACCCAGTGCAGGAGAGCTCCACTCCTTGTGTTCTGTTGGTTTGGATTAGACTGTGATGCTTTTCCAACAAGAGCAGCAAAAAGCTGAGATGCTGCCATGCAGCAGCTCCAGCCCTGAGCATTCCAGGCAGAGAACATGGAGCCCTTTGCTCCCCATGGAAACCCCAGCAGCTGCCAGGGAATGAGAAGGCTTAGCACTGTTGTCTTGAGCTATAAAGTAGACAGTGTAGCTTTTGCTGTTCTCAGGAGGTTGCTGTAACAGGTAAATACACAGGGACTCCCCTTCTTAATGACCTGCATCCTTACTTTCCAAGACCCAGAGAAGACCCTGTTCCCAGCTCATTACTATGTGCAGTCCTCTAAGCCAAGTTCTGCTCCCTTCCAGGAGGATGATGTTGAGACCACCAAAGTGGAAATGCTGAGACTTGCTCTGGCACGAAATCTTGCACGAGTCATCGTCAAAGAAGGCACTGTGGAAGGCTCCTGAAGGTGGCAGGATGGGATCTTCCTCTGGGGCTCACTGTACATAAACTGACTTTTTTTTCTAAGAATAAATGTCTCGTTTTGCAGATTGCTTGGTCATTTGTTCTTGTCTTCCATAAACAAAACTTACACAGGCATTTTTTTAACTTTTACAAAGTTGCTGCACCAAAACATTAGAGTTGCTTGTTCCAGCTTGGCCTGGCAGCCCTCCTGTGGTGAAATGAGCTTCAGTGCAGCTTTTCCTTGGTTTTTGTGTTTCTTTGCCTCTAATACCCAGAACTGAAATGAAGGTCACCTCTTACACCACTGGGTTTTTAGAAAAGGCAACTTCTCCGTTTTCACTTAGTTTGGAAGGTCTTGAGTTGCTGGGTTGAGTTTGAGGCTTTCCAGAACCAGCCCCACACTCCAAGAGCTGTCACGATAAAGGGGCAGCAGAGAGCCAGGTAGGGAAAATGATTTATTCAACATGCAGCAGCACAGACGCATGGGAGAGGTATGTACAGTTTGGGGATGAAGCAGGAACCTCGCCCGACAGACAAGGAACATTCACGGTTTAATTTCCAAAGCTTTTCATGGCACATTCCAGGCAGCAGGACCACGGCAGGTTCCTGTCACACTGAGAACAGAGCCGTTCTGCAGGAACCACCTGTGCTCTCCTGCCTCCCTCCAAGTCCTAGTGAGATCCACGTGCAGGCTTGGAAAGCAGTGGAACTGCTCCTCAGGACACACTGCCCTGACCCCAGCACTGTCCCATGCCTGCTGTGTCTAAAGTGCTGGCAAGAACATGCCCAAGGCAGAAAGAACTCTCTCCTTGTCCCTTATCCCAGTCCATCAATTTAAAACCACATCTTTAGGATCCAAACAACACACTCATCCCTCTCACCTGCCTTCTACACCAGGGAGTGGACAAGGCTGAGGTCTCCCCGAGCTTGGATTCCATCTTCAGGGGCTTCTACAGCTGCCTGGTGTCTCTGATGAGGTCCTCAGGCCTGTGAATTCCCCGAGCTTTTTACCTCTAGAGATTTTTATTGTGCAGTACAGTAAAGAAAATTCAACTATCAGTAACTCCAAACTGTTTGCAGCAGTGGGTTTTACAGCCACCATTCATTCCAGCAGCATGTTTTCCTCTAGAGTTTTCCTACAAGAGGCAGGAGTCTCCTCCTCTTTACTGCTTTTCCTTGTGCTGCCCCCATTCCCAGTTTGAGAAGAGCAGTTGCTTCATGGCCCTGCTGGAAATGAAGAGCTGAGTGTCCAAGGACTGTCCAAGCATCTGTCTGTGCTTGTGTCAGTGGATGCTAAAACCTATCATTAATTTACAAGTCTGTCTCAGAGCTCATTGAGGCACTGTTTGAGACTGGAAACAGAGGGAGAAGGAAGGGGCTGCTGGAACCAAGTTTTGGTGATTTAAACCTGGTTTCTGGCAGACTGTAGCTAAGGGATCAGCTCTTCTGCCCTGTTAGCACAGAACACTGATATCCAGCAAAACTGCTTTCCCCTTTGTGGGGACAATTGCACTTTCCCACTTAATACAGGGAACAAAGAAAACAGGGCATTAACCCAGCACAGCCCCGGCACAGTCCAGGAAGCCTTCTCCTTTCTTTGCCTCCTTGTTTTGTTTTGATACCCTACAGCTCTATTATTTACATCTTGTAGCTCAATTGTACTCAGCTCAATAAAACAGAGTATTCAACTACACTAATAATACTGCCTGCATGAGGGGACACGAGGCATCTCTTATCCCTGGATTCATTCACTGCCCCGACTAGTGATTGTAAAGACAGTTCTGTGCTCCAGGTGCTGTCCCCCACCAATACTGACCAACATTTTCCAGCCCTCTCACCTCCTCACTACACATTTCCTCTTTTCCCCACACTATGGAATGCAATGGAGGCAGAAAAATAACCAGTGTAACCACTGGCAGACAAAACTCAGCCCCAGCTGCCCAAAATGGGGGCAACAGGGCGGCAGCCAGCAGTACAAAATAAATATAACAAGTAAAGATACAGCAGTGTGGCACACATGGAGTGAGGGGCTGCTTACACGGGCCCTCGGGAATGAAGCAGGATGGGGGGAAGGGAGCTAAGTGCCATTTCAGTGTAAAAAAGAAGCATTCCCTCACGGAGCAGTGTTATTGCTCAGCATGCTCACGGGTCCGAGGGAGGGCTCGGGTCAGGGCTCTGCGCGGAGCTCACGGCGGCATCATCACCCCACCAGCCTGTCGGGATCTCTGGACAGCAGTGCAGGAACAAGCCAACTAAATCCTCTTCTGCTGACAGGTCTCCCCTTAAAATACAATAACTTCAAGTTTAATAGAGTGGAAGATAGAACCAGATTCACCCAGAGGTCATGACAAAGGCAGCCAGCACTGCCTGTCACTGGCTGCTGCTCAGTTCATGCTTGGCATAAATGTTCCAGGGCCCCTCCAAGGTGGGGCACGACATTCTGGACTAAAGCTACAAGCAGAGTGGTCAGGACATGTAAACAAAGCTGAACATCACCAGTGGATAGCATGTGTGTCCCTCCCCACGGCACACCCGTTCCAGTCCTGTGGGATCCTGCCCTGGTCCTGTCACAGTCTCTGGCAGTGTCCTGAGGTCATAGATTCCCCCACTGCTCTACGGGGGGAAACTGATCCACTTCGCCCACTTCTGTGCTGGGCTGGTCTCCCAGGGTGAAGGTCAGCCTGTACCTCAGCCTCACCTTCTCCTGCAGGAAAGACAAAACCCAAAAGCAACATGAGAACAGCCCCAGCTCAACAGCCCTGAACAAAACACTTCACTGTTACAGCTCTACAGAGAGCACAAGATTTCTGTTGTACAGAGCAGGAGAAAGAGGGCCCAGGTTAAGTCCCTGGAGGAGTTCAGCTATTTACAAACATGAGTTATTCACTTTTTATTCTACAAAAGTTTTACTGCTTAGCATGGAGCAGGAGGAGAAAAGCATAAATGACCTGTGATCATAGTTTGCAGACATGGCCAGTACCCATTGCTCAGCTGCTCCCAGAGAGCCTGAAAAATAGTTCAATATTCTCAAAATTAAATTCCTCATCATGTGCAAGAAGATGAAACAGTTCCTGGTCTGTAAAAATCCTACTGAAACAGTAAGCAGGAGATGGAAGCAGTCCTTCAATGAAGGCAGCCCCATGTACCTCACAAAGTTATTCCACCACAATCCATCAAACTCCTCTGACATCCATCCTTTTGGATCTCAGAGCTTTCAGCCAATACTTGAGGGATGCCTTTGTTGTAATTCTCCAGTAGTCACATCTAGATTTGTCAAATAACTAGGAAGTCCTTCAGCTTTGGGCTTTATGGCACTGGCTGCTCATATGAGTAACCACAGCAAGGAAAAACAGCTACTCGGATGCTCCCAGCAAGATCAGCAGAACAGAAAGTGTTAACCATGTTGTGTCCCTGGTCACAGGTACATCCTCAGAGAATAATGGAACAGACACGATCTGACAAATTTGTCTGTTGGTTCATCAAAAGTACTGCTATAGCACCAGCTAATTTAGCATCAATCTAATTATCATCAAAGCCAGGCACTTGCAGTGCTCAGGAGAGTTACAAACTCCTGATGAAGCTCTGCTACCCTTTAAAGCTGAGCCTGACATGACCCTTGCCCTTCTGCTGGGAGAAATGTCTATTCTTTCTCATACCTCTCCTTGCTGACAAAGTCTTTTGGGAAGAGCCTCCTCTAGGCCTGAACTGAAACACCAACACTCCACAGTAACCACCTCCAGAGGGCACATTAGAATCACAGAATCATTAAGGCTGGAAAACACCTCCAAGATCATCGAGTCCAACCTTTTAGGAACAAACAGCTGTGGCTGCTCGAATGTTTGGTCCAACCCCCTGGAGAGTTCAGCTGACATCAGCTGTCTCTGACAAGGCCAGCATAAATCCCACTGTCCCTCTCACCTTTGCAGGATTTGCCAGAAGCATGACCTGGGTGATGGCAGCAGGTGGCTGGATGGGATTGAATGGAGACAGCTCAGTGCCAGAGGGTGGCTGTAGCTTCACTTTCATGGACTGCAAGTGAAAAAGAAAGTGGAACCTCAGGGATTCTCTCCTGCCTTGGGGACAATGAAAGATGCATGCACAGGCTGGGGGGACAACAACACACATCCAAAAGGAGGAGAATCAGTCTACAAGTGAGGATGAGGGAACAAGACCAGCCTAGTTTGTGCAATGGGGTAGGAACAAGGAAACCAGTCAGTCCAGAGTAAAAGCACTGGTTGGGTGAACACAACCAGCACTTTCCTGTCTGAGTGCTCCTGTTAGGGGTTTCAATGTGAACACCTTCATTGATGTACAGAGATCACAGCTGGGCCAGTGTTCAAAACACAAAGTTGGCCATCCAAAATTATTCAGGTGCAGTAAGACTAGAATGGAATGTATTGTCAGTTTAGGATGTCTGTTGGAAATTCTGATTCTAAAAACCTCAAGAGTGGCTCTATCAATGTAACAGTCCTGTCACTGTGCTATCAGAGCCACTGTCATGAACAGACACAGCTGGACTGATCTTGGATAGCAAGACAAACAGAACACCTGCAGTTCTTGACTTATCCTGTTCAGTGTTTTCTGCCTGTGACAAGCACCTCTGTGTTTTGGAAACAGGCAGAGCACAGCTTACGGAAAAGCAGGACCAGGCTGTCCCAAGTCCCCACATCCATATCCAGGCCTTCCCAAATGCAGTCTCCCACTGTTGGGGGGTGTCCCACGTGTCCCCACCTTGGGCACGGCCGCCTGCAGCACGATGTTCTTCACAGGGAGCGGCGCCGTGTTCAGCATCGAGACCACCACGACCAGCACGTCCGACCGGCCCGGGGGGCACTCCCTGGCAAAGTGCAGGAGGATCCGGAAGCCGTTCTTGTCATAGGCTGTCACTGGGAGGGCACTGCCTGGGAGAAGGGAGAGGATCCAGGTTTATGCTGCAGCAGAGGACCTGAGGCAGCATCAGGAGATCAGGGTGTTCGTCTGGGGTTGCTCATCCCTTCTCTCTACTTCGTGAGCTTTGCCTTTAAGAAATTTCACAGCAAGGTGGAAAACCTGAGTTACTTACTGGGTTTAATGGACTCCAAGGGAACATGGACATTGGCCAAAGAAATTTCAGGTGCTTTCATGGGACTGCCTTGCTGCTGGAATGATGTTGGCTGGAAGAGAGGACTTCCTGAGCCAGCAGTGCAGCTGCTTGGGAAAGGAGCTGGAGAGGCTCCAGGGGCTGTGGTTGGCAGCCCTGCAGGTGCTGCTAATGGGACAGAGGTGACAGTGCTTGGCAAAGTAACCCCAGGGAACACGGAAGGCGTTGCCATGCCTTGGGTGGCAGTCCTGCAAGAGACAGAAAAAACATGGGAAATGGAGCTGGAAATGAAGCAGGCATTTCACAAACACCCAGAGATAACAGCAGATCATGAGGACAAAGCAGCAGCCTGAAGTCAGACTGGAATCTGTGACTCCATATGGTCTCAGGTAAGGAGAGATACAAGGACAGTGGTGGTGATAGAGTTAGGGTCACTTCTGTAAGTCAGGAAGGAAAAGCAGAGTCCCACCTTGGCTGTGGGCAAGGCTGAGATGGGCAAAGGCCTCTGTACTGCTTTAACAGCCTGTTCCACTTCACAGCACACCTTTGGATCAGGAAACAGTACAGCTGTGTGCTCTGCCTGCCTTTCCCTCCTGGATGTGGGACCCTTGTATTCATTTGTAAACTGAAGCCTCTGACAAGAAATATCCCAATCCCACATTTCTGCCAAACTAGAGAGTTGAAAGTCACCCTCAGAATCTGCTGCTGCAACAAACTGGGCTTTCTAACTGCAGAGCCAAAGCAAAGCCCAGGACTTTTGGTTACCCTTTGGCTTCATCCAGGAGTTGTCCCAGTGCATCCATCTTATGTGACATATTGCTGCCCACAGATGAACTGAAGTACCCAGGAGCAGCTGGAATAGTCTTAGGAGGCCCTGCAGGGGCAGCAGGTCCAGCAGAGAACACAAATGGTGCTGTGTTTGGTGCTGGGATGCTGGGAGGAGTCTGGGAGGCTGGGAAGGCCGAAGGCAGCGTCGCTGATGTCCCACACGTGGTCTGTGGTGGGTGATGGAGAAGAGGGTTCCCTGCAGGGTTGCAAGCAACAGTCACCATCTTCGGACTAAAGAAATCCAGGTCCAGCTGGTCATTCTGAAAGAGAGGACAAGTAGATGCTCTAACTCACTGCTCTCCCTGATGCAGAGATGGCAGTTACAGAGGGAGAGAGGTTTACCACAAACACAGGTGCTGGGCAAGCAGCCAAGTCTGTGGCCTGTGTCAGGGCTACGTGTGATCTGTAATTTAAGCAACATCATGGGGACAGTCAGGAAACTGAGAAAGCCAGGTTCAGGGATATCTACTCTGTTTAGACATGGCTATCCCAGATTTTAGGGCTAAGCCAGACTGCCTGTGTGATCACATGCCTCTCCAAGGTGAAAGTGTGTCCTGAGACCTCTCACACCGATAACCCCTCCTTTCCCTTCCCCTTCCTTTGTACCTCAAACATGCTCCACTGGTTGTTTTCTGAGGCCTCCTTCCCTGCTGCAGGGGGTGGGTCATTCAGGCCTAGAAGGAAAAATAATAAGCAGGTAACTGGAGGAGAAAATGAGTTCAGTGTCATCCCTTGGCTGTTGTTTCAGTACCATGAAACTACTTGATTCAGCTCTGCCAGAGCCCAAGAACATGAGGAAACACTGCGATGGGCTGCAAGTCTATGCTGAGCAAAAAGAGATTGACACCACCAGCAGCCAACAGCCAGTTCCTGCACACAGCTCTTCTAACCCTTCAGCTCTTCTAACCTGTCCTGACTTGCATTTCTGCTGTTCACATCTGGGCTCCACAGGCAGGCATCCTGCAGGCTCCTATGTACAGCCCCTCTGAGGCACCTTCTCTTTAGCACAGCCTCCAAATCGAGGCTGAATCTGTCCCAAACTGCAGCCTGCACACCCAGCATGTCCCAGCACCTCCAGACATCAGACTGCAATTGCACTCAATAGTTATTTCCTTGCAGCCAGCTATGGGAAGGGATCTAAATAACAACTCACTGACCAGGTCTAATATTCAGAATGACACAAGGGAGCGTTCCCTGGACCTCAGGAACGAAAGCATTTCATGCTCCTTGCAGGCCTGACACAGCACAGCCTGCCCACACTGAAACAGCCTTTGTTAGGATGTATGGAGAACCCTTTTCCAGGCCCCTCAGTGTCTTACCCAAGCACAGGAGCTCCTCATCCAGCAAGGAGAGGGAGTTGGCTGTGCTGCCCTGCTGAGTGGGTGCTGCTTCCACTTGGCTGGAGGAGCTGCTCCGCAGTGTTGCAAACGTCTGGGGAGGAGGTGGGAGGATGGGGATTTCAGCTGGGGCTGGGGCTGTGGTGGGGGCTGGAGTCAGGGTGCTGGGTGGCATTGGAGGTGGCGGGGTGCTGGTGGTGTCCAGTCCAGCAAGGTCGATGAGGGTGTTGAGATTATTTGTGGAGTTACTCCCTGCAGTGGACAGGAGAAGAGCACTACTAGGAAAGAAGGCAAAAGGCTCACAGCAAACCCAACGTGCAGCAGAAATTAGCAGAGAGATGGTTTAGATGTCACAGATCCTCATATGATCATGACTTATGGCTCTTTGTAACAGAGAAAGGTTATTTGCTGTCCCTAGACTACATAAACCAACCCAGATCCTTATGGAATTTCTATATGAAAACCTGCTGCAACCACTGCTTCTTCCCTAGTGCTTCTTGTAGCACAGTTCATCCTCTTTTCAAAATCTTTTGAGCTCAGATGAGGCTTCAGGAGATCCTGAAGCATTACAATAAGCAAAGGCTACCAGAGGGCTGGAGAGCTGAGGAAAATTCATACTGTTTTCATCTTCATACTTAGGACAGTCTCATCCCAATGAGATGCTGCCAGGCAGCATCAGATAATCCTCTACTGCTCTCCAGGCAGGAATGTTTAAGTGACTCCCAAATGGTACACCTGGCACACACCTGTCCAGAGCTTTCAATAGTAAAGCTGAAGTGTAAAGTGGACAACTGGCCTAAATTCACAAATGGAATTGATGGCAAAATCAGGAACAGGACTTCTGGCCCAGCTCCCACTCTCCAGCTCTTGTGTTTTTGATAAAATTGTCTTCTTACATGTCACCGTTAAGAAACAGGACAAATGTGGGGAGGAAAATGTGGGGAGGAACTTCCAGCCACACAAACTGTTCAGATGCAGGTTTGCCACTGAGGTCACCAAAGGTTTCAATAATATGGACTGAGCAATGGAAATGCAAAGCTGCAGCACTGTTGCTTGAGTCCAGAATTGTTTATCCATTGCTTAGGAGGCATTTTGTCTCCCTCTGACTCACAAACTGTTGACCACAAGAACCATCAAAAGCCACTTTACTACAATTAACAGGAAACACTGTTCATAAGACGTAGAATTGCAGGATTCAAAAATTACACGGTTGGTTTTCCAGAACTCACCTTCCACTACAGACATCCCAGGGAGATCTACTTCACCATTGATCACTTGCCCCTCTATAATTTTCTTGTAGGAATTTATCACACGGGATAAATTGTCACTTGCCTGCAGAATATCCCCTACACACAAGAGAGACAAAAATTACCTCCAAGGCTTTAGTCTCTTTGTTTCCACTAATGCTGAGAGCACTCAGTTACCAACGAAATAATCACCAAGAAAAATCATAAACACTTGGCTACAAGCTCCATTATTCTGTCTCTGCCACAATTGTCTAAGCAATACCCTGACATTTCTAGCTCCAAGCAAATTGCAGCAACAAGTGAAAAGTGAGTTCAAGGCTGTTCCCCACAGCAAATCCCTTTCCCTCCCAAAGCAGTTGTCCCCCATTATTGGCCTCAGCCTCCTGCACCACCAACTCTACTGTCCAGTCCTTGCCTGAACTGAAATGATAAAGAGGCAGGGATTGTCCTTTAGCTGCTTGCTGAAAGCAACAAGCACCCACAGTGAGGAGGTGTCTTTCCAGCTCATCCCTTGCACAGGTCACAAAAGCAGTTAAACAAGGACAAGTGTAGCTCACCCAAACTGCTGTCGTTGTCCTCTGTCTCACTGGCCAGCTTGAACAGTGTCCGTCGTTTGGTTTCACACCTTTCATAGAGCTCCTGGGAAGACAGATGAGGACAAAGGGTTCCATCAGCCAGGAGCCCCTGCCAGCAGCACCAGTGAGCACAGCATGACCCCTTTCTCTGCCCTGTTCAGAGCTGAGCCCGGGGATCTGAACACAACTTGCATTTCCAACACGACATCTCTCAGTCCTCCCTCACACCAGCACTTATGGCCATCTCTAGTCCCAAGGAGATGTTCATTCCCTGTATTACAAGAGTTCCTAAAAGCCTGAGGAAGAGCAGAATTGTGCTTCAACAATTAGGCTTTAGTTGTGCTGCAAACACTACTTAAGACTCTGCAACCACACAGCAGAAAGCTGGGAAGAACAAAATGTTTCACAGAAACCAACCAGTTTCTTAAGCTTCTTACCATTGTTTCAGGAGCTTGTTGTTAAAAATGAGTATTTTTAACTTTTAAAAGTAGATAATGTGCAACTCTTCAAAGCCCTGGGCCTACCCAGCCATCCTCAGTGGCAGTTTTTATTTCTCTCTCTCTGATGTTCTCCCAATCCTACAACACAAGCTAAAACTCTTCCTCTGAAGGGGAGGAACCATTTTCTGCCCCATTCAGCCTTTAGTTTGATTCATTCCCAGTGCTGTACAGGACAGTTACGACCTGCAATCCACATGTCTTAATAGGATCAAGTATTACAAACTACAGCTTCCTGATTCTGTCACACTGCACCTTTGAGAACAGCTGCATCTTACTTCAAGCATGTGCCAAACTGAGCTACTCCCCACCCAGTCCTTTGGTGAAAGGTGTTAAAAACACTGATACTTTTTTTCCTGCTGTTTCCAGCAACTGCCAGTTTCTCACCATTGCTCTCCATTTTACTGCACTGTTTGCAACTGTCTGCAAAACTCAAGTCTGCAGGAAGAAAGGACTGACTCCAGGATTTCTGGGAAGAAGGAGCAGCCCAGACCCACCTTCATGAGCTCCCTATCGGCCTCTGACGAGTCCTCTTTGCTGTAATGAACCAACATCTCATTGAGCAGCTTCACATTGTTGTTCACCTCCTCCAGTGTGTGCATTCGCTTCGTCACCTTCTGAATCCGAGCCTCGTCCTTCAGGGTGTAAAGCACAGACAGAGAAGGTGAGTTTCCCTGTAAAGGCCCATGGTGTCACAATCACAGGTATTATCTGTAAACATGTCAAGTAATGTGTATTTAAGGTTAAGCTAGAAGGAAAAAACCCCAAACAAAATCCCTCTCCATTCATGTGAAACTTAGCTTGTTTTTCTTTTCACCACCATTCTGAAATGATAGAAAACCCCATATTTCCAAAAGGTCTAATTAAATAGACTTGAATGTATAATAGAAAAGTTCCCAAAAGTTCTTTTCTGATCTTTTCAGAAGAAATTTTTTTTTGGTCACCTGATGGCATCTTACAAAACAGATGTGTTTGAAACAAAACATTTACTAAGAACAAGCAGCACTCTCCAGCAGAAATCACCCATCTCTGATTTGGGATTCCAAATCAGAATTCCAAATTCTGATTCCACATTCAGAATTCTACATTCCAGCTGAAGATGTATGAGAGTCTGCCCTGGGGACAAGAGGAGCTTGAATGGAAACATTTCAGTAACCTATACATCCTCTCCAGTCCAGAAGCTATCCTTTTTTTTTTCCAGTGAGTCATTTCCTGAACTCCAGAGTTTGGAATGACTGCCATGGGTGGATGCATCACAGCTCTGCAAACAGGAAGGTGCCTCCAGGAAGCCTGTTTGTGAGCAGACCCAGTTCAATGACTCAGCCCTCAGTATCCAGGGGTGGTACCACGATGCTCCCACCAGATCCTGACATGAAATACCACCTTGAGTGATGAGAATGTAGTTAATTACAACAAGGGACATTCAATTCTTGTCCCATCCTCCACCAGAGAAACCAACTATAGACATTCCTGTGACACAAACATCCCTCAGGTGCAAGAGTCCAAATCCTAAGCTCTCCAGCATTTTGAAGTCAAATTGCTTAAAACCTGGAAAGCAGACTGCTGATCTGGACCAATCCTACAGGAATTTCTTACCTCTTTTACCATGGATTTTATAAGCTTGTTGG
Source organism: Calyptomena viridis (assembly GCA_013390005.1). NCBI lineage: Eukaryota > Metazoa > Chordata > Aves > Passeriformes > Eurylaimidae > Calyptomena > Calyptomena viridis. The sequence continues at coordinate 20,686 of WEIV01027098.1, forward strand.
CCTCTTGTAAATCATCTGGGTTTTTGCTTTTCAGCAGTTTGGCTAGAAGCTGTAAGATGAAAAAAGGATATTCAGGAAACAATAAAGACCCTTTGGAAAAGGGAAAGAAATTTAAGTGAATAATTGTGGGGAAAAGGGATACAACCAACTATTACAAAGCTTACACAGCTTTCATAGTCAGAAGGACTTCAGCCAGAGTCACTTATGGTTTATTATGTAAGTTGCTGCATTCCTGCTTCTACACAGGAATATACTGTGAAATCTCAGAGACTTCTGGCACTAGATAATTATTCCTCCCAGACATCATTTTTGGTTCTGTGTGTAAAACATTCTCTGCTTTGTAGTGCTACAGCAGGATGGCACTTGAACCAGGAATAACCCCACAATGGTAACACAGACAAGGCCTTAACTACAACTTTGGGTTAAGTAGGTGGACAAAGCAGTGAGTTCTGCAAAAGTACACACCACACCCCCCAAAAATAAAAGCCACATTAGTATACTATGCTTCCTTATTCTGAATATGCACTGATTAATCACTTTTCCTTAGTGATTACAATGCAAATCTTCGCTGTACCTTGGATTTCTCCTCATCATCAAACACAGGGTTTTTGGGACGAGGTGGTGGAGAAGGAATCAGGGTTCTGTCTGCAGGAATCACAGGGTCAAACATGACGATCCCTGAAAGCAGAAAGGCACCCACTGTGGGTTGGCACAGCCACACCAGGCAGTGCTCCCAGGTATTCCCAGGCTGCTGCCAAAGCCAACACACCTGCCCACTGCCCCTGCCATGCTGTTCCAGGGAACACAGACCCAAATCCCCGAGCACATCGGCTGATTTTCACCTTGGTGTTCTCCCAGCCTCACAACACAAACAAAAACTCTTCCTCTGAAGGGGAAGAACCATTTTCTGCCCCATCCAGCTTTTAGTTTACCCATCCACAGTGCTACAAGGGACAGTTATAACCTGTAATCCATGTGTCCTAAGAGGACAGGATGGTTTCCAGAGCCTTCACGGAACCCAATTTTCTTGTGTTGAAGTTTCTGAGTTTTTTTCACTGTGCCTACCCCAAAAATGTGCATCAGCTGAACTGAAGGTACAGCTGCAAAGCCATCTCATTAAAAGAACACAATAGGCTACTTGAAGGCTCTTATTTCCGTTCAAATTAGATTTGTTCATATCATTTAATAACTAGTTCCCTTCAAACCAAAACGAAAGTATTTATGAGGTATTTAACTAATTTAGTTAAAAAAGCCAACCCAACCCAGCCCAAGGCATTTAAATATAATGAAAAGCTTTTCAGAGCATTTCTCCCTTTCTCCATCTCCCCTCAGAGCTTGCTTGACCCCATTTAATTAGAAGCTGTATATTTTGTGACATTCCTGCTTAAAGCACAGCTCTGGAAAATGCATGAATGAGCTGCTGACTTCCTACCTTGTCTCTTCAGCATGTAGTAGGCATCCTTGATTTTGGATTCCTCTGGCAACGCCACTGTCCAGCTATACAGCAATTCAATGACTTTGGACTTCACCTTCTCTGAGACTCGGTCTCCCAGGTACTAAGAGTGGAAAAAATATGTAAGTTCCCCATGTTCTTTATTTCTTCTTAAAAATAAAGCTCAGTGGAAGCTTAGTGATATCCATTAAAAGGTACATGATCCAAGTTCCAAGATGATCTAAAATACACCTTATTAAGAGGACAAAATGCTTCTCTAATAGATTTGAAATAACAGTGAAGAGAAGCTTTGTGATTATCTTCAGCAAAAAGAAAGAGCTGCTCTTCTGTTGGCTTCAGGATTTTGCTATTTAAAGATTACAGCAATCAGATAACCACCCCCTCCCCTGCCTTATGGGAGAAAATCTGGGAATACTTTCCTGTATCAATCATGCCATGAGGATGATTTTCACCACATTAAACTGATCATGAATGCTGAGGGACTTAGCCAGGCACTCTTTACACAGCAAGTCAGCAGCAAAGTGAGGACCAGAACTCTGTGGTGTGTTGCCAAGTTTCTTGGTTTAACCCCTGTATCACGTTTCTCTTCCACTATCACCAGAGTTATGTTTTTTAAAACAACACAGCCCAAATTTTAGAAGCCCTTGAGTCACATGAAGGATTAGAACAGCACAGAGACTATACAGTGATGGCAAATAAGTACAACTTAATGAGAAAAATACTAAGCAGAGCACAAAAAAAAAACCCCAGACAACAAAAATTCAGCTAACAAATGCTCTTGAATTCAGGCTAATTAATGCAATGAGCCAGACAAACATTTTGGATGTTGCCTGTAGCTTATGGAAGTCAAACAAAAAGTAACTACAGCCATAAGGCTCAGGGACCAACCTTTGGAGACACAACTTTTATTAATTCATTTAAAAAACGAAACTTCCCAACTTCATTATGAAATCTTCTCCCACAGTTCTTCATACAAGCTTCCAGCACCTGCATTCAAGGAATAAAAACAGGGGCTGAAATGAACAACAAAACCCTTCAAGAACAGTGTGTGTTCTGCATATAGGGGAGGTGAAGGGTCCCTGTCAGTGAGAAACATATTCCTGCTCCAAATCCATCAATCTCCCATCTTTAGGGGTGACACAGCAGGGCTGGGTGTCCCACCTCAGCCAAGTCTATCTGGGTCTGTGTTATAACCACTGGGTCTCATAACAACGAATACAAATCTTGCTGAAGATAACTAACAAAAGCAGCTCAAACTAAAACATTTCTGGCTGCTTTGCTGCTCATGAGCAGCCTGGACACTTCAGGGATGGAATTGTGTTCCCTCCCACTGTCCACACCCTCCCAGGGAGGGGAATCAGGGCATTTGGCCCCCAGCTGACCCCCCTGGACACTCCCTGAGCTCTGCTCGGGTGATGTAATAGGATCCAGGACTGGATTTAAGAGGAGGGGTAGGGACTACCTACTGTCAGGGCTTGGACTGCCTCCCATTCCTGTGGAGATTGGATTTTATGAGCCAGGAGTCTCACAGCAATCTGTGGTCTGGAACAGAGCACAGCCCCATTAAACACAAAGCAGGCAAACACAAAGGAGGATTTTCAGATTTTCACAAGTTCTGCTGTTTAAGATGTTTGATGTTTGAGATGTCTTCCACATAATTAAAAGGAAATGCCATTAACTTTTTATCTTTCCATCACAAAGGCAGGTAAGCACTCAGCATCTTTGTGGGTGTTTGCACATGTGAAGGGGAGAGAGGGCTGGTGGTCTGAGCCAACAATTCCAGATTCCTCTTTGGGAGGAGCCAAACAACTCCCAGTACAGTCCCAGCCCAGGAAATCACTTCATTTCTCTTGCATTTGTTTCCCTTTTCCAGAAGAAAACACTTCTTCCTTAGCTCTCAGGAATACCATGAGCCAGGAGGTTTCCTCAGTTAAGCCCAGTAAGGATTTTAAAGATGCAAAGCCCCACCAGCACTATTGGTGATAACTTCATTTTACAGACAGGCAAACAGAGTAATTTTGGCCAGAGGAGAACCCTGGAGCTGCAGAAGCTGAAATTGGAGGCAGATTCAGAATTCCCAGTTTCCCAGTGCTCAGTACGAACAAGCCACGCTGCCTTTCACAGAACAGAAACACTTCACAGCATCTTGTTTCTCTTGTAGCCAGATTTTCCTTGTGATATCAGTATATATAAAAGAAAACATGAATGTTTGATGATGAAATGACACATCTTGAACTGTGAATGTTAATTTATTAAGTCTAAAGCAGTTTGGGACACCCACCCTTCAAGTTCTTTGTTGATCTGGTCACAGAATCCAATAATGTATTCCCAGTCTTCTTGTCTGTTAGACGGGTTGGTGGCTTTATCTTTGGCAAGGGAAAGAGAACATATTACCAATCAACAACAGAAGGAGTATAAAAGGTCACACATTTCCTAGAGAAAATCATTTGACATCCTTTGCCAACTATAAAAAAGGAGAAAGAATTTCACACATAGTATGTCTATTCAGGGAAAAGGGTGTGTCCAACTTGAGACATCCAAATATCCAGCAAGAATCACTGCTTTCCAAAGAAAACAGGTGCCAAATCTTAAGTACTTAGAAACAGGCTATTTCAATACCCTAAATGAGAGCACAGGATGAAATATTTCAGCTCACAGTTTCCTCTGCCTGAAATGCTGTCTCTTTCTATTTGGCTGTAAATTAAACTCCTTAAAGGTTAAATCCTTACACTTTCTACATAGGAAATTATTTCTGTATTCCCTGGGAGCTTTGCAGAAGCAAGAGCTGGAACATCAGATGTTTAATGTAAGTCATTTAGCATTAATACTTGTTTTTGGAGTGCCAGCTGATTTGATAGATGCCTTAGCATTTCTCCTGGGAATTACAAACTGAAATTTATTATTATAGACTGAGTTCTTCTTGCAAGTCACAAACCCCACAGCCCAGACCTGATCAGCACCTCAAATCCTACATGCTGAAGCTGAGAGATCAATGATCTACTGCCAGGGCTATTTCAGGCTCCTGAGGATCCTCCCTTGGGTGTTGGTACCTCCCTGACTGTACTGATTGCACAAGAGTGAGGCCATCAGCATCTTTTTTGTTAGGAATGCACCTTCTCCATATATTCTAGTTAACTCTGATGCAGCACTGAATTTATAGCAGAAAGGATTCCTGCTTTAACCTAATTTTCCAGCCAAGCTGACTGGACATGATGATTTTTCTTTCTCATAAGGGAAAAAACAAGGGGCTGTAGCTGTAGCTATATATCTAAGGGCTGGCATTTAAGAAGCCTTCCTCAAAATTTTAATGCAATAGAAAGAGATTTAGGAAACAAAGTATTGCTTAGTCAGACAGTATAGATCAAGAGGTGAAGGACAGAAAAAAACCCAGCACACATCCCTGTACTTTCATCTCAGAGGGAAGAAGAACAAAACAAACACATGCTGAATTACAGAGTGTCATTTTTTATCATCATTGAAACATATTCTTTTACCTTTCCAGAGGCAGCTAAAACCAGCAGTCAGACATCTACTCCAAACCCTCCCTCTCACAACTGTTCCAAACATGGCACCTAAACCTTATTACCACATTCCCAACTGCTGAACACCCTGGAAGCATCATGAAACCATGGACTTACAATGATCTAAAATCTTTCCATGCAAGTCAAACAGCACCATAGTGGTTTGGTGCTTCAAAGCACCTCTGGTGCTCAGCAGGCCCAGATGAAAAACACTCAGTTCTTGGCTGGAGTTAAGGGAGTTTTTTTAACAAATACAGGAAGGGCACAAACACATAAGGACACAGAACCAAATGGACTCTGTTGGTTGCACGTCCTGAAATTGGGAAGAAGAAATGGTACAAACAGGAAAATGTAACCAACATTTCCATGCTCCAAGTGTTAATTTTAAAGCTGTTCCAAACATCCTCAAAGATTTCTTGTAATGACACTGGATTAGTGGATACTCTTAGATTGGGTCCAGACTCAAGTTTCTAAATTTCTGCACCAAAAGCTCTCACACAAAGACAGTGAAGTCTCAGAAGGAGAGAGCAACTGCTGAAGAGAAGTGCTGTTCCACACGAAGAAACTCCCTGATCCCAACATCCATAAAACCTCCACGTGAAGACCTGGTTCATAAAAGTTAATGAGCTTGATCAGAAGTCTTGCCCTGGCTCTGGAGATTGATGTGTTTGTATGACACAACACAACCTGGCATGTGGACACCTGTTCCCAGTCTCAGCACAGCCACACAAACACATCCCACTGGAGCAGAATCACCTCCCTTCACCTTCTCAGGACAGCCCTACATGGAGCTGCATCACATCTATTGAGGCATAACTGAAAATCCTCTTTTTAATGCCAAATGCTTAAAATGTGGGCAAGAAGCTCCCTTGTACTGCTTTAAAAATATGCTTCAACCCTGATGTGAAAGGATCAACTCCAGGATGGAGAGTTTGGTGCTCTGGAATATTAAGTCCTTGGCTTCTCTGTTGAAACTGCCAACCAAGGCCCATTTGGTACCAGTTATTTTCCATAAAGGACACTTGTCCACCAGGTCCCATCCTGAAAATCCCATTTCAGGATCGGGAAACCAAGTGAATCTAAATGAGCAATATGGGGACAGAAGTCTGAGCACTACCCCAGTCCTGCCTTTCAGACACCCCTGTGCTCAGGAGTGACAAAGCTGCTTCAGATCTGCCCTGAGAGTCAGAGCCACTCAGCCCTCAGGGGCTCTGCCAGACCCCAAAACGCTAATGAGACAACATTCAAATGAATAATCAGATATGAAACAAAGGTGCTTGTTTTCTCTAGAGGAAATGATGTTGGAATGCAGAGAACCATAGACCATTAACTGCACTCATGTTTTCCTGGGTTCGCTTCTCTACTGAAATGAGACAAAAAACACCCCAACAAAAGGTTTCTTCAGGTCAGGTTTAGCATATGAATTGGGAATCCCAAGCCTAGTCAAACAGTTGATTCTGTTTGTATCCCTGGGAGGAAAAGAAGGCTGACCCATGACAAACCAAGGAAAAAAGAAAATTTAAGACAACCATAACATTTTATCCATATGTATCTATCCCATAGCCGGACTTTTCCTGAGCCTGACATGAGTGGGATACAATAAACTTCCTTTTGGATGCAGCAGAAAAGGCATCTCTGGAGTCAAAGGCTCCAGCTGCGTTTGCACAACTGACATTATTTTCTAACCTTCTCCTGTTTCAGCTCAGTGCAGCAGCAGAGCCTGCCAGCCAGGAGGGAACAGAAAGGATCACCTTCTCCCAGCCCAGCTGCCTGGAATGAGGCAGGACATGCAGACAGATGCCAGACCACGGCTGGCTGAAGTGCAGCTCTTGCTGCAGCAGGAGGACACGAGGACGATGTTACTTCATGGGTCTGTGACTCCACCTGATGCCAGAGACAGGGCAGCAGGAGGCTGCACAGCACCACAGGAAAAAATCACTGGCAGTAAGAAACTTCCCTTCTCCTTGTGGCTGGGAAGCTGGCTGTGCTGCTGAGCCATCCCCTTCGGGAAGGGCAGAGCAGGGCACACCCTCAAGGTTAGCGTTAGCCACGGCTTTGTGATGATCACACAAAAACCCCTGGGCAGGCCTGGTGAAAGCCCTGAGCTGCACCAGCTCTGCCTGCCTGGCCTCAGACTCCTCCAAGTCATTCCCGGACACGGAAGGCTCCGTGCTCCCCGTGATGGGAGGAGCAACACAACCCTCCCAGCACAGATCCCTGTAGCAGTGACCTGGCATAAAAGCATCCTCCTAAATGAGAGAGCAGCACTCGAGCCTCAAAAAACATGTGGTCCTCTGCAGTCAGGCTCTGCAATGTTTCTCACAGTGAGTAAGGCCTTTGGAACTCTTCTCTTTAGCCGTGTTCAGTCTATCCAACTGTTTGGCCAAGGACAGATCACCTCTCTCTTAACTTCCTCAATTAAAAAAATATCCCCACAAAACAAGCAGTCAGGAAGCTTTCCAGGCTATACAACCTAAGATATCCTTCCTACTAGAGATTTTCACACACAAACTGAACTCAGTGAGTCAGCTCTCCTCAGAGAAAAACTGCAAGGAAGGGATGTGGGTGTTCCTTCTTGTGTCTCACTGGCTACAACAAAAGATATTGACAAACTGTGGGAGTTCAGAGGAGGAGCAAGGATGGAAAAGGGACAGAAGGGATTGAGCTAAAATGAGAAGAGCTGAAAACGCCTTTGAGTCAGTAACTGGTGTACAGATGATGATAGAATGTACATGTTTGAGTTTTATGTAAAAACACCAAGGAAGAAGGAGAATATCTAATCTTGCTTATGGAAGGATAACTCCAAGGGTAATAGTTTTTACACTCCAAGGTATTTGGGGTAATGACCACCTTCTGCAGTTTGCCCAGTGCCTGACTCCTTGGAGCTTCATCCACTGCCATAATCAACCAAATAACTTCTAAAAAAAGAAGAAAATCTAGTCAACAAGCTATGACGTGCAGGATGGGCTCCCAGGGACAGCAGTGTAAAATATATGAAAAACAATTATGGTTATAACTGATTCACTCAAGAAGCACATCCCAATCCAGCAGTGCTGGGATCCCACATTCTGCACAGCCAGAGCCCAAAGGCCAGGGCAGCACAGACACAGAGATAAGAGACACCCAGCAGGGGATCAACAAGCCATGGGCGTTTGTCCCCTGTCTCTAACCTTTAGGACCGTGTGATAAAACATACCTTATCTCAGCAAAGGAGATTGACTATTCCAGCATGCATGGAATGGACATCCACAACTATCCCGAAACTGCAGCCAGGCATAAAGCAGGATTTGTCTGCTTGAAAACCACGGTTGTGTAACACACGAATGCAATTTAGTCGTGAAGCCTCTCAGCTCTGAACCTCACAAACAGCACTCAGGCGGTGCACCCAGCTGGCCATAACCCGGGCAAGGGCAGAGACAGACACGAACCGTGAGCCTTTATGGCCAAAAACCAGCACCGGCCTCACAGATGCTGCTGAGGAAGGCGAGCTGCGAACCCGCCCGTTCCTCGCACTTCCCGCAGGGAGCCGATAACCGCCCCCCCCTCACCGCGGGACCCCGGGCGGCCCCGGCCCTGCCCCCGACCCGGCACATCCCCAGAGACCCGTGCCCGGGATGCTGTGCCGGCCCATTCCCTGCGACCCCCCAGCCTCCCCGGCACGGCCCCGGGGTGCTNGGAAGCACGGGAGGAGGCCGGGGGGCGGCTCGTCGGGAGCACATGGTGGGCGCGGGGGGGTGTGCGCCGCACCGGGAACACACGGACAGGCCGCCCGGCTGCTGTTTGCCGGGATCATGGAATCATAGAGTCGTAAAGGCATCGAGGGTGGCAGGGACCGTTAAGATCATCCGGTCCAATCGTCCACTCACTACTGCCGCTGTAAGGCCTGAACCACTTCGCCCAGCGCCGGATCCAGACGCCTCTGGAGCACATCCAGGGGTGGTGACTCCACCACTCCCTGGGCAGCTCCTTCCACCGCCTGGCCACCCGAACAGTGAAAACATTTTTCTATCATTTAATCTGAACCTACTCTATGTCACCTTAAGGCCGTTTCCTCTGGTCCTCACTGCAGGCACGGCAGAGAGAACGGCCCCCACACTCAAACCTCCCGTCAGGTGCCCCCGAGCCTCCTCGAGACTAAACCAACCCAGCTCCCTCAGCTGCTGCTCACAGGACATGTTTTCCAGACCTTTCACAAAGATGATGTTACTTCCTGCAGTCACGGTGTTGGTTTGTGACTCGGGCTCTGCTGCAGCGATGGAGAGAAGGCTGAGATGCCTCTCACGTGTAACATCACCTTCTGAAATGTGTTCACACATCCCTGTCACGACATACCACATGCATCAGTTACAGCATGTAACATTCTCTTGTTCCCCCAGGCTGATGCAGGTGAGATGGTCCCGCTACAACCCCAGTTACATGGAACCAGAAGTGAACAAAGAATTTTATCGGAAACCTTTGGAGGAACTGACTGAGGAGGAAAGGGAAAAAGTGGAGCTTAAGGCTGTTCGACCCATCAAAGCTGCTCCTCCCAATCTGTCCAGCTCCGTGTTCAGCGACCCCATGGTCAGGTCAGAGAAAGCAGCAGCTCCTCCTCTCTCACAGGCTCCCAGGAAGCCAAAATTCTTGGGATCTGTGCTGCCTTCCTCAGCCTTCATTTGCTGGCTGCACATTGCCTCCTGTTACTGCACGATCCCTTTGTTCCGGGTTAATCTTTTCCCATCAGCCAGTCCATTGTCCTGCAGTGATTAGAGATAATTACAGCAGATTTGGCAGCACCCGGACTTAACCATGGCAACAGCACAAAGGGGGGCGGGGACTTATTTCTGTGAGTGACAAAATCAGAATTCAACTCAGATCCCATTTGACTTTGTGTTTACAGTAAATTCACCAATATGATGATGAGGGATGGAAATAAAGTGCTGGCCAGAAGCCTCATGACTCAGGTGAGAACTCTTGTTTCTTCTCATTGCTATGTTAAAACAAGGCAAAATGGAAGGCTGGGACATCAAACCCACTGGAATTGGGAATTACCACAACTCAGGTCATCTCTCTGGTCCTGACATGTTTCCTTCTGTGCACTCGTTGCTCTCACTGTGATTCCTCTGATAAACCATGATTTCTCTGATAATGTACATTTTGGACAAGCCCCAGCCTGATTAGCTCACAGACCAGGTGACAGCTTAATGGACAACCTTCTCTTTCCACTCTTCAGTATCCCTGTGACCTTCTGTACTGCATGAACTCAGAGAATAACCTTTAAAATAATAATTTTCTCCAAAGATGTTCTTTCCAGCTCTCTGTTGTGCTTTGCCTTCTGTATAACTTGCCCATTAAGTCCCACAAATGTGTCACCTACAAGACACAGCTTTTACCCCTGCTCTGACCCACAGTAACTGGTATTAGCTGGTGGTCCCATCTGGTCTCTTCCACCTTGAAATAGGGACATACATTGCCTAAATGTTCCCCAAGTAGCTGCTGATTCCTTGTGACAGAAAAACACACAGGGTCTGGGCTCTGGCTTTGGAGGGGAGGATGCTCAGTGCACAGAACCCTATTCCTGTCTCCACTTTGTCCTGGCCTTTCCCTGGCTTCTGGCCCAGGTTTGTGCTGTCCAAATGCAATGTCTGATAAAGAGACTGAAGAGCTGGAAGAGGGTGAAGTAAAACTGGAGTTAAAGAATCCCCAAAGGGCCTGTTGCCAGTGGGGCTGGAGAACCAGCTGCTCAAGTGAAAATGGGGTGCCTGTAAAAGTGGTGTAAACTCATGGAGTGGCATAACCCATCTGCTCTGCATGTCTCCTTTTCTGCCTTTGTCCCCAGACTCTAGAGACCATTAAGAGGAAGCAGCTGGAGAAGTACCACAAAGCTCCAGAAAATGAGAAAGAAACAATTGAATGCAACCCCTACGTCATTTTCCACCAGGCTCTGAAGAACTGCCAGCCCATCATTGGGCTCACCAACATCACCAAAGGAGGCAAAACCTACCAGGTGAAAGAGGGGCTGGGAGCACATCTGGCTGGGAGAGAATTAGCCAGGGAGGGAGGTAAACTGGTGTCCACCCATTCAGCTCAAGCTCTTCTCTCCTTGTAAAGAGCCACTTTGCAATCTGGAGTAAAACATCACCCAGAAGCTCTGTCCAAGATCAGGACCCCACCTGTGAGTGTGGTAATTCCTCTGTCAGAGTCACTAAGGTTAGAAAAGACCTCTAAGATCATCGAGTCCAGCATTAATCAGCAGCAGTCTCTGATTCTCTGACTAGATATGAGGACAAATGGACAGCAAATATTTTCCAATGAGGCAGAGAGCAGCAGCAAAAGAATTGGCAGTTCTGGGACCACAGCACTTATCAGCTGTAGCACTTATCATCCTTTCCACTGCACCATATTGTTTGGGGAGAGGTCCCAAAGCCCTGGGACAAGTCAGTGTGGCAGAAAAGGTCAGCTAGATCCAGTGTAGTATTTAACACACAAACAGAACCTGTCTCTGAATACAGGCTCTGCAACCCTTGGGACCTGATAAGAGATGAGATCTGGAGACATTTGGAACTAGATGATGGGGTTAGAAATAGATGATCTTTAAGGTCCCTTCCAACCCAAACCATTCTGTGATTCCTCTGTATTCAGGGCAGGGATGGGGTGACCTCTCCTATCTCAGTGCCTGTACCCATGGCTGATCAGAATTTCCATTTTGGTGGCAGTGGCCACTTCCTATGGACAGAGGATGAGAACTGGCACAGACGAGCTGTAGGGAGCAGGACTGGCTGCACAGCAGCACAGTGCACATCTGCAGGTGCCAGCTGTTCCTGTGGGGTGCTGGAGGGGAGCAGCTGATAAGTGCTGTGGTTTAAACCTTTCCCAGGTGCCCGTCCCGCTGAAGGACAATCGGAAGCGCTTCCTGGCCATGAAGTGGATGATCACTGAGTGCAGGGAGAACAAGCACCGTCGGACAATGATGCCAGAGAAGCTCTCCCAGGAGCTGCTCCTGGCCTTCAACAATGAAGGGCCTGTCATCAAGAGGAAGCACAGCCTGCACAAGATGGCAGAGGCCAATCGGGCTTACGCCCATTTCCGCTGGGGGTAGGGGCTCACATGGGACACTGTGCCATGGCCTGGGGCCACCTGCCTGGGAGAGGCTGGGGAGAAGAGGGAAGGGTGGAACATCCCTCCCAGACTGCTGCTGATCAAACCCAGGGAAACCTCACACAATCCCCATGAGGTTCATTTCCTTTGTGCTTGTTTGGATGGGGGAAGGGGAATCTGAGTTACGGACCCCGGCAGGGATGCTCTAGTTCTTTCATAATCACTTTTCTGTGAAGACAAGCCTTAGATGTTTTTCTTAGAGCAAAGCTGTACAAAGTCATCTTTCACTTACCTGTTTCCTGAGGACCTGGAAGTCTGTCTGCTCCCAAAGTCAGCAATGTTTTTGGCTGCACAGCTAAGCTGAGCTCAATTTTTTTCCCACACCATAACCAGCCTTAGCAGGATTGGTATTACAGGCAATAAAAGGCCCTTTTTGATTTTTTTGTTCTGGTCATCAGCAGCATTGTCAGCAAAGATGTTAACAAAAAATAAAACCAGTTTTTATGGGGAAGGTTTCTCAATTTCAAACCTTTGTCTCTGTTGCCTGAATCTCACACTGCCCTTTCCAGCTGCCCTGGTTGTGAACAGCCATTCTGACACTTTACACCAGAGCAGAAACAGTATCACAGCCTTAAGGCTTCAGTCAGGAGCAACCCTCAGCAGCTGCACAGAGCGAAAGCAGGGCACATGTTAGTGGAAAACTTTTATTAGAAAAAATCCTTCAATAGACTATATTGTTTCCTTTCTTCTCCCATTCTTGTAAGAAACATCCCATAGTTGAAACTCGCTAAATTTTGAAAAAATGTGACAACTGCTGTAAAAAATTTATAAAACATGTTCCTACATGTGCTCAGGGACCTCTCCTGTCGCAGGCTGCCCTGTGGCAGGTATTGCTGGCTGTGGGAGAGGCTGTGTGCACGCAGGTGCAGCCAGCATGCTGGTGGGAATCTGGGAAAAATAGCACTTGGTTGAGCTGTTTGTGAGGCCACAGCGTGTTCTGTGACCTGTCCCAGACAACCAGGTACATCCTGAGCTGTGAGATTTCCCAACTGCCTCCCACAGCTCTGCTGGCTTTGGGGTGAAGCAAAATGTTCTCAGCCTAAACTGTGCTTTCCTTACCACTCATAGAAAATGCTGGTGTGAGCTAGAAGCCTTACAAGCCCTTTGCTGGCAGCAGCTCAATATTAAGACAGTATCAGTGGGAGAACTTGCTGGGTTAAATGTGCCCTTCCCACCACTCCAAACCTCCAGAGTCAGGCCAGCACCAGCTGCAGCCTGACCTTAGGTGCCCGGGGGCTCTAGCCAGTATAAATCCTATTTACAGGAAGTGCTAGAAAATTAACATGAAAAGAAATGCCACCTTGGTACAAAGCTTGCTGGTGAAAGTGCTGGGGACTCTCTTCCTGTGCTGCAGGGAAGTTAATCCGTCACTTCACTGTAATAGTATTTCTGGGCAGCGTCTGTCATCTTCCACTCAGCAGCCCGGAACTCGATGATCTCCAGCAGCAGGAGCTGGGACAGGGAGCTGAGCCCCTCCTGCAGCAGGAAGCCATCTCGGAGGAGGGAGAAGAGCTCATCCATCCGCTGGGAATTCATCTTCTCCAGCTGCTCGCCGATGCGGTGGAGCTGCAGGACCAAGCAGTCCACCTTCAGGAGGAAGAGCAGATGGCTGAGCACAAAGCAATGGAAAGCTCCTCTGCACCCCCCGGGCTGTGCTTTTCATGGGTCCTTGGCAGGACAACAGGCACATCAGCAGCTCTTCCCTGCACTCACCTCTTCCTCCTTCTGCAGGCTGTCGGGCTGTGCCAGCCGGAACAGGCAGTCGTAAACAGGGTTCACCAGAGCCATCATGGGCATGTTGTTCACCTGCAAGGAGGGACCACGAAGGGAGGAGTCTGCAGCTGTTTGGAAAAGTTGTTCCCTTGCTGCTCTCCAAAGGAGATGAGAGCAGGATTTAGTTGTGCTGCCAAATGCCATATTTATGGGATTTATATCAGAGATCAGACACTTGAGTCTCCAGAAACCAGAGAAGCTGAACAAATGATATCAAAACCATCTATTTTTAAATGTAAGTCTTGGGAAAGACACTCGTTGCAACAGCATTTTTCCTGCCTGCAGCTCTACTTGCATCATTTTTACATCTACTCCAAGCAGGAATCCAAGGTCACACACTGTACAAAGGCCTGTAGACAAACTCCATCAGTGTGTCCCCCCCAGGACCCCACAGAAACTAAACCAGTATATATGTCTGATCTGGGACATCTAGGAGCAGGCAGATCAGGAGATTTCAAACATCAGGTACAAAATGAGGAAGCTGAGGCTTTGTGACTGTTCCTGGAGACTCCTCCTCTGCCTCCAAGCCTGTTGCTTGCCTGTAGGTAGCACCAGCCCTGGCTGCATCTTTGTGCTGAGAACCAGCTCTGGCCCCCAGGGCCCTGGGGCTCCATACAACACCCACCCAACACCCCTGGCATCTTGGGATGCCCAGGCCCTTCCGGCACCCCAGGCAGCAGCATTTGGGTGTTCCTGCCCCAGCTCCTCACCCTCAGGTAGTCGAAGATGTTGCAGATGAAGGTGACATAGCAGATCCAGGCCTGGAGCGAGCGGGTGCGCAGCTCCTCCCTGTCCTTGTACTCCTGCTGCAGCCGGTTCAACAGGCTCCTCCGGAAGATGCTCTGGCCAACTTGTTTGCTCTCTGCCTACGAGCCCACAAAAGCAGGATGGAGGGATGAAATGGGGTGCCAGAGGGGCAGGGGGATGCTGGGGGATGCAGGACCATGCAGATACACTCCTGTGATTCTCAGAGAGGCAGGAAAGCTGCAACTCACTCCCTGGGCTCACACATTGCTCCTCTGGATGCTGCCACTGCATGGGGCAAGTGGCAGGAGAGGAAAGGTGGCCAAGGGGTCAGAGCATGGGGCTGGGGACCTGCCACTCCTGATCAGCTAAGGGACAACCCACATGACACAGCCCAAGTGTTTCACTGTTTGGACAGCAGCTCTCACCTGGATGATGGTGTAGCAGATGCGTCCTGCCTCCTTGCTGAACACACAGTCTTTGAGGGACTGGTCCACTATAATATTGGCCACCTTCTCCAGGTCTACATTGCTGGGGTCTGCAAAGAGGAGAAACACTGTCAGGACCCAGACCTCTTTGGGCCCTGATTGCTTTTGGGGTGTCTGGAAAGCAACCAAGGTCAGTGTGGGGTCTGGTATAGCCACATTATGTGATGCAGAAGCTGTTACAGAGGAGCTCATAAAAACCTGCTGACCTTTGAGGGCTGTTTTCAGCAGCTTCTGAGTCTCAGAGTCAAACGACTGGATTTTATACTCTTCTTTGCCTGTTTCCCCCATGACTGACTTCCTCCAAGGGCCAGAGCCAGGGCAATGGATGGGCTAGTGACAATCCCTGGGGAAAGAGCATATAGAGCTTAGTTGGACAGAGAGGCAAATCACCTGCCACTCATCAAATCCCATCTAGTGCTGGAGCACACACAGGCTGTTATCCTGACAGTTTCCCACCTCAAGGAAACTTCTCTGTTATTAGGGCACCAATTCCAGCTCTAGGTTCAAGCAAATCCTCACTCACACATCTTTTTAAGCCTTGTTTCCTACCGGCCTATGATAGAACTTCATCTTCAGAGGCTTTATGTTTTTCTGATATGAAAAACAGGTTACAGACAAAACAGGCCGAAAATAAACCTATCTCGCCTCAGGCTTCCCTGTGGCTGCATAACAGGGAAGGACATGCTGCTCCCTTCTGCCTTTGAAACACCAATTCAGCTGGTTTCACACAAAACTTGGGAAGAATCAAAGTCAGCATGAAAGCATCCAGTGCACACTCACCAGAGAACCTCTCCTACACCACAGACAGGCTCCCTCAGCTCCAAGTGAGTCACAGCAAGCTCTCCAGCCAAAGCCCCAACAGCTTCTGTCTCGTCCCCCTGCAGTCAATCACAACTCTGTGGCACCAACAGAGCTCCTAAATAGCCTCTAGATTGATTTTCTTCTGCTTCATGATACAGTGAAGACAAGAGGAGGGTACGCACGGCACAGAGATGACGGGCTTTGACACGCACACAAGATGATCTGCTGGATGTGAAATGCTGGGCTGACAGACCCACAGCACAAACAGGAGAAGGCAATCGGCCAAATGATTTTTGCCAGCTCGTCGAAATTCCTCTGCCATTACTCACCCCTCTCTGCTAACAGGTCCCTGCCCGGATTAAAGCCCAAGAGCCCATTGCCCTTTAGGGGCATGGGACACATACCACGGGCAGCCTCACCCCCTCGGACACAGCATGAAGCCATGGCACAACACATCATAACCCAAAGCAGAGCAGCCCCACGGGGGTGACAACCTGCTGACGCTGCTCTCACAGCCAAAGCTCTCACCTGCCTGGCACCTGCACACAGGTGTCTTTCCCAGGTGGATGCACAAGCAGCTGGTTGCCCTTCGTGCTATGCCTGGTTGGCAAACACTTTCCCAGCCGACCTCTCCCCCTTCTGCACTGGCTCTCGCCCTCTGCACCTGTGCTCATGCCATCCTGCACTGCCAGCAGAGCAGCTCGAGCTCTCCAGGAGCCCTGTGTCCCGCCAGCAGCATCACCACGCAGAAGGAACCTGGCGAGAGCTCAGCACTGCACACAGGGAGGCAGGAAGCGCCCGAGCCCGTCTGGCAGCGTCTCTGCCACCGCCGCCCAGCCTCTCTCCCGGCGTATCCGTCCCCACGGCTCCCCGGGACGGGCACGGCTGCTTTGAACTGCTGTGCCAAATAACCCTGCCCAGAGCAAACCACAGTGTGCGAACACCAAAACAGCCAGGACACGTCTACACTAGAGACTCTGCTGCCAGGACCACCTTGTCTGAAGGGCAGTGGGTGACGAGCTGTCCCCTAGCACTGACACGGTCGGGGTCAGCGCCCTCAATCTGCCGGTGATCCACCAGCCCGGGTGCCAGGGCCGTACCCTGCGGGGTCACACCTGGCAGGATGGGCTGGACAAGCCCCAGCCACAACAAGGAGAGGGAGAAGCGCAGCGAGTCTCCTCTGCCGCCCTTGAGCATCTGCCCGAGGGGCACTACCAGCCCCCGGGCCCCCCGTCCCATCCCCGCCGAGCCGCAGGTGCTCGCAAGCCCCGCACCGACA
>WEIV01027098.1:42352-92094 GCA_013390005.1 Calyptomena viridis
GATCTCTCTAATTCTAGGAAATTTAGCTCCCAACAGTGTGTGTTTTGCTGGAGCAGCAGAAATAAGACCTGACCTCCTAGTTCAGCCTCATTCCCAAAGAGAAAACAACATTCCTGTTACAGTCGTTTCCCCAGCAAACAGCACATGAGAAATATATGAGGGACAGATGCTGTTGGTCAGAGATGAGTGAAGTGACTGTTGGATGCAATTCCTAGTATTGTCTAGTTGAGGCTGTCATGTCTTTCTCCCTCTCTCTGAAGCCCAGGTGCTTTTATGGGCCTCTAACATTCGTGATTCGCAGTCCAAAAGGCCACACACCAAAGCCCTCCAACCAGGGACTGTCTCTTCCACAGCCTGGGCCAGACTGGCACAACTTCAACTCTGAATTTGCCATCTGTTGGGTGGAGGCAAGCTCAGTTTATGCAGAGTGGAAGTAAAAACTATCCCAGAGATAAAAAGCTGCTCCACACTCTCCAGTGCTGCCCTCTCTCCAGAGCAGCTGAGCTACAGCTGCCTGCATCATCCCAAGCTCCACAGCACCCTCGAGGAATGTCATCTTAGCAGAGCACACACTTTCCTGGTCTTTCCCACTGCTGAGTTCTCAACCAGTTTCCCCCTATGTTGTGCAGTTTAACAGCAGCTTTTGGACATGAAGTGGAAAACAAGTCTTGCAACGTTTAGACAGGATGGATGAGTCCCCATTTCCTAAGGAAGCCTAGGTCAGCACTGAACATTTTCTGCTGTGGCCTGTCCCTGCAAATCATGAGAGCATTCCTCTCACCAGCAGCCAAAAGACAGTAACAAACCCAACCTGTTTGTGTCTGTTTTGAAACGAGACACTTCTCTCCCTCAGAAGGATGTCATGAGCCTGAGTTCCTTACTGCTTATGATGCCCTTCCAAGAAAAACAGGTGAACAATAAACAAAGCTGAAACACTGTTAAGATTTTGAGGAATCTCAGAAGAGCCTAAACAACACAGGAAAGTGACAATAGGATTGAGGCACTTTGAGAAACTTCATTCCACATTGTTGGCATTTTCTCCTCTAAACAAAATTGCCATTTTTAGAGTACATGCAGCTCACAACCTTCTTTGAGGGTCACAAATCAGCCTCTTGCCTGACACTGACACAGCTCAGGGAATTTGATTTTATGCAGCTCTCAGTCACCTGCACTCCAAGATCTCAAACCACAGCAGACACAAAGTTATGTGGCCTGGGCTTGCAAGGAATCTCTCCAGATACCTCAGCCACCAGTGAAACAGCTGCTTTTTAAAAACAGCCTCTCACAATAGCTCAGGATAAGTGAGCAATGCTGATATGCTCAAAATCACCAGAAGTTGCATCAATGGAATGGAATTGGTCACGCTGGAATTTGGCCAGACCATTTGGGATTAACACCCTGAATACTGCAAAAAAGCAGGGAAAAGCTGTGTGTTAAAGAGAAGAACCACGAAACCATTCTCCAAATAACTGCAGCACTCTGCCCTATCCACCCCTCAGAGATGACTAACTTTGCTTTTGTACAGCAGGGCTCTTCCTCAGAGCTCTGCCTTCCACACAGCCCAACCACACCCTGCCTAGCTTGAAAAAACACAGAATAAGAGGAGGAAGAAAGTAATTTTCCTCTTTTCCACTGTTACATAAATCAGAGTTGTTGGTTGGTTGTTGGTTTTTTTAACCACTCATAAAAACTCTGAAATGCCATAAAAACTCTTCTCCAGCTTTAATTCAATCATCCTTCTCTTGTGAAACACCATGCTCAGCCAAACAATTCCAATTTGATGTTTGTTCCTTTCACCTCAGCTAATCTTGTCAAAACATTTTCATCTGTTAGCACCAGAGTAGGATTGAGGTTCAGAAATGTTTTGAGGCCACTACAGAAATACTTGCTAGAAACATTCAAAGGTGCTATTAAATAAATAATAATAAAAATAAATTTACTTGTTTCCACAGGACTTTCCCTTCATTATTCCAACTTAGACTAAATATTTCTTAACTCCATACAGCATTTGCTTACTTGCTGCACTGAAGGAAAGAACCCTGAAGTAAAAACTGGGCTTGTGCGTTGAATCCCCTCAGAGTGAGGTTCTTAATATGCAGGTTTGCTTGTGAAAAGTGTGAGTAAGGAAATGCAAACCCCTAAGAGGTGTATGGCCACACTTTCAGGAAGAGAAATGGGAACTCAGGATAGAATCAAGCTCACTGGAGTTAAAGGAAGAGCAAATGTGGGTCAGCATGATGGGAGAAGACTGTTTAAGGTGGCTGAGAATGCACAGCCAGTAAGTGGTGACCAAGAAGCTGGCAGCAAAGGAAAGGAAAATTGAGGGTTTGTGCATTAAAATGGTTTTACCTGACTTCACACCAGAACGAGTGACCTGTGCAACACCCAGACAAGGATATGGTGCAAACATAGAGCAAGGGAACAAAGCTGTGCGAATGCAGCACTTAAAGTGGCGTTTGGCTGGTTAAGCTGCACTAGGCTGGGTCAGGATCCCCCTCTGGGATCCAGGGCAAGCTCAGAAATTCACCCACTCTGTTGGGTGTCTTTCCAGAGCATAGTCATTGCTAAGGAGGGTCTGTTGGTTCTCCCTCTCCCGCCTAAATGTGTGCTGATACGAGAGGAGACAGAAAAAGTGCTCAGTTGAACAGCCTCCAGCAAAGCAGTTCAGTGTCTCCAGCAGAATGCAGGCACCTTCTCCTTCTGCTCGGTCCCAGGAGGTGATTTCCCACAGGCTGGTGGAGCTTTGGGAGCTCTGGCATTTCCAAGATGCTCATGACAGAGCAAAGCCATGGGTTTCCCTCCTGAGGAGAACAGCAGGCAGCCACGGACATGTCCCTTTCAGCTTTCCTTCCTCCCAGTGCTGTCGGGGCTCTTCAGGGCACACAGGAGGCTGCAGAACAGCTCATACCAAAAGAAGATGAGGCCAGTGGAGAGGGCAGCCTTTAACAAGCTGGGAGAAAGGCCCTTAAAGAATCCACCTGGGCCCTCCTCTCGCATAATCTGCCTCACACAATCCAGGAAACCCCTGTATGTCCGTACCTGGGAC
This sequence comes from Calyptomena viridis, assembly GCA_013390005.1. Taxonomy (NCBI): domain Eukaryota; kingdom Metazoa; phylum Chordata; class Aves; order Passeriformes; family Eurylaimidae; genus Calyptomena; species Calyptomena viridis. The sequence continues at coordinate 45,399 of WEIV01027098.1, forward strand.
AGAAATGGCAACAAGGTTAAACAAGAAAACTCCAGGACAACTGGAAAACAACACAAAGGTCCCCAAACTATACCACAGAAGCATAATCCTGATGTGCAGCCTGGAGAAGCCTTTCTGGCTACTATTATAACTAAGTGAAACTTTCAGAGAGCCAGTTTAGAGAGGGTAGGATAGAGGTGAAGTACACACTTAGCACCAGCAATGGCTTATGCAGATCATTCTAATCTCTGTGCAACAACAGCATGACTTTAAATTTATGGCACAAATTTACAAGTTTGTGAAGTCAATATTTCAGATTGTGTTGCTGCTGTTTTCCATCCCCTTCACTAAGAAGGGACAACTTTTGAGTTTTCGGACAGAAAGAAAACACATCTACAGCACTTAGAAGTTTCCAAATTAGCTGTCTGCATGTCATCATGTCACACTGTGCAGTTTTAACATCCTGTGACACATCAGTGCTAAGAACAAATTCTGTACCTTACTGGAACAGGAAAAGCATCCAATGAAATGGGTTAAGACTTCGAATTCCTATTCCAGTGTTTCCAAAGGTATAAACTGACTGACTTCTCAGTTCCAAAGAATTTGAAGGCAAAATTTCAACATTTCATGGAAAAAGAGAGTTCCTTGAAAGATCTGTATTTGTCTTCCAGTGTATTCCAAGGTGCTAAGGACAGTGCTAAAGAACACCATGCTTTGCATTTTGGAGTGTTCTGATACATAAGACACATGCCAAACATTTGGTGTCTATTCCTTGTGCTAAAAGATTAACTGCAGAAAAGGAGGTGATCCCAGCACAGAGCCAGCAATCTTGACCTCGAATCAGAAATGCCAAGCTGCGATTAGAAAACTGAAGTAAATCTAGACCCTTTTGCCTGCCTGAGTCACCCCCAGCTCCAAGACACCCAGCTGATGGAGATGGATGAGAAGCCAGACCACAGGTCATAAAATGAACCCATGCAGTTACTCCCACTACTAAACAAGACAAATGTTTAGTGGGAGCTCCCAATCTAAACATGAACACACTGGTGAATTGCCACTGCATTCCAATGCACTGCACTGGCTCCACATCCATGAAAATCCATCACTTCCCACATATCTCACCTGCCCAAAGGCTGCCCGAGCTTGCTCAAAGCCACCCACTTGCAGCCGTTTTTTGACCAGGTCCAAAGGGTATGTGAGGGTTTTGCTGATGATCCCAGCACAGCTGCCACAAACAAGGTTTTTAATGTTGCCTGAGAAGCAGAAAGGGGAGAGGATAGGGGGGAGGGAAAAAGAGGATTAGCAGGGAATTGTGATTAAAGATCATAAGAGGTAAGTTAAAAATTACTTTTCACAAGAAGTAAGGTCAAAGCATAATTTGGGCCACAGCACCTCAATCTGTACTTTCTACATCAGGTTCAGAATGTCTGCTGCAGCCAGAGTCCAATAACTCCTCTCAATCCACTTATGGTTTTGCTCTGCTTAGAAGAGCCCAATCTCCAGTCACCAGAGAACTTGCTGCCAGTGGATGAAAAAGTTTTCAAAGCAAAGGCCTGGTCACTGGAAATCTTGCACCCCTGCTTGCTCAGACTGACTTACTGTGGATTGGAATGTCACAGATTGACACTGCGTGATGATTTCAGAGGCTTCTGGGAAATGAGTTCTGTGTCTTCCCACAGAAATGTGACACAGCTCAAGAAAAAGACGTCTGGCCTATGACACTTAACTTTCCCACCCACCCATTTCCATCAGGATTATTCCATAACAGTTTGTAAACAGTTTGTAAACTCCACTGTACTTACTGTGGCAATAGCTGCACAGGGATAAGAATGACAGGTGGCAAATTGAGACATTTTTCAGATGTTGCATCAAAAAGGACTGAGGACCAAGTTTACATCAGTCGCCCAAACTAGGATTCCTCCTCTTTCTCTCCTGACTGCAGACACCACTGTCCCAAGTGCCTACCTCCTTTCNTGGATTGGAATGTCACAGATTGACACTGCCTGATGATTTCAGAGGCTTCTGGGAAATGAGTTCTGTGTCTTCCCACAGTAATGTGACACAGCTCAAGAAAAAGACACCTGGCCTATGACACTTCACTTTCCCCCCCACCCATTTCCATCAGGGTTATTCCATAACAGTTTGTAAACTCCACCGTACTTACTGTGGCAATATCTGTACAGGGATAAGAATGACAGGTGGCAAATTGAGACATTTTTCAGATGTTGCATCAAAAAGGACTGAGGACCAAGTTTACATCAGTCGCCCAAACTAGGATTCCTCCTCTTTCTCTCCTGACTGCAGACACCACTGTCCCAAGTGCCTACCTCCTTTCTTTCCTCCAGCTGGAATCACCCATTCTGAAAACTGCTGCAGGACGTTGTAGAAGAAGAACTGGAGACCAGCATATGGGAAGATGGCAATGAGTGTGGGAGTCAAACCTCTGTAGAAACTCCGAGGCCCTTCCGTCTGGTACATGGTCACCACTGCACGGCGAAGGTTGGGATAGACCTAGACCAGGAAGAGCAAACCAAAGGTCAGGTCATTTCCCAGTAGTATGGATAGGAATTTCCCACAGCTCAAAATACAACTGACTGTTTTCAACACAAAGTGATTTTGCACACCCTCACACAGTACTCTCTGCTAAGCCCTTGTGACTTAGAAGAAACTAAGAACAGAGATGAGTCCTGAGACCACTTCCATCACAGAAATTATTTTTATTTTTGTCTGAACAGCTCTGCTTATTTCTGCAACAGAATTCACACAATATATATCGTGATTCTACTGCAGGCTAAGTAAAAACTCAGAAGTGGTTATGATACAATCCATCTAAGTCTGTTTATTACAGACCTAATCAGCATGGAGCCCAATTCTTGTGTAAATTAAAATATGAAATACAGGTGAAAGGTGACTGGTTTCAAATATCATCCCCATCGTTATCTAAACAGGACTCTGTGCAAGTGGAGTTTCAAAAACACAATGTTCAACAGCCTGGGAAGTGGGTTCTATAAATGGCCAACAGCTAAAGTGAAAATTGAGTTATCCTGTTAAGGACAGTTTCTCCTTTCTGGATCACCAGGAGTCAAACACAATCAGGAGCAGCAAAACACAATGAAAAAAGCTGTGTCAACAGCACAGAGGATAACTAGGCAACAGTGTAAACACGGCCCATAACAGCACCTGCTCCTTCACGCACACCCAGGCTGTGTGTGCTTTCAAACCTCGCGTCCTCAGACACATGAAACATTGCTACTGCTACAGGGGAGAATTCCAAACGCTGAATCCTAAGCCGTACCTTGGGCTCCCCCTGAGCAGCAAAGCGGGTGCGTAGGGTGTCGACAGGCTGGACAGTGACGGTGGCAGTGCAGGCAGCCAGGCCCCCGCAGACCAGGTGCACGAAGGAGCTGCGGGCGCTGTACGAGGTGACGTTGTGCACCAGCTCTGTCAGGCTTTCAAATGCCACGAACTTACAGAAACACACACAGGTCAGGAAGTCGGTCCTTGTGACTCACACAGATCTCTCACTCTTCTCCCGTTTCACCAAGAGCTCCACCCACTGCTTGTAACCACCTTCTCTGCCTGTCCTTCAAAAGTCCTCGCCGACTTGAAACGTGTAAAAATCACTAAGGAGCCCTGGGAATGCTTGGGGTGTTCTGGTCTCTGACATTTCTGTTAGTTCTTGCATTTAGAATTGTGAAAAACTCATCTTAATGCTCTATATATCCTGAAGAGTATTTGCTATGTAACAGATATGCTGTCCATTACCCTTTCAACCACTGCTCATAAAACTGTTGTTAATAGTTACAAATTAGGCATAACAATGCTGTGTAAAACACCATCATCAGCCTCAGTGGTTTTTTGCTAACAAGCCCTCAGGGTGACAGCATGTACAAGTGTCAGGAGTAAACAGGGCTTGTCTGTGACACCAGATACAGCCAGAGCTCAGTTTGCTCATGCTGTGCTGTTCAGCAAGCTCAGGAACATGAACTTGGGAATTATACATCAGGTTTATGCAGTTACACATCCTCAAGACTAGCACTGGCTTGTGTCAGTACAGTGCAAACCCAGGCCTTCCACACCTGTCAATGCAGGGAAGGGAGCAGAGCAGCTTCCTGTGTGCTTACACTGGGCCCAGGTGATGTCAGCTCACCTTACCTGAACAGCTCCGTAGCCAACCGAGAGGAACTGAGCAGGAACATGGCCCTTCCAGAAGGCTCCCAAGCCCTCCTCCCGTAAGATGCGCTGTGCAGCTTGTAGGATGCTGTGGTACTTGGCTGTGGGGTTTCTGGAGGAGAGCTGCTCAATCTGGAGCTGGAAGAAAAGGGGGAAAATATTTTTCATTTCACATTTTAACAAGGTTCAAGCATCCAATTCAGGAATTCACAACCCTGTCAGCCAGCCAACGCTAATAAATAACATTCTGCCTTCCCGTAGAACCACACCCACATCTGACTGGGATGTTATTTATGTGGGGCGCTAAAAGAATAAAAACGTGCACAAACACAAAGGTAAGGAGTGGTGAAATTCAGTCAGGCAGTGGAAATCATTCATGAAAACAGAGAAAGAGAACAAACTAGGAAAAAAACAAGATACCATTCAAAGGGATCCCACTCCCCGACAAGTTAAGTTATATAAACAGAAGCAGTGGTCACAAGATAGCCCTTCTACCTTACATAACTCGTACACAACGCAGGTGAGGGCTGATGAGCAGATTTAGTGCTCTCTGGCTGCACAAGTGACCTGTTCACTCAGGACAGGGTCAGCTCTGCTCTGTCACAGGCTCCTCCACTCCCTGCCCCCGAGCTCGCCGTGACTGAGGTACCTGAAAGCGGATCTTGAGGACATCCAAGGGGCTGATCAGGACCCGAGTGACCAGGCCGGACGCTGATCCCGCTGCCGCCGCTTCCGCCGAGGAGACGCCCTTGGCCTCGGGGTCGTAGCCCACCATTCCTGCCGGGTGTGCCCAGCCTGGGCAGGGGCACAGGCACAGTGAGCCCCCCCCAGACACGCGGCTCTGCCCCACCTCGAGTCTCCAGCCTCCGCCCCCCGCCTCAGACCCTCCATCCCACAGACCCCTCACCCACAGCCCCATCCTCACCCCGCACCCCTTCCTCACCCCACGGGCCACACAGACGCCCCTCACCGCCACTGCTTCGCTTCACAGCAGCCTCCCCTGTCTGTGCCCTCGCCCCCCAGGCCAGCCCGCACAGAAACGGCGGCGGACTCGAGCCGAGCCCTGTGGGACCGGGGGTATCCGGTCCTGGGCCGGCTCCCGCCACGCCGCCTCACCCGTTACCGCTGGCTCCGCACTGCGCCTGCGCGGCGCGGAGGCAGCTGGGAGATGTAGTCCCGGGAACAGTCCTCGCACTGCCCCGCCCGGTGCCCGCAACGGGTGCGAGATGAATCAGTTAGGATCAGTTAGGCTGGAAAAGACCTCTGAGATCATGGAGTCCAACCTATGACCGAACACGACTCTTATCAACCAGACTATGGCACGGAGTCCCACGTTTAGTTTTTGCTTAAACACCTCCGGGGACGGCGACTCCACCACCTCCCTGGGCAGCCCAATCCAATGTCTAATCACCCCTCCTGCAAAGAAATTCCTCCTCATGTCCAACCTGAACCTCCCTTGGCGCAGCTTATGACTATGTCCTCTCATCCCGCCACTTGTTCCGCGGGAGCAGAGCCCGGCCCCGCCTGTCTCCGCCCTCCTGTCAGGGAGTTTTAGGGAATGAGAAGGTCCCCCCGGTCCTCCTCTTCTCCAGGCTGAGTCCCCTCCAGCTCCCCCAGCTGCTCCTCACCAGAGCTGTGCTCCAGACCCTTCCCCAGCTCCACTGCCCTTCTCTGGACTCGAGGACAAAAAGCCCCCCGCAGTCCCACAAGCCACAACAAACCCATCACAGCAGCAACAAATTTTCTTGTCTCTACAAAGCACAAGGGAAGCAAGGCTTTTTAAGCTTACCCAAGGTACAGCAGCACCATGTTGAGCAATATGTTCTGTTACAGCACCACAAAAACAGCCGAGAGCTCCAAACCACACTGAAAGTTCTCTATCCTGACTTCTGGCACAAATAAAGAAAAATAACTAATCATAGAAACATCCAGGCTTTTCTGAGTGACCATCTTTGCAGTATCAGTATTTGAGCATAATAACTAAGAGCAATTTTGAAAAAACTCCCAAACTCTCATGTGGGCCTTTTCCTAGCGTATATTAAAATTGACTACAACATTCACATTATCCACTGACACTTCCCCATCGTAACCAGAAGTGGAGAAGCTGCAGAGCCCATGGACCAGCAGCTCCTGACAGGTGACCTGCCAACCTGCCTGCACACCTTGTGAGCACAGAGCAGTCCTTCTTTGGACAACAGAAGTGGAAACAACCTGCAGGGCACTGACAGAGCAGAGTCAAAGCCACAACAGCCTGAGCCCCAGCCGTGCTTTCAGCAGCCATACACCCCTCTTCCTGTCTTCAGTAAGACACTGCAGAAGTGTCTGAACTACAGTGCTCAAGAACCTGAGCATTTTCAAGCCAGAGCACACCTCTCACAGCAATTTAATATCCTATAAATTACCTCAGTTTGGCCTACTTTGGTCAGTTAACTGAAATAACAGACAGATGCTCAAGTGAAGAATTCAATGTATATTTATTATTCACAGTTAATTACTATCTACCAAATGCTGCTGCAGAGTTAAAGGATTAAGTACATAGGCCTTTTTTTATTTAAACACTGATTTTTTTTTTAATATATATACACACACAAGACATATGTCTGCAAGGCTGCATGATATACACCAATTCCAAAATAAGGAAACAATCAAATGGTCCAGGTGTAGAATGCCATAGATTCCTTTTCCAATCACTTTACAAAGAGGGAAGAAAGTGAGTTGACAGCTAGCAGGAGAGGGGGAGAAAGTAATACTCTACAGGATAGCTCTCTCTTTCATTTGCTGGAAAATTAAAGTGTAAGGCAGAGTCCATCTCAGGAGTAAAACATTTGTAACACTTAGTACAAAAAAAGGCACCCTCCAACCAAAGATTGCCCGTGCTCAGGCAGGGCGGGAGGAGATCTCCGCTGCAGGTTTGGATTCGTTGGTGGGGTGAAGGGATCCAGCCAAATGGCCACCAAAGGAAAAATAATGCAACTGAAGATTGGCACAGAGCGTGGCGTGGGTTGATTGCTTTCCTTCCGTCCAATTCAATGTCAAACCACTCCGGTGAGGAGCAAAGGGCCACCAGAGACAGCCCTGGGTGCGGGTGGGGAGAACAGTCACACACAGCCTGCTGTGAATGGGAGCTACTCCAACAGTAACACTGACCTGAGGAGGGAGGAGAGACTGGAGAACAGGGATGGCCAACTCCACTTCCCAAGAGCAACACGACTGCAAATGTTCCCTATGCAGGCCGAGGAGACAGGCTGATCACATGCATCACGTAGAAACATTCACTAAGAGCGTAAAGGTTTTTCAAGCACTATTTCTTGAGGTTTCTCTGCATTATAAAGTTTTCCATCAAAGGAATGTACATTTTATAGGACATCTCAGGGCTATTACTTCTCAAATTCCTCCCTTAACCCTCCCTCCCCAAAATATTCTTACTCATTTTGCCTGATCATAATTTGCCCCCTTACTTCTTTTGAGGTTCCTGGTTGCAGTTTTCCACCTCTGAGCAGCCTAAGTTGCCACTTGAACGCCTTGATTTTATTTTGCTTGGAATAAGGGAAGTTGAACAGTAAGACAAATCTGAAGATTAAAGCTCCATCTCTGTGTGTAAATTTTTCTCAAGTGTCCATTGATAAAACCATCCTCCTTTACCCCCTTCCCCAAAGTATTTATTTACACATAGGCAGAAAAAAAACCCTCTGAAAAGCTCTGGACTGTCCTTTTAACTTAAAAAATAATAAAAAAGAAATTAAGGGAAAGGCACTATGGAAAAAATTACAGAATGTGCTCAACCGTACACCTTTAAGAAAAAACAAAAAAGCTGTCAGCACAGCATTAACAGACTTCAGTTGTAGGTTGGAGTTTCTCAAAGCAGCTCTGTGACTCAAAAGGAAAAAAATAGAACAAAAAGCCACACAACTCTTCTCCCTTCCTCTGCTTGGAAGCTGCTGAGCTTCAGAAGAAAGTGCCAAAGGAGAAGAGACAATAAAAATTAGATTAACACCTCATCTTTCCCAGGCAAGAAGAGCTGAATGTTGAAGGCAAAAGCAGAGACTGATGATTTTTGTTTTTTTTTAAAGGCAGGACTGTGGATTTGGTTCTTCTCTCATGTCCCTTCATGTCAAATGAAGACCGTTTGCAGAGAGAGAAAATACCAGCAGAGTTTCTCCCTTTTCCTTTTACTGCATGGCTAGGACTTTATATGGCATTAAAACTTCATGCACTGATGGACAGAGGAGGAGGGGGAAACAAGAAGAGTTGTGGTGGTGCGACCTTAAGTGACCTTAAAACACTCATTCGCGACAAGAGTGAATAAAAGGGGATAACTCAGGAGCAGCTGAGGAAATTTGTTATTTTCATTTTTCTCTCTCCCCTTTTTTTTTCATTCTTTTTTTTTTTCTCTTTAAGATAAGTTTTGGTGTGTGAGTTGAACTCTTCCCCCCCGCCCCTGAAGTTCCATACTGAGGGAAGGAGGATCACCTCACGGTGAAAGGTGGCTCTGGTTTTATCGCCGTGTGATTTTAGGTCACTGGCTGCAGTTAGGCTCTGTATGTGTATTTACTGTTTCTCTGGTTTCCTTAAATAATCTCTAATATTTATCTCTAGATGTTCCGGTTCACTGGGGTCACATAGTTGCGTGGAAACATGCCCGTCTGTCCACGGCAGGCTCCCTTCCACCAGTTGGGGTCAGAATTGTCAAGGACTTGGATAAAGTCTCCGCGATGGAAGCCCAGCTCTCCTTCCTCTTGGGGATCAAAATCAAACAGGGCCTGAACGTATGTTGGTTGCTGAAAGGGGAAAGAAAGACAGACAGAGTGAGAATCACCCACAGCACTGGAGACAGCTGCTCCCTCGGGCAGGAGCTGCACTTACACCACAGTTTAACAATAAACATTCGGGCTCTTTCATTTCCCAGCTTCCAACATCTGCAACAAGGTGCTAAAGCAGGAAAGCACAGGCCTTAGAAGACCTTAGAAAAAAGTCAGTTTCTGTGAAAGGGCTGAAATCAAGAGAGCAGATGACTCTGATGTTGTTCTAGTATTTTTCAGTCTCCGTGACCCTCTGTAAATCTGTGCTCTATTGCAATAAAATTGTCTTGCTGCTTATTCATCCTGTTTTCACCAACTGACAGCACAAATATTATTAATCTACCTGTGATACACAAAGTTCCCCCTAAAAACTGGATCTCTGGCATTTTACACAGTTTCTTTAAAACTCTCTTCTGTGACAAGATTTTGCCTGGTCAGCAAGTACTTCCATTCTTATGCTAAAAGTTCATTTAAAATGCATTTGCAGCCTTGAAATTGTAAGGCCAGGAAGGTCTCTTCATGCTTGTCCTTTTCAGCCAGCTGTTCTCTCATCCTCTGTTCACCCCTGACCTGGCAGTGCAGAGCCAGATGTTAATTCAGACAAACTGTGACAAAGGGTGTCCATGGCACCTGGAGAGCACTACAAATTCCTCATGTCTTGCCTTCAAGCTAGAACTAGAATGCTGTACATGGAAGCAAAAGGATTTATCCAAAATTAACAAAACATGCAGTTACATGCAGTAGAATACTTTGATTGACCTGGGAAACAGAACAAAACAAAGAGTTGGATATACACAAACTGCTCTGCTGGCACTTTGCAGTAGTTTTTGGGTTCTCTTAACACTGGCTAGATCCAAAGCAGAGCAGAGATGTTCCGTGTGCTGTAACCAAAGCCTCATTGGATCCTGAGGGGTGCAACTCTGGCTGTGAAACAGTCTAAACCAGAACAGAATCACAGAATTGTTCAGGTTGGAGAAGAGCTTTAAGATCACTGAATCCAACCATTAATCCAGCACTTCCCTGTTCTTTCTTATTGTGCCCTATAACAGGACTAATTCCATTTTTACATCAGAGGAATCAGATGACCTTCCTGCAACAGAATCCATAAGCATTACAACAAGCTAAATGTTCAAGCAGCAACAATAACACTTTGCAGATTCTCAAGGGAGACCAGGGAGTGCGGGTGGGCTTTGCACGAGAATGCAGCTTATTTACCAGTATAACTTTCACTGCAAGATCCACAGATACACTTCCACAGACAAGAAAGATACCAGTCAGCTTCTTGCCATCCCAATCCATTTATTTTAAGATGCAAACCTACTTCAGACTGTGGTTGCAATAGCATAAACAGTGAACTCTACAAGGACTCTTCTCTTACCTGTGGCACCTGTTCAATGTCCCGGAGAAATATCTGCTGGTTCCTGGAGACGGATGTGGATCTGTGATAATCTACCAGCTCGTTCAAAGAATTGAACTTCACCACCCAGAGGAAATACTTGCCAGCCCCATCTCTAAGCACCTTGAAGTGCTGCACATCATTTCCAAACCTGTGTGGAAAGAATGAGCAAAACAAAAAAGCATATTATGAGTCACTGAGCACTCCTCTTTTGGGATCATCAGCACAGAGTTTGAAACAAAAACGTCCTTCAGGGCACAGCTAAAACTGTCAGTGACATTGATAACATAGATGAAATTCCATAGTTGGCATCCAGAACACATAATTCTTGATGTATATGTGCTGTCACCTGAAAATGCAGAGAATCCCAAGGACAAATGCCATGGATTTTGCAGGGTCACACTAACACAGCTGCACCCTCGTACCTTCCACTTCACATCCCCAAATACAGGATTTCCAAGTGAAACAGCACAAGCCCTTTGGTTTAGCTCTTCAAATCCAGCAGTCACAACTGACTCAAGCCAGTTTCAGTTTGTGCTAATCTTGCCATGGTCCTGTCCCAGTCCCTCCCTCCCACAGCACCACTGGGTACATGCAACAATGCATAAGCACCAGTCCCATTATAGGCAAATTCTTGGGAAAACACTGCCATGGGGAGGGTAGCATTGCTTCTTTTGGCAGTCAGCGTGAATTTGTGCAAAGGACTGTCTTATGAAACAAAGAGATCTCTCTAAAAAAAAAAATCAAAACCTGACAAAAGACCCCTCCAAAACGCAAAGAAGCTCCCACAAAACCCAAAATGTTTGAAAGGTGATGCTTTACACATAACACAGCAACCTCAATTCTGTGTTAAAAATTTTTTCTGATAAATCACGGCATTAAGTTGAAGCTACATTTCCAACAGTTTTTTTCTGAATAAAGAGGAACTCTGAAGAGGTCCATTGGGATTTTCCACATGAACGGCACATTGGTATTTTTACTTCAGTCTAAAACACTGGAAACAGAAGACAACTGTTCCCCCTTGGCATGCAAGGCTTCCATACATGGGCTGGAAAAGCAGACACTGCCTTGGCTACGAAGGTGGCACAGAAAAACTCGTAAGTGCTGCTTGTGCTCTGCCTTCCTCAGCCTGGGAGCTTCTCACCACTTCAAATCCTACAGATCACCGTTTAGGAAAAGGACTTTTCTAAATTTTACAAAGAGAAAAAAACACCCAACTGAGACATCACCACCAGATGGCAATACTAAGCTGAACAGCAGGCAGAGCTATGCCATCGTTACTTTCTGTTTCTTAAAGGAATGCACTTTCTGGAATGAAGCTTCCATTCATACCTAATATTCCAGCTCAGATGACTGTATCCAAGACAGAAATATAAACATCTCTAAAACCAGGGGTTTTAATCTAGTCTGTTGGCACGACTTACTGCTGCTGTACAGAAGGACAAAAACTTGGTTACAGACCAAAGATGACCAGAAAAAAAAACAAACCTGGTTGAGCCAGATCACTAATAGCCATAGAAAATAGAACCAATGAGGAATTGCATATGAATAATAAAAAGATCTTGTTAGGGTTCTAAAGAAAACCTTGTTTATTAATGGTAAGAAAGGGGAAAATTACAGAAGATAATGATAATAAAAAAAAGGCACAATCAGCTGCTGAGGACAGACTCTCTCCCACCCCCATTCCACAATAACTTACATCACATACCCTTTCAAGTTTCTAACACCTCTGTTTTACAGTGACTTCAGATCAGGGAAACACAGAATGGTTGGTTTGGGAGGGACCTTAAAGATCATCTCATTCCAACTCCCTGCCATGGGCAGGGACACCTTGCACTAGACCAAGCCCCATCCAACCTGTCATGGAATATTTTCAGGGACTGGGCATCCACAACTTCTCTGGGTGACCTGTGCAGGGCCTCACAGCTTAAGGCCATTCCCCTTTCTCCTGTAACTTCAGGCCCTTGTCCAAAGTCCCTCTCCAGCTCTCTTGGAGCCCCCTTAGGCACTTGGAAGGGGCTTTAAGGTCACCCTGAAGCCTTCTCTTCTCCAGTCTGACCAGCCCCAACTCTCTCAGCCTGTGTCCACAGGAGATGGGTAAGACAGGTAGCACGGTGTCATGTGGGCCATGAGTAACTGCTGGTTAACAGCTCTTGCTTCTACTAAGGTTATTCAAGGATGAGAACTGATCCTCTTCACTTTCCTGTTACTACACTGAGTTTCTCTACCCATGTGAAATGCACCTGTGAGAGATCAAAAGGGCTTCTGGTCCCACAGCTCCATGTCCTGGTGCCTGACATCAGGAATATGACCAAAGCACATGCCAAGCAGACAAAAACATATTTGCAAATGTACCACACAGAGCGAAGATAAAGTAATAACTGGCACTGCAGAGGAGGAATGAAGGAAGATGGGAGAAAACATGTCCACACTGGGCACTTTGTGGCTGTAAGAGGGAGGAATGGGATCCACAAACAGACCAACAGAAGGTGCCTGGGACTATGTGAGCCATGTGCCTTGAGGTCAGTCCTGTGGGCTCACTGCAAACCAGAGCACAGGTGTTTGTTCTATTAGAGAGGGAATAAATAAGTGTCACTAGAAGAACAGAAATGCCACAGGGCACCTGGAAGATTATTCCTGCTCTTCAGCGTCAGCAATCACCTGCCCTTTGCTCACTAGTCCAAAGGAGCAGCACATCCCTGATTACCACACAATTGCTTCTGGGCATGACTTACTTGACTGAGAGGGAGAAGTCCCCGGGAGCACTCTCACTCTCCCTGATGAGGAAGGCACCATCGTGTCTCTGTTTGCCTAACATCTCCTCAGCCTTCGCTCGGGGAATCTTTCCAAAAAACCACCTGTGGAGGGAGGAGAAGAAAACAACAGGAAAAGTTAAGAATTTTATTCCTTTCAGGGAAGATCAAAATCAATTTCTAGTCTCTGGACTATTAGATCAGGTGGTAAGACACAACTACTTCAGCTGAGAGAATCAGTATCTCCATTCAGCAGCTGTTTGCTCCTGCACCTGAGTCCAATCTTTCTGAGCACTAACCAGGGTACCATGATCCAAGACAGGTATCATCTGTCAGAAAGCTGAGGCAGGTGCCAAGAGTGCAGTTACACACAGACCAAGACAGAAAAGTTCCTTCAAGATCTCTCTGCTTCATTGCAGAGGAATTTGAGCCAGGGATGCAATTCCGTTTCAGGAAAGAGGCTGATGATAGTTCTTTCAGGAGCCTCTTTACTTGCTTTCTCCTACATCCAGGACAATCCAGCAGCTTTCACAGAAGGAGTCACATGAAGTAGCTCCCCCACAGAAGCCACATCCAAAATTCTCACCAGCCACAGGCTGACCATGACACTGAGGCTGAACCTACCTTGGGCCACCCAATCGTCAGCACTGAGCAACAGCCCCGGTCACAGGATCCTTACCCACATTTACATTGCATTTCCAGACTAATCCAAGATTAAAGGCAAACAAGGGCTCAGTGGTGGGTCACATGGCATGAGAAAAGCAGAACCATCTTTGCAACTAAAAAGTGGAGCTTTCAGTTCTGAGTAATGGATCATACAGGACAGCAGCACTCACCACAGCCCATAACCACACAGATGACTGACCTTAGAGGAGAGCATTTCATAACAAGAGCTCCACTCACACAGTTCACTGTCTGCAGCAAAGGGATTGGTGCAGCAACAAGACAGGAATTGCAGAATCCTTCCTGAAACAGTTGGTCTTAAGAGAAGTTGAAGCTTTCATGAAGTCACAAAGTCACCAGATCTTTCTTTCTGAGAGAAAACTATCTCTAGAGATGAAGGAGGACTGTTTTCTTGATTACCAGACAAATTTTATTTGCTTGAAACTCTTGTGTGCTTTTAATCCTCTGGAATGAAAAGGAAAGTATTTTTCCCTCAAACATCCTATTTCCAGTGATAAAGAACTTAATGGCATTTTGTACCTTCTGTGCTGCTTCTTGGTACAGGAGGTGAGGTGGTGGCAGACCTGCCCCTCACTGCACTCTGCTGCAGGTGAAAATCAACCACGAGAAACCATTACATGAAACTCCCTCAGAATTCAAAGGTGATATTTTTTCCTGGGCTGTTGGCACTATTGTCAGAAAGACAAGGAAGCCTTGAATTCCATCTTTGCCAAATGTTACATAAAGCAAGATTCATATTATGATTTTAGATATCTCGCCATATTTCTTGTTTACAAAGTGTCTTAAGCCTGTTTAGTTCTCAATAATTCTCAATTACTCACATGTGACTTGGAAGTCAAAGCCTTCTCTTAAAAAAAAACACAAACAAACCCCACCTCAGCCATGTCTATAAAATAGAAGAAAAGCCTGAAAAAACTTAACAGAATCCTTCCTGAAAGCTCAGCAGTACACCTTATTTTCCCCCTAAATTTTACTGTATCACTACTAAATCTACTACTAAAGTAGAAGTGTACTATTCAATTAAAAGAGTGAACACTTCCAAAGTGACAATATCAAATTCTTAAACTTTTCTGTCAGGTGCTTATAAGGCACTTTTCCAGAATTCCTGAGCTTCCTTGCAGTTTTATGGCTTCACTACTCCATTAGCCAGAGTAAAAGGAGCTTGACTAAAAAATGAAAAGAAAACCCCACAGATGAAGAAACAAAAAAAGTTACTTTGCAGGACTACTGTCTACTTAGAACACACTTGTAAAGCAGCAGAAGTGCTGTGCACATGCACAAAATGTCTGAAAAAACTAACAAAAATCACAGTATGTAAAAAATCACACGTGGAGAATTAGGCAAAGTGACCACAATGTTCCCAGAGCTTCCCTGCTGAAGAGCTAAGCCTGGTAACACTTGTCTCCAACCAGCTCTGCAATGGAGGTGAAACTCATCCAGTCAGCACTGCAGAACTAAATCCAAGCATTCCTGCTGATGCTGCAGAGCCAGAGGGAGATGCTCTGATTGGTACAACACAGGTTCTCATCGCTTCCAGCCTCTTTCCATCGGCAGTTTGGCAATTCTTTTGGCTTCACTTCGCACAATCATTTCTCTTGGCCCATTTCCTCCACAGAAATTACAGTGCTGCAAAGTGAGACTTCAGCAATAGCCCCAGGACAAGCAGATTATGAACACAAGCACCTGAGACAACCTGGATCAGATTCATGGTGTGTTTCATAAAGAGCAAGACCTTCCCCTGCCCCTTCAAGAGCAAGGTGTCCTGTCACTGAACTCACTGCTGTGCCCTCACGGGAACCTCCCTGCAGCTCCTCTGTCCTGCCTCTGTGTGCTCACACCTTTGCTTTGTTAAGGAGTGAGAATTCAGATTAACCCTTCAGAACTCACATGTGCTACATTTTCCTTTCAGCTTTGTTTGCTGGTAGCTACAAAGCAAACTGTTAATATTTGCAAAATACGAGTAAGAAGAAACCCTGCACTTAATACCAGCTGTGTGGTTGGAGGATTTAAGTCCTGGATCCTAGGACAGGATTTAAAGCCATTTTCAGTAGCTTTCTTTCCAAAACCTCTTGAAAATTATTTGATACTAGTGTGAGAAAAGGAGCATTCTCACTGGTCAGCTGCCTGCAGTTTGCTTTTGGTATGACCTGTGTGACTAGAGAGCTCTGCATTACAGCTAAGCCAACATTATGCTATAAAAACTTCTGCATAATTTCCCAGGGTTGTTAATGCACTAGTTAAGATTCCCAGCATTGCTGACACATGGAGCTGACTCCATCCAGATGTCATCAGCAGTTTAAACATCTTCAGATAAGATCAAATTAACTATGCTTAAAAAACACTTCCAAATTCACCCACTTGCAGGCTCAGATATTGTTCATTCCCTTTTTATATAAAAAAGGTGAAAAACTGACAGCTCTATCCCTCTAAAACAAAATACCAGGGATGATCACAGAACAAACTGATCATCACAGGAGACCACACTGCAAAATAACAAAATGCCTGCAAAACTGTTATGAGAAGATGCAATCTTCTCTCATCAAATCAATGAGAGAAATTGCAATGTGAATTTGTGATCTTCAGTGGCACAATCAGGGTAAACAAGACAAGTTACTGCAGAAAACAAGGTGTTGAACAAGTAGAGAATTTTCTTGTGTGTCCTTGCTTCACTTCCCACTTGGCTGCACTGAATTATTGTACCCCTTCTCCCTTCTTGGGGCACAGTCCCTCAGAAGCTTCCTTCTGCTATTTCAAAAGAGTCCTTAGAAAAATAATTCTTGATTGCATTTAACTGCAGTATCTTCATTATATAACGACAATCAATCAATCATCAGTTTTTGTAATGAAACACTACAGCTCCTTGTAAAGACCCTGTTTTTTACTGGTTTTGCTGCTCCCTCCTAAATCTTTTCTCCCCTTTGAATCTGTTACTCAGAGCTTGCCGTTCTCTTGTTCTGCAGGATCTCAAAGGTTTGCAGAACCAGAGTTTAGTAGAAGAAATACTAAATTTCTGACACAGAAATACATGAACTAACACAAAGAAAATACCCAGTCATGAAATGCTACTGTTTTCATATGCTGGATTCATTATATCCAAGAGATGTTCAAGTCAGTTGCTCAAAGTCAGGTCTATAGAGCAGCAAATCAATGCAAGGATATTTGTGCAACACCACCTATGCTTTGAGGTTGCCCTGTTTTGAGAAAGGTGTTGGATCAGATGACTGTTACAAGTCCCATCCAACCTAAACAGTTCTGTGATTCTATACTGAGGATGTGACAGACATACTAAAAGCTCAGGCCCAAATATCCTTAAATACTTGTTTGGTGAGCTGTGAATGCCATGATTTTTACTCTCAGCTGCTCAGTTGATAAAATAGAGAATCATCACAAGAACACAGACACTCTTTTCCTGGGGCAGTTGTGGTGACATCTTTCTGCTGGTTTACTGATAACCCCAAGGTCACTCTTGACCCTACGAAACACCAGAAAAGCTTCCCAAACCCCCCTGCTATGCAGCTGCTGTGAAAGGGGTTCAGCAAACACTACAGCCAGAGACAGCTCACCAGCCATCCTTTATCTGCCCATACATTGGGGTAGATCTGGCAAGATTTCAGCAGAAAACTTCCTTGTGTTTGAGAGGATGTGCAGAGTCAGCCCAGGGGAGCCTGTTCCCAAGGCTCTACTTACGGATGTGGTTTCATTTCTATGTAGTTCTTGGGAATGAAGCCGTCTTTGCCGTTGAGTTCTGCCTTGTACCAATTCTGGTCACATTCTTCATTCAAAACCTGAAGGAAGCAAACAAAAATTGAGCTTATCACAGTTCAAGATACAGCAAAACTGATGAAGGTACTGGGTTATTCTTCCCATCCTTGTTTCAAAACTGCTCCTGTAAGATGAACCTGTAAAAGTGGTGGTAGTGCCTGTTCCACTGCATTTCCTGAGTGCTCAGGACTGTCATGAACAAAGCTCACAAGAGACACAGCTGGATACAACTGGCAGTTTCAGCTGGTTTTGTCAGCACAAGTTAAACCCAGCTTAAATCAGACATCAGAAACAGTGACTTACCTGTTGAGAACTTTTTACATTAAAAAAGTTAAACACATTCAAACAGCAAATGTAGATGAACAAAGTTTCTTCTTTTTATTTTTTAAGGGGATACTTTTCCTACTGTAATTTTAAAATGAATGATCAGGAGTCATAAGAGAGAAGCCACATGAAAAAGTAGCTTTAAGAAGCACAAATTGATACTTCAAAGCAAACTTGCTCTAAAAACTTCAGTGCTTTATTTTTTGTTGAATTTCTGTCAACTGGTACAGTACAATAGCAAGCCTAAAAGCTGACTGAGAGCAATCTCTCCAATAAAATAGTATTATGTTCTGCAAGTAAAGCCATGCTGAGTGTGAAATTACCTCTCCTCAAGATGATTTTATTTCGTGTTAGAAGTAAACATCCCAGAGAATTTCCCCTTTCCCTTTAAAATTAAATGCCATAACACTTTTTCTTGATCAATTTCATTCCTTATCAGCTTTCTCAGAGGGATCTTTAAATTTGCAAGTGGCCAACAAAAAGCTAGATCTGTGTTAAAAAAACAAACCAACCAACCAACTTCAAGTCTCAAGTCACAAAAGTATCACATGATTAGCATTGCCTGAGTGCAGGAAAATGAGGAAATGCAAAGAGAAAGACAACATGAACACGGGCCCAGAGATCAGACACCACACACATGCAGTTAGGTGAATATATCCTGAAAAACCCCAAACTGATGCTATGTCACTATGTTTGTTTATTTGAAGGGTGATCAGAGGAATTAGGAAAAAAAAAAAGAGAAAGGAAAAACAGACAAGAATTTGCAAGCACAGGTCTTATTCTTCCAGCTGATTGGGAATTCAGAAAATCCAGCTCTAAAGATCAGTGCTTGCTGTCTTTCAAAAACACGTGACACACCAACACCTTAAATCTGCATCACTGCTGACTGCTACATATGGCAGAGAAAAACCTCAACATCTACTGAAATGAAATGTGGTAAAGGACAAAGAGAGCAAAATGTGAATCTCCTCAGTGAATCACAGTGGGTAATAGTTACCTGGATGTTCCTTAGCCCCCAAGAGAAGAGGCTGATAGGATGTACATTCCCCAGCAGCCAGCACTTCCAGAGGGGAAATAAGAACTAACACAGCAGCAGGGATACATCTACAGTATTTAGCTGAGCAAAGATATGCACCTTTATGGCCCATTTCAGGAAGAGACTTTAATACTTAAAAGATGCATCATATACTTTCACACAGATGAAAACATCCAAGCTATCATTTGTGCAGTTTTTTGGGCTTCTCTGTATTTATTTACAAGCTCTGCTCCAGCCTGCACAAGGGAGTTGAGTCGTTTAGCAGGGATAATGTGAGCACAGGTCAGGAGCAGTTCAAGCGGGGCTCTGTTACAGGCTCTGAGGTAAGAGCTCACACAGGAGAGCTGACGTGGATCAGCTGATGTTTGCTGGGCTGCCTTGGAGCAAGAAAACACACCTCCCACCCACTGCTCTGCCTGTGGGACAGTGATCTGTGCCCAGACTGAATCCTTCACAACATAGGAGATGTCACCTACAGGGAGGTGACACCAGCAGGAGCTCTGGGATACTGGATGTGTAAAAAGCGAATTGCAGAGGGACCAAGGAGGGCACAAGGTGAAGCCCAGATCTACAGCTCAGTCAGGCACAGATTTTGGCACATGCCTTGAAGGCCCAGGAAGTTTGGCTGTTCTGTACCTCAGCCACCATCACCAGTAATTTGCAACACAACACAAACATGACACATTTTGATGATTTCTAATAAGCCAAATCTTACAGAAGAGTGTGCATTCCTTTATCACAGATAGCCCCCATCAAACTTTTGATAAGGTTGTGTACTACAGACTTATTTCACTACCATCAGAGAGCAGTTCAGGGATATGGCAGCCTGTTCTTTTTCCAAAAAGAATGGGTAAATTGTAGTTTTATATGAAGGACATTACCACATTTTTGTGCTTTTGGCAGTAGGTATTAAAAATTATCAGAAATTCTAATGCCCAAATGTAAATTATTTTAATGAGTTTTATCTTGCTCTGAAGATATGCTAATAGATTTGGAGAAGCCAAACCACATTGGGCTTGGGGTACTCATTAATGCTTGGCCTGAAGCCAAATGCCAGCAAGGCAGCAGTGCTGAGGGATGTGTCAAACTTTGTGACCAGATTAAAAAAATAGCCGGATAAAAGGCAGAGTAAAGTGAATTGCCTACATATCTACATGTACAACCTGTTCAAGGGACTTCTGCTGCAGTGATGAACCCTCCACAGCTCCCCTTCAGTGCCTTTGTTTGCTCCCAGGACTTTTTCCTGCTTCACACCCAGCCTGGTGTTATCTGCACAGCCCGTTGTCCTTTCCAGGATCATTTTAACAAGCTGTCACAGCTCCATTCACACCCTGGCAGACATCCAACTATCCATGGCCAGTGTTATGGACCACAGAGCTCATACACACACAGCCACCCTGTAAACACCCTTATTTTCCCCTTTATGACTCTTCCAGAGGCAACAGAACACACTGTTCTCTTTCCAAAGCTCCATGTTTCCATATCATTTCAAGAGGAGTCACCTTCACAACACAGATCTACAAAATCATTTTTTCTGACAGTGTCAGACACCACTGGAACTGCTCCCAGTGCTTAGTTAAGCAAAACTGACTTGTACTGAAGTGCCTTAAATTCAGGACAACTTGGCAGTCACGTGCACAGGGCTGGAATTCTGGTGGCTGCTATGAAGTTATGTATTATTATGACAACTGCAGAATAGTCCTGTAAAATTTTAGATTTAAAAAAACTCTATGCTACTAATATCCATTCGTGAAATACAACTAAAAAGTAAGTCAGAAACACACATGGGAACCTTGTGCCTTGGTGTATCCATCTTTGATGTTTACATGTGACATTGCTCTTCTTGTAAATCACTGAAAGAACTGACTTTAAGTAATTAAACCATTTTACTGCAAAAACTTCAGAAAAGCATCCAGTAAATCCACCTATTCCATACCTCCAACTGGCCTCCAAGTGATTTCCAGATAATAATTAGGATTAAAATTTATCACCTGGATACCTAAACCACAGTACTATGTTCCTATGAAAAATAATGGTTCTTATCTAAACTACAGTAAGATTTTCCCAGATTTACCAAAGCTACAAGATTCAGTCTAAGTGCCAGCAAAATCACTGGATTTTGCTTTGAACATTTCCCCAGGTACAAATAAATACAGATAAATTAAGTAACAAAACGAAACTTCAAAGATTCACTGCTCCAAACTGATCAGCTTTCAAAGTCTGCAAAAAAAAAATCGAAAACATTTTTTTATCTCCACTGTTCAAACCTGCTGCTCTTTGGGTAGATCAAAACATAAAGCATTCCTTTGCACCCCGTCCCCAGGGCTGCCAGAGATCTGATCAGGCCGATGCCAGAGTGACCCTTCCTCTCACACTGGGGCAGCTGTGCCCAAGAAGAGGAAGGATATTTTTAGCCCCTCCATTTGAAGCCACACTGCCCTGTGATGTCCTCAGTCTGCAGGCAGCCCTGGCTTCCAGTAAGAGGGGCTCAACACTGCCCGGCAGTTTCCCTGTTTGATAACAGGTCTCTTATCAACAAACCCCATCTGTTCCCATGGAAATGGAGAAGAGGCACCAGGGAAGAGTCACACAGCAAGGCAGTTCCCAAGTTTTAGCTCGAACAGTTCACATACAACAAGCATCCCCAGGCACGTTCAGTTCCATACCTAGCAACTATTTCCAAGCACAGCTTTTCCACTCTTGGGAATTGTTGTACATGAGACTTGAACATCTCAAAAATCAAACAATTTTCAGGAACACACAGGCACGAAATTGGAACATAACAAGCAGATCTGCCTCAACTCTCAAGCTGACACCCAGATGCAAACAAGAAACTAAACATACTGCCTCAAGTGTTACGTGCTTGTGAATTTAGCCAAATTAATTATCATTCTTGCTAATTCTTGGAGAGACAAAACCCAAAAAGCTTATTCAGAGAAGGCTCTGAGTTTTGGCTGAATTTCCTCTTTTCTCTGAATGTCAAGGTTTTGGGATTCTTATTGTGTTAAATGAAACAGAAAGTAACACAACTGCTGCAGTACCACCTGTGGGCTGCCAACGTGGTTTTTCTTCTCCAAAGTTGTACTGACACTGCCACAAATTAAAGCAGTATATTAAAAACATTCCCTAAGTCTCAGGAATCCAAGGAAAGTGCTCATGGCACTCACACTAAGGGAGGAATTAGAATTTATACCGTGAACAAATGTTTAAAAGGCAGCAATTCTACAACTGAAATTTCCAAGCCTGGAAATTTCTTGTCCCAGGATGGAATGGCCCTTGGGAGGAAGGTTGTCACCCTCACCAGAGGAGAAGGCTTTTCATTAACACAGCTTTTCATTTCAGAGAAAAATGGCTCCTTTTCTGCTACAAGAAGAGTTACAAACTATATACAAACCACCAAGCAAAAACTGCTTTAAGGAAAGATGCACCTGGATTCAACAAAGCAAGTTCACCACAGTCCATTATATAACAATTTTGTTCCCTGCAAATTCACTGTAAATGGCACCAGAGGATATTCAAATTCATCACTTCAGGGTTCTGCAAAGACAACCCAAGACATGGCCAGGTCTCTTGCAGCTCCTTGTCTGATCCCTGAACAAATGAATCCTCCTCCCTCCAGCTGCCTGTCACCATCACCAGGTGGCTGTGAAGGAGGAATGGCATCTTATGGAAACCTGGGGAAATCTGCACATCAAAATGGCACTGTGATTCAGGCCAAGCCAAATGAGTTTTTCTTGTCTTGATTTACTAATGACACACAGTACAGTTAATTTTAACTGCAAACTTTCAAATTAAAAAGATACATTAGACAATTAAGGTGATTCAAGAACATATAACTGCTGAAGTATTTCAGGCTTTTCCTTCAATTCAATTTACCATAACACACAGGGAATGCAAAATACCCACATTTTTCAGATCAAAACCTAAAGCACCACCTTTGGACATGCTTTAAGATGGTGCATACTTGCTCTCTAAGTGGATATAAAAGCTGTGAAAATGCTTAACAACCACTGAGCAAATGTTACCGAGAAGAGCCAGAGAAAGATTGTTTCTTAAATTGCACTCAACTACCAAGCATTAAAACGTAATACCTAAATAATGGATGTAGATAATGCAGTAATGTGTTACGGATACAGCTCACCCCAGTTCCCATTATCACTATAGAAACACTTCTTCCACACAGCTCTTTAAAAGCACAAAAAGAGCACAAAATACAAACTCGAAAGAAAGTAATTTCAGAAGGTCTTCCCACCACAACAAACACAAAGTATAGGAGCCTTTCTTCTCCACTCCTCCGTGATGCTTTTGTCAGCAGCTTTATTTGAAGTGTCCACTGCTACTTCAACACATGGACTTCCCCCATCCACGGCCTTTACCACAACAGCCAAGCAGCTGGAAAAGTCAAGGACAGCAAATTTTGAAGCTGTTTAAAGCAAAAGGTTGGTGTCTGGGTTACACAGTGTTCTCTTTATTTCTTTAAGAAGAAATTATGTCTATTTTCATTCATCTTGAAGGATACCTGGGAACTAGTTCAGAGTAAAATACATGAAAAAGACACACATGGTCACTCCAGAATCTAAGCTTCTCTTTCCAAACTCTAAATAAAAATGTCCTCCCAGTCTATTGCACAAAACTACTCATCATTGGAGGTATCATCATCTTTATAAATAAATTCAGGATTCCCCTAACGTGCAGAGAGGGTTGATGGGGAGAAGTAGCTGGGTAAGATTACAGGAAATGATGCTACTTTTAACTGCATGAAATAAAGGCAAGTTGTCATTACAGTTCCATGCAATATTTTGCCATGCAGAACTCAAATCCATAGGAGCACTAGTACAGAAATCCATAGTAGCACTGTCTGGCAAGCACAGTGAAGTCTGCTGTAACAAAGCAAAATCCAAAGGGAAGACTGGAGCAAGGAATTAGCATTCAAGCTTTTTCAAAACCACCTTTAAATTTTTTTTGGGGGTAGGTAATACAAGAATACTTGAGGCAACTTTAAGTTACCTGAGGCACAGTCAAATCTAGCCACAAGGACAGAACTCAGCACAGACTGACCCACCCTGCCTCTCAGGCCTTGCAGGTCTTGTACTACCACATCCCCTCTGGCAAAAGTCTTCAATTTTGAAGACTTATTTATTTATCTAAGATAATAGGAAAAAGAGAAATAAAAAAAGAAACATCTAGACATCAATTCTCTTTCCCTATGGCTCACGTTGTTTGGTTCATGTGGCACAAAGATGGGAGAAAAAACCCGGTATTTTAAACAATATTGCAGTGAACTCCAAAATGTCTAATGGAGATCTTGGAAGGAGTCAATAAAGCTCAAGAACCTTTGCCACATGTCTTGCCTTCAGTGAAGTTTCCCTCTGTGTAGAAAGTTTGCACTACCACAAACACATAGAGACAAAATGATAATAAATTCACTGGTTCTGCCTCTGCAGCTTGTGATGGATAGCGAGATGTCAGCCCCAGCAAGTACAGAATTCCCTTCAAGTTAGTCCTCCCACCACCACCACTTGTATAAAGGTTAACCTGTAGGCACCGTAAATTGCAAATTTTCAAGAAGGTTGATGCAAAATCTCCCTAATAGAAAGCACATCAGCCTGCAGCAAAAAATCAGTATTAGTGATTTTACAACCCAAACAAAAATAGCTTTGCAGAGCCAGAAGTAGCTACAGCTCATGTTCTAATTAGGCTTCACACATCTAAAAGGCCCCCAAGTGTTTCTGAAACAGCAGGGATTCTCAGAAATGAGATTCATTTTATGTTCAGCAACTTTTATGGTGCTTAAGTGAACACTAATTCTGACACACTTCGTAATATAAGGATGACTTCAACATTTGATGCTGCAAGGAAGGCACAGTCTCATTTCAGTGCCCGATCAAAATGGAGTGCAAATAAGTAAAGAGCTTGTTATCAAGCCTCAGCTCTGCCTGCACATGTGGACAGCAGAATGCTAAGGGGTTCACAAGAACAGCTCCTTAAATGAGGAAGGGGAGTGTTGTTTTTCCCTAGCACACCAAGGGTTAGTTTTCAGTGAGTGAAAACCAGGACCAGCCGCCTTTTCTAAGGAGCCGTAGTGCTCAGGATGTTATCACGGAAACAGAAGACAAAACATCCTTCCTTAATCTCAAACCCAATCCACACCAAATTTGGAAGCACGGAAGAGCCCAGCATTTGGTGGGTTTTCTGCTGTGCAGTGTGGATTAGTTCACTCAGGTACTAGTGGGGATGGGCATTTGCTCACAAGTGTCTTTCTTCATTGAGGTTTTATTAACAGTGCTCCATTTAGGTTTAAGCAGGGTCCCAGAAGAACCAGTGTGGGTGAAGCACACAAACTGAAGAACTGAAGGTCCAGCTCTGAGAGCTCTCTGCCATCCCTCTTTTTTCTAGGAAAGAAAATAGCCTTAAATTCTGAGCACACACCTGCTCTATTTGGGAAAGGTTCAAAATCCAAAACCACACCCCAAAATAACCCAAATGCATATGTAGACGTGTGTACATAAAGACAAGAGTATACATTGCCTTAAGCACCTAAATAAATCCTCAATTTTGAGAAGAAAGATTTTTAAAGGACTCCTTTTACCCAGTGGTCAGAGTAAGGTCTCCTGGTTTCTATTCCTGTACCTGCTGCAAACACCAGTGCTATAAATTCCAGGCCATTTTACAAGAAGGGCCTTTTTGAGCTGTAACTTCAAGTTCAGCAATGTGGACACCAAACATGAAACACAGCTGTTACCATATGCTCTAGACTATTTATCCAAGTACGACCAACTAGAACCTTTGAGGCCTTTAATGAAATCGTGGGTTTTGTAAGAACTCTTGGCACAAGCTCTGAGGGATGAAGGTCGAAAGTCACTCTACCAGAAAAAAAATAATAAAAGCTATCAAACATCTCAATAGGTGCTTCAGAACTGTTTTCAAGCTTCACAGAGAAACATAGGAGAAATAGCAGCAGTGAGCTTGTGGCAGTTTGCAAGCACATCAGAATTATACATTTCTCAATTTACATGCTCTTCCCCTCATGCTGGCTCTGTTGTAAACCAGGACTAGATGGTGTGTATCAAACAAAAACTGGAAAAGGTAATGAAGAACAAGCAATCATAGCACATGCTTGTCCTTTTAGAGCTCTACAATACAAATGGAGCTGGTCACATAGAGGAAAAGTGAAAACACTCTGGGGAAGTACTCATCCCTGGCAGCCCATACATCAGATGAAATTCACAGCTTGTGAAATCAATTCTTAACCTGCTTTGCATAACAATTTTACTTGAACACCCTACAGTTCCTATTTCTACTTGTATGTGTCCTACTTTGTCCTGCTATCTCTCACTAAAATGCACCACTGGAGAACGTGTTTCTCACCATCTCTGAGGAAGGAAATACACCAGTCCCAGACAGGACAATTCCTCTGTCATTATACAGCAGAGCCAGCACCAGAATGCAGAGCTCCTGGATGGTTGTCCCATATGTTGCCTTTAAACACATCACAGCAGTCAGTGGCTAAAACATTTCCTGGAGGACAAGGGAAGGTTTGCATTTCACTGAAGAACAGGATGTACCTCAAACCTGTTTTGTATCCCAAAAACTCCTCAATCAAGATAAGAAATGATGGAATTAAGACAGTCCTTTCTAGTTCAAATGGAATGTGTGTACCATTATTTCTGCTACACTTCACTGCCCAAGAAAGCATCAAACTCGACACCCCACTCCTGTACTTTCACTCTTTTCCTAGGAACACAAACTCAGCAATTTACCCATCACTTTTAACCAGATAGAAACAGTTATTTGTGGAGTGACATCAAGCAACTGCTCCATGTAAGAGGTTCTCCATTACAACCATTTACATTTGTACACAACAGAGGTGCTGTGATGTACATGAATAAGTGCAAGGTTAAAATCCAAAAGGATATGTAAAGGGAGACAAACTGCTTATGAAAGGGTACACAACACAGATCTCCCACAGGTGGGGGGTGACTGCAGCCACTGAGGTTGAATGTTACTCAGGTTTTGCATCCTGCAAAAATTCACACCACTGAGGCACCTCTACCCCAGGGCTGGAAAAGCTGGATGGGAGGAAAGCTGATTATTTGTGGGGCAACCTGGACTTGATCTTTGACCAGAAATTTAGGTTATGTGACCAGAGGGCAGTTTCATAGCAGTCCTGGAGACTTCAAACCACAGTTTGGCTGCTCAGCCAGTGCTTATGAGCAGTGAGTTCTTTGCATGCTGGGCAGGAACTACAGCCCTGTCTATACAGCTCATTATGAGCTTTGCTTGCCTTAAGAATGTGACATCACCTTTATTTCAACCAATTTTCCACTGTAATGTTTTCAGAGGAACTGATACCAAGTGAGTCACTCCCCATCCTGCATTGGTGCAGTTGATTATTTCTGCCTCTATGACAGTTCATTAATCCTCACTGAACACCCTCCTGCTTTCACATTTCTCCAAACCACCAAGATAGTAGGTGTCACCTAAATGAGGGCTCCTTGACTGCTTGTAAAACAGGCTGACAGTGGCAGTGGACAGAGTTCAAGAAGTGCTTGGACAACGCTCTGGGGCACATCCAAAACCACTACCAAAACCCAGCTAAATTTCCATGGGAAATACAATTAGAAACATTATCTGCTGCACTTCAAAGCACACTAAAAATGATACAACCTTAAAGGCCTTAAAGAAAACTTTCAAGAGTTCAAAATACCAACTTTCATTTTTTTCCTTCTAAAAGAAGCAAATTAACTTGAACTGCAGCTGCTCCATCTGGTTTTTCCAGTGAAAAAGCTATTGCAAACACAGGAGCAAGGGGTCCAA
Organism: Calyptomena viridis; assembly: GCA_013390005.1. Lineage (NCBI taxonomy): Eukaryota > Metazoa > Chordata > Aves > Passeriformes > Eurylaimidae > Calyptomena > Calyptomena viridis. The sequence goes on from WEIV01027098.1 coordinate 73,122, forward strand.
CATGCTTCCAAAGATCAAGATAAAAGGCAAATTCCTGCTGTTAGTGAGAGTAATGTAAGGGGGGGAGTGGGGGAGTGTGTGTCAAAAAAGGCTTTCAGCACAATTGGCATATATTTACAAGATAGATAACCTTTAAATTCTTTTTTTGCTCTAAATGCATGGTTTTGTTTAAACTATTTTATTACACATTCATTTTACAGTGCAGACAAGTTAACAGAGCAATAAAAATCTTAACTTTGCTTCATCTGGTTTTAAAATTTAAAAGCTTTAGGATTCTGCTAGCATAGGTTCCTGCATTTAATATTGATTGCTTAATATATTACAACATTGTAAATTTTACAGTATGTGAAAGTCTTACTCAGCTCTTTGCCAGAAAGATATCAGGAATAATATTTGACAACTAATTATCTAGAGAACAAAGTTCTTTAGGTTAATTACACCTGATATGAAATACTAAAAATATATATTTGAAGTAACTATTCAAGGCTTCAGTTATTTTGATATTACTGAACTTTCGCTCATCTCTTCTTGATGGTTCTCAAAACCAAGTTTTTGTGTTCTCTGATGACAGGCTTATTTGGGCAAGTGTTAAGACAGTGTTTTTTCCAGCTGTATACAGACTGCAGCTGGGCCCTTTAATGGATAAGATGGAAAGAAGAGTCAGGTCAGCCACACCTTCATGTCAGCCAGCCAGGTTAAACTCAGCTTCACACTGATCCTGGCAAGACACAGCTGAAGATTTCTGCAGCACAGACAGAAAAAACTCAGACTTCACCCATGAAACAGCTCCTCAGTTCAGGGACACTTACAAGAAATACAGGTGGACTCATCCATCAAGTCTCTTTTTCTCCTCCATACTTTCAGCAATGACAGCTGCTGGTCCTTCTGACAAGTTTAATTCTTTACAGGTTACATCACAAACATGCAGAGCAAAAGCCACCCCTTCCATCCAACTGCACTGGAGAAAGCAGAACTTTGTATTGTTTGAAATTCTGTGTTAATACCAGTGCAAGAAACTCAAACCTTTCAGACACAGAACTCAAGGGAGTGCTAACTGCAGTAACCTGTCTGAAACAATTGAACAACCAGGATTTACTCATTTCTTGCACACCTAAGACACACATGGACTTTTCTGCCAGTCCCTGGAGCATACTCTGCAATTTGCATTTGAAAGTACAGAAGAAGGAAAAGCCCAGTTCTGTTACCCTGAGGCAGCTGCCACAGATGTCATCACCACTCAGGTCAGACTCCACTGATCACTCTGGCCAATGAAGTTGAATTTGCCATTTCCTCTTAGCACCGAGAAGGTTTTACAGCCTCAATGATCTAAGAATAGTATTATCACAATCTATTTGAACCACATTTTCCCCAACTTCAAAATACCTCTGGAACTCCCCACCCATGCATTTCATTCTCCATCCTACTGAGAAGAGTGAAATAAATGGTGTGTAAATCTTAATGTGAGACAAAAAATGAAAATTACTTTTAAAAGGACCACACAGGATTTTATGAGCAATTGCTGCAAAGCAGCAGTGTGCTGGACAGGATCTGAGAATCCCCCTACAAACCACTGTCAGTCCATGCAAAGAAACCTGTTGAAGTATTAATAAATAAAATATATTAATAGATAATATCCCTAAAATATGTAATTATATATACCAAAATATATGTTTCTTATTGTTATTAGGACAGGCAACAGCAGCATCTGTACCTTTGGGAATGCATAATTTAGCTTTGGCCATAAAATTTTACCAGCCATACTGATGGAGTACAAAACAATATAAATGTCTGTGGGATGGAAAGACAGAGACTTTTATTAAGCAGACTTCACACACCAGGAAAGTGGAAAAGAATTACTATTGATACTTAGATCAGAAAACAGAACTTAAAATACCATAGAAAGCCCCAGCACTTTCTATTTATTACGTTACGAAAAATCATCTTCCACTCTCCACACACCACAAATTAAAGACCTGCCTCATCAATGCAGAGCTTCTACAATTCTGCTAGAATTTTATGCAAGAGTCTTATGTATCTTTATTATAGAGCCAACCCTGGCCTCAGAGGGATTGTAATCTATCCTCTGCTTTGTCAAGAATCAAGTTCAGGAGACAAAAGAAGAAAAATTTTGTGTTTGCCACAGGAATGGCTCACTGTGCTCATCTGAATTATCCTCCCCTTAAAACCAAGGAGATATGATTCATATCCAGCATCAAAATCAACGAATGCTCAACATCTTTATTTTCCCTTCCACCCTTGACAGCTCCTCACAGAAATTATTACTGGGGGAGTGTCACAGGAACAGCTCTTACATCACCATCTATTCCCCCTTCCTCCTCCACTACCCCAAATGGAACAGGCATGCTATCACTGAGCCAGCTCATGCAATTCTTTATTCTTTGCAATTTCCTACCTCTCATTTGAAAAACAAATACTTCACTGTTATCTAAAAATATATTAAAACATTGCCAGCAACTCAGCACTTAAAGCAAAACAACCATCACCACCCAGTGTGAATGCACAATAGAAGAGGGTTTTTGCTAAGGCAAATTTTTAAGGAGTTCTTGAGAACAGCAAGAAAAATAATTCAAGTTACAAAAAAGAAAGGGCTGCTGTATAATCGCTAAGAGAAGGCTTACTCTGCCATCATGAGACTCAGCCAAATGCACAGCCCGAGGGCAGGAATGGAGACTGCAATCTGAGAGCAGCGTCAGCCTGGGGTGCTCTGATCCAGCTCCCATCCAAAGCTGGTCCCCTCCCAGTGCAGCCAGCACAACGACTTTAGAGCAAATCAAAGACAAGCTTAGCTAGAAATATATATATATAATCAGAAACCCTACACAACACCAAAAAAACCAAATCAAAAGTCACTAAACAAAAAAAAAAAAAACACCCAAACCAAAACACCCAACAAAAAAGTCTCCAACGAAACCCACCCCCTAAACCCTTGTTCACTGCTCCGTTCACAGCATAACTTCACCAAAGTCTGCTCCACCACAATGCCAGTGTGACACAACAGAGTGCCCTGTCTGTAAAGCTCAGCCGTGTCCCCAAGGCAGCGATTCCAGGAGGGCGGTTTGTGACAGAGCTCGGTTCAGCTTCTCCCAGGACTTTCTTCCCTCTGGCCACTCATTCTCACCTCTCACTCTCCACTCCCACGCTGTGCTGGCCCAAGTGCTGGAGAAGTCAGTCAAGACAAAAAAGAGTGAATGAAAAATACCCATAATTTTCAGGGGCTCAATTTTTGCCAGCTTGCTCAGTCCTGGTGGAGTTTGGTCACTTAGGTGAATTTTATATCCACCTATAAAAATGACAGACCAAACACAGAAGGAGAAGGAACTTGCTTCTTCCTATCCCAGCTCTGATGTATTAACATATCTTTTCCCCTTTTTTCCTCTTCTCCAAATGCAGCTTCAGAATGGGAACTGGCAAATATTTTCCAAAGATGACCAGTATAACAGAGTAATATTCAAATGCTTTGAAGAGTTCTCACAGTCTCTAATCTAGAACTCCATCAGTGCAGTACAATAAGATTTCAATTATCCTATGAATCTGTTCAAACAGGAGTTACAATAATATACAAACCTCTTAAAGAACCACTTTTGCTTTCTGACTCCCACAGTCAGCAGCTGTCATTTTGCTTTAATTTCCAGGCCTGAAGAAGCAATACCACTTGTTTCACAACTGATGCCCAAAACTGTGCAGAGAAGACAGAGCTTCCTTCCCCCAGTTTCAGACAAAGAGCTCTCATAATCCTCAAAGTCCACCTGACAACGTTTGCAGGGGTGTTCTCAGTAAAACATGTTTGCCCACTGCTCAAGAGTCTTCTCCATCACACACTACTACCCTTTATAATCAGTTAAAAGTTAAATGACCTCCCAGTAACAATAGTGAAGCTGTAGATACTGAAAAACAAGGGAATTTTGTGCTTCAATTCAGTTGTCTCTTCTGCATTTAAAATACACAGCTACGTATTTTCCACCCTCTTGCATTAATTTCTGTGTTTGTGTAATGAGATGAGGAGACATTCATTAAGTCTTACATTTTTTGTGTGCCAAACATTGGGACAAAACTCTGGAAAATCCTATTTCTTTTCAGAAAAGCTAATAAATAAAACCATTCTGACCTATCATGAACTAAGGGTCTCCAGAAGGTGCTCTTATTTTAGATTTCCTAAAGTATTAGATTGAAAATGGAATTCTTCATAACCATTACTAATTTATTGTCATATTGATGAACTTCATTCCCATGTACCTCAAATGAGTTGATTTACTCACTTTAGACAGTCAGTTCAGAAAAAAAAAAAAAAACAACAAACACAACCCCAAAAAACTCCCAAACAACAACTCACCACCACTAAAGTGTGTGGCTCTAAGTAGGGAAGTCTTTGAGTGCTTGACTGTTTCAGGATGACAAACATTTGACCTGAAGTTTGCCCAACACACATCAATCAGTTACCTTTTTTCACTATATTTTTTGTAGTTGTTGAAGAAAGGGTTAAAACCAGGACATTCTCAAATCTAGAGATTAAGTGTAATGAGATCAGAATAATAAGATTACCATAATCTGCCTCACACACATAGCTGGGATCAGCCCTAATCTCCTCATTTTGAGACAGATGGAAAAAAGCATGAAAGCAGAGATAACAAGAGGCCAATTTCCTGGAATCAGCAGCTTTGCAAGGTTCACCATTGCTGTGAATCAATATTTTGCTAGATTTGTACCTATTTAACCAATTCTAATATAACATATTGGAAGGGAGAAATGGGCATTTCTAAATCCATACTACATAAACAGTGACTAATACATCAATGTAATTTTAATATATTGCAGAATATTAAAGACTAAGAGACTAATTTACTTAGACTCCAGCCAATACCATTCCCAGGTGCTTCATATGGGAACACAGTGAGCAAAGAGCCAATCACTTGAAACACAAAGATCTTAAAATTGCACATGACTAGAGACTGCTCATTGATTTTTACTATAAGGTGGATAAACACTTAAAGTAGCAATTTTCATCTGTGACCAGTCTGACACAAGGCAGTGGCAGGAAGGGGCAGTTTTGATCTTACTTAAGACAACACATTGAAGAGATGAAGTGTGGAATGATTCCTTACATGATCTTTCTGCAGGATATCAGTGTTGGCAGGGGAGGCATGAAATAGCCTCAGCTATACAAGAGAGTGATTGTGGTGGTCACTGTCCTGCTGCCTCAGTTGAACCTGACCAAGAATCAGCAATAGGGAAACTTAAGGAAATAAAACAAATAAAAAAACCTCCCATGCTGTATTTTAGCACTAAATAGAATCAGGATGATCTCTTGAGATTAAATAACACTGTTAAGTGAAACAGAGGTAAGGAAGAAACTATCCAAGGAATTAAAAACAGACCGGTGGCTATAAGAGAAATGAAAAACTATTTTTCAAGCAGCTAACAGCTCCTAACTTCTTCCCAGAAAAGAAAAAGCCCTACAGTGCAGGACAGCAAAACCCTCTCTCTAAATCAAAGCCTGCAACATGAGACCTTTGAGGGTGGATGTGAAGTTTAGCAGCATTGTAAGGCAGTTATGCAAAGACCTGAGAAAGACAAAAAAAAGGCACCACGAGATCCAATCTCTTACTGAGCAGGTTCACCTGTCAGTTCAGACTAATTACTCTCATAACTCTCAGAGCACAGTTCCCATCCATCTGCTCTTGGCCAATAATTTCACAACATGTCTTAATTCAGCCCACAAAAAGCCTGTTCACACTCTCACAGCCCCCGTGATTTTGTATTGTGCTATATAGACACAACCACAATTAATTCTTTGGTCTCCACACAAAGGTCTTTCTGTTGCCTCAGCCTTGTTTGTACTTATGAAGAACCTCTTATCTGTGCGTTTAAAATGTTACATTTAACTCTTCTTTGTGGGGAAGACTTGCAGATGTGCCAAAGGCACTTATCACCCCTTTCACTTTGGGATGGCTCAGTGGGGAAAGCCAGGAGACCCCAATCCTGTCAGTTCTGCAGGGCTGCTCCAACAATCCCATCCCCACAAAAAAGAACAGCAGCACCAACAATAGCACAACTTCACCCTCCTGGCATAGATACTTTTTCTATCAGAATCTTAATCCAACTGCATGTAAACAAAGCCTTTCTTAAAACAAGACGCTTCCAAACTAGATTAGAAAATCAGTTATAAAGCAGCATTGACTAAAATAAAAAGAAACTAATGAAGCTTATCTTTCCCTGTACAAATCAAGGCAATTTCAGTGTATACAGCTAACAACATTTTGGCTCAGCGTGACATAAGAGCTCAGCTTTCCACTGTATAAAAAACACCATTTAAAGCACATAAAACACTAATTTACCACAAAGGAACTGCAACGATGTTTATCAGAGATTTTTCAGCTGCAGAGTGACGGTTTGAATTACTGTATTTTTGACTGATATAGTTTATTTAATCTGGTTTTACTGATTTATGTCTAGCAACATCTTGAACTGAAGAGGAAATGTACAGGTACTCAGTCTGGCTGATCTCCAGAGTGAGAATGTTTAAGAGAAACGGGAACTCATCTTGTTTTCCAGTAACTGCAAAGCTGCTCCGACTTCCTCACTAGTGGGACACCGCACACACAAGAGGAAGACACTTGCAAATGGTTTCTCATCCAAAAGCTGAATATCATCTGACTCATTCCTGTCACATTTGCATAACACAAAGCTCACCAAGAGCTTGCAAAGCTCTGTGAGAGGGTAAATGGACAGATCAGCCCAAGCACACTGGGGGCAGTTTGCACATTGGTTCTAGAACATTAAACACAAACGTTTCACAGAATGTCTCCAATCTCATCAAACAGAACCAAAGGAGAAATGAGATGCAGCTTTACTGTACGACATTATATTAGCACCAGTGATTCCCTGCCCTTGTAATAAGGAATTAAGGGTGGAAAGAAAGGATAATAGAGGCCTTTTAATGCAAAAAAAAAAATAAAATTGGGGGAGACTTGCTTCTAAAGGCCTGAGATGGCACATTGTGCTCATGTTTCAACAGACAGGAGCAAGTCATCAATCACACCTCAAAACACACACACAAAACCGAACAAAAAAACCAACCAACTTGGTTGGTTTAAAAGCAACAACAACAACAAAAAAACCCAACCAGGATTATGCTGGTGTTGCACTAATAACCCAAAGTTTAAAGACAGTTCCAACAGTCCATTCTTACAGGCTGTTCAAGCCACCACTGCAGGATGTCAGGACGTGCAACTCTGGTCATTTCCACCCGGCCAGGTTGTGCTAAGAAGAAAAGATTTCAAGTAACAAATGTACTGAAAGACTTTTGTTTGCCAAAGACATGAGGCACACTCCAAATCCAAACTTTTGGGCCTGCAAGAAGGAAACTTAAGTTTCAAAAACATCAGTCAACAAGGCAAAGACATTAGATTAAAAAAACCCATCACACACAGAAAAAAATGGATTTCAGTGGATTCTGCAGCTAAATAACCTTCGTGAAAATATATTTAATCACAACTTTGCTGCACAGCTTGTTGTGAGAAACTATTTTAACAATTTTAAAATGCAGTAAAACTAAACTGTGCCAACTGGTTATGCTCAGTTATCTTTCAAAATCTACAAAGTTTCCCAAACCATTTGTTTCAGTTACAAATCCTTCTTTTCCAGGTTTCCTCAGCTCTTTCATTGTGATGGATAGAACTTGTATGTCAATATCCTTAACATTTGTATCCTCAATCAATTTACCAGGAAGACTTGGGCAATACACTCACATACAATCAATCCCAGCTTTTACACTGCTGCCAATATTCCAGCCTTTCCTGCTCAAAGCTCCCTCAGTGCTTTCCCAGAGACTTGTGCTTCTAGCAAATGCAAACCTCAACAGGGAAAACACACCAAATTCCCTAAAAACACAGACACCACACAGGTGGTGTACTAATGTCTCATGTTGATCTTGAATCCATGACAATTTTCAGAAGAAATGTATGAATGTTTTCAGGCTGCTATGGGATAATGAACTATTATATCCCAGAAATCTTTTAATGACATTTAAATAGCCTATTTTGGGTCACAACAGGCCTTAGCTAAAAGTGCTGACTCATTCCAACACTAACTAATTTTTCTTTCTTCTCCTAATTTATCATTAAATTAACATTCAATTAGTGGGGAACCAATGGAATACCTGATGAAGCACTCACAATTCTATACTCAAAGCTGGAATAACAAATTTTGGAATCACAGTTGCCTCAATTTAACCGTAAAAAGCCCAACAGTTTCTGGCCAAATAGGAAAGATTGGCATTCCAAAGAGAAAAGAAAGGAGGGGGAAAGATGCCACTTGTACAGCAAGGACCACACATGTGCCAGAGAGCTGCCAACATCCAGTGAACGAGGATTATTCCAGCACCAAAGCACCATTCCTACTCTAAGAGGGCAAGTCCAAAGCCCAACAACCCCAAAGCAAACTTAACTTTCATTCTACCTCAGAAAAAGCCCAAAGTCACAGCTGTGGGGGTTACTGAAAGTAAACCTCTGAATTAAATACTGGAGGGGAGGAGAGGGGGGAAAATGAGGAGCATGAAAAAAAGCAAAAAAAAACAGGGGGGAACATCTGCACGTCAAAGTGATGCTTAAAAAAATTCCCCTTGTGTAATGAAGTTCCTCTTTCACTTCAGAGCTAATAAAATAGCATTTGTTCATGTCCAATTCTCTCCATAAAAGGAAAACAAAGCATTTAAATGCAATTCACTCACACGAAGTCAGTATCTTTAACAGACTGAGCCTACAACAGTCTCTGTAGATCACTATCACATGGATTGGGATAAGATACAATTGTCCAAAGTTATTCAGGGTCAGGGAGAAAACCAGTGTCCTAATAAAGGAATGATTTTTTAAATTTTAAAAATGTGCTACTAATAATATTTCAGAGGAACAAAGATATATGAAACTGATAAATGCTGCCTTTTTCTTTAATGTAACATACTATTAGAAACACCAGCAATCTCTACGAGAAAAGTCTATTGCTTCTCTCTTGGCTTATGGGCAAAAAGGAAAAATCAAAGAGTCTCCTTATATGAATAATGCAGAAATGCAGACACTAAATGCCAAAAGCAGTAACTTGCTCCAAAATCTTAAAGTCAAGACAGCTGAGGCACAAAATTCTTTATGGAAAAGATCAGAGATAACTAAAATCATCTCCTAATTAGTGTCTGAAATTAGAATAACTGTTCCAGATCAAGAACAAATTAAAGCAAGAATAGAACTCGTTATGGCTCCATTGCAATAACCTGGAAGGGATATCACAATGCAGGTCACTGACACCCCAGGGTCTATTATTTGACCACAGTCTAATTTTAAGCTCCCAAGAACATTATAGTAGCACAGTACTTCCATTGTGAGTCTCAGTAAAAGCTAAGGCACTAAAACTCTCTCTTACTGGGAGATTCCAATCAGGAGATCAATGCCTCGACAACAAAAAAACTCCCCTTAGGGCCTCGACAATGGGTCAATTGTTCCTACACAACAACACATTAGTGGGGATGCATTCAAAAACTCCCCCAAAAGTGGAGTGCTGGGAACACCTTAATATGTGGAAACCATCTCGGTGACTTCACCAAGCAGGATCAGGCCTTATCTAAAAATATTTATGTACATATCCTGCACCAGGACAGATGCTGGTTGGTCCCAGCTGGTTTGCAGCAATATTGCCAGTCCACAGCCATAAAACCTCCTTGGAAGTACAGGGAGTATCCAATTAAGTTGACTCTCAGGCAGCTGTTGGGAGGCTGGGCTCTTCTGGCAAAGCTATAAAAGCAAAGAGCAATCTTCACCTCAGACCTCCACTTAATCAGTGGCAAGAGAGAACAAAAATATGACTATATATAGAGGACAGATGAATCCCTCATTGATATAAACTGGAATAGTTGCAAGGCTTTTCTAGGTTTTATGTGGGCTGCTTCTGCTAAAAAAACACCACCACAGACTTTTGGCTGCTCATCCCCACAAATGTGCTCATTAACAGCATGAGAACCCTGCCCTTGGTGACTTGACAAGAGGTTAATGCTGGAACCAAAGGGTCAGTGTTGCAGTGGAGGGAGGCTGTGCCACAGGACCCCAGAAGTGGCTGCAGCTTCAGCAATGATCCAAGAGGGTGACACGGGTAAAGTGGCAAAGTTCCTCAGGGCAGTGATTAAGTGTGCTCACACCTTCAAATTCATCGGTTGCACTGATAACTTTTAATACTAAAAGACCAAGCGATAATCGATTAAATCCAGATCAATAACAGATTAAATACAATATGCAAAATAACACGTGTGATAAAAAACACAACCAAAACCCCCAAAGAACTGTAACTAATACGAAGCTCTGGGTTCTAAACTCATCAGCAATTATAACAGAACCAAGGAGGCAGTAATTTGAAAATAAATTAGAAACCTTACCTAACATTCTAAGAAACAAGTATTTTCACACTGTTCTCAGAGAACATCTGTTCTCTGTCAGTCCCCGAATATTCTGAATATTTACATTTAATCCACTTCAAAAAATACTAAAATGAACTAAAAAAATTGCAAAAAGAACGAGGATAAATCGAAATATGGAATGGTTTTTGCACTATAGGAGATCAGATTTCCCCAACTTCCTTCTCAGAAAAATACAATAAAGACAAGAGGACATTTGCAAATCAAGTTTCCCTATGAGAAGTCCAGGAGAGATGTTTGTCTCTTGCAAGGGAAGGGAGACAGAGGAGGAAAAGAGAAAATCAGTAACATTTGTAGGTGGCGTGTTTCAAACAAAAGTAACTTTACACCACACAGCACATGTTTACATGATGGGGTTTTCACACTGTAATGTACAGATGGACTCAAAATGGGTTTAGAAAGATGCACAGGAGGTGTGGCCATCAGTGGCTGCTGCAACACAATAGCCCAGACACAGCCTCCAGCTGAGTGAGTCACTGCAGCTCCACTGCAGGAAGCCAAGACCTTACTGGAGGAGGGAGATGATGCCCAGTCTCACCCCTCAGCCAGGACTGGAGGGGTCCATCTAACCCAGCCTACAAACAGTACAGATACCCAGAGAAGAACAGAGGAACAGTTCGTGTGTAAAGAGTTCTCCATTACATTTAATTGTGAAAATTGCATCATTCACTTCACATGGGAACTGCTCCCAGAACGATATGGAACAATATTTTAACGTTGTGAAGGGTAGAATTTACTTCCATAGCAGGAAGCTTAAAGCACAATCCATTATAAAGTTACAATAAGATGAAGATTATCTGTGGCAATGAACAGTGAGTGGGAGTGCACTGACTAATACAGGTAACACGACACAGTGCAAGGGCCATGTGAAAGGTCAGCTCAAATCTGAGTGTTGAAAAACCTTGCCCAAGCCAAGCACACCCCAGCACTGTAACTTGACCCATACCATTAGCACATGAGAGCTTGTTTTCACCCATGTGGAAGATCTACTATCTCTCCAGTTAGTAAATTAGGAGTTTTGGGACCGTGATTAGGGAAAACAAGTGCTTTTAGGAGATTTTGATTAGGTATGGCCAGACTTCTCATTCTGGACTGCAATCCTGACCAACAACTGCTAAATCCTGTTGGAGAGCAAACTAAGAAAATGGTGTAACTGTATTTGCTTTGTGAGAACTTTAAACCAGAAGCCCCAAAGGGTTGAGAACAATACAATGCCTTTGGGAGGTAGCTCAGACACCTCCACAGAATATTAACCAGCAGCTCATCTGAGTCACACACGGGCAGTTTTCAGTAGCTGACTAGACTGCAGAGCAGCTCTTTTATCAACATATTGCTCTATGTTTAATAACTTCAGCCTTTTTTGAAAGTTAAAGATAATTTTTCTTCCCACCAAACAAGCTTTAGAGAGAACTTATTACTCATAATGCAAATAGCATCAAGAGTGTCTCTAATCTCACTGCGACAACATGCAATCAAACGTTACATGTTTGTAATCCAAACAGGGACGGGTGCACTGAAACACAAACTTCTCAAAGAAAAGAAAGCTCAACAAACTTTATAGAAACACTGGAAGCCTCTTTTTACATAACCTAAAGAAAGCAAAGGTAACCCCTTGCAAGATTTCCAGACATAACAAGCTGTAAAGGGAAGGGTGGAAGCCAGGAAATGTGGGTCAACTATAATCACTTTGGTTATCTTTATTTTTTTGTGGAGAGAAAGTTGTTGGTTTTGATCTGAGTTTTCCCAAGTAGGAAGGTTGGACTCAATGACATTAGAGGTCTCCTCCAACCTAATTGATTCAATAATTTTAGGGAGAGTCCTAACAATCTTTATCTGTCCATCCTGGCAGAGAGCAAGAGAGTCCTAACCTAACAGGGAATCTTCAGGGGAAAGAAATAAGGAATGTATCACTTCCTAGCAAGGAATGAAGCAGTGTCAAGACAGCTTGATGCTGGGAGAAAGTTTAAACACTGATACAAATGGTTAAAACAGGCAAAGCCACATAGTTTTTGACAAACTAGAGTTTCATGAGCGACAGAGCAGAGGTGTTGGTGCCAAATACATTCTAAGAAATAAGGACAGAAGTGAAGACAAGGAGGAAGCACAAGCAACTTCTGCTTCCTCCATCCCAGTGGTCAGCAGAGCTGAATTGCAGCCCATGCTTTATCCCTTCCAGGGTTAAGGATGCATTTTGTCAAAGTATTCTTTGAGGACACGTAAGACTTCACAGAAACAAAATTTAGCTGTGGGATATATGCACAACAGGCTTTCCTGATAGTGCCTGCACAAGGCATATTTGTCAAGCTGATGTTCATCTCACCAAAATTCAAGCATTGTTTGAAAGCAAGGTTGGGAAAAACAACATTTTAAATGCCGAATTTCACCTTTTAAAGTTTTACTTGTCCTTGTCTCCCTTATAGCTGCCACTTCCTCCTCTTTTTTCTCCTTGCATTTGGTTCTTCTCCTGCCATTATAGGACACACTTTGAACCCTTGTTTGCCTTCCCCCTCCCAAGACTTTGGGTGTTTTCCCTGATTACTTATGCCTTCAGTAGTAGTAAAAAGATTAGAGCACAAAACCTGAACTGCACAGGAGCTCAGGGAAATACCTCTTAAGTAAAAGTGGCAGATTTTCCAGAGGAACACACAAAAGATACACATTTCTGCAACTTAAAATCCTCCTATGTATTCTGAAATAAATTTACTTAGACCAGGAATCCAGGCACAGCTCTTTCCAAGCAGACCATGATCTACTGTTAACAGCAGAAAGTAAAAGTCTGATCAAATGGTTAAAACATCATTTTCATATTTATGCTAAAGAAGCGTAGGTAACAACAGAATAACCAAAATTTGACTGCACATGAACACTTGTAATGGAAAAACCTACTCAAGCTCAGCAAGAGTTGTAAGAATTTAAAATTTTGTGCCAGTTTCTCACAAACCAGAGGGCTGACTAGATTAGCCCACAAGTCTTCTGCACTAGCAGAGCTGCTATGATTAGTGGAACCTGCTGGCTCATACATAACTCATGAAGAATTCCCCCCTTTCCTCCCAAGGGAAATAATTTTGCATAACAGCAGCACTTTTTTTTTTTCCCTCCACACGTAAACCTGTAGAGTTTTAGTACAAGTTAGAGCAAGAAGTAGGTTGGCTCGACGCAGAAAGCACGAATTCCAGAGACAAATTATTTAAATAAGAGGTTTTAGAGACTAACAGTATAATTACAGTTCAGCTGAACTGAAAAAAAAAAGTGCTTTCTGCTCTCTGCATGAGGTCCAGCTGCAGTGGAGCCAACAGGCAGTTCCCAACAGCACATGCAGGCTGACACGAACACATGCAAAGCAGCTAAAGCCAGCAGGTACAAACAGAATAAATCCACTCTGTTAAGTATTCTCTTCTTATATTTTATTTATAAAGGGCAGTAACATTTGAACCTCCCCACTCTAAATTCATTACTCTACAGAGGCTGACAATCTACTTCCCAGACAAAAATAGCTGCTCTTCACTTTTGCCTTATTCCAGTCACTGTCCTGAGCTGCCACCATGGGATGGTAACACAAGTGATTTGATGAATCTTCAATACCAGGACTGTCCATCTGTTTTCACAACCTCAAACATTTGAGACAAAAGGATCCAAGATCAGGTAGAGAAATCCAAGTGGGATCCTTAAGGGGATAAAAAGACTTTCAGGCATCTAAAGACATTTATGACATTTTTAAAATGGGGTTTTATTTAGTATCTAGAGAAAAACACTATTCTTTTTGTAAAGAGAAATACAGGCTGAGGAAAATTATAAACACAACCACTTAAGATGCAAATTTCAGATGCATCCAGTAACTAATCAGGAATCATTGTAGAGTAGCATCTGGGATTCAGGACTAGAATAGATATCCTAAAAATAATTTTCATGAGCAGTTTTGGAGACTCTCACTTTTTGCTCCATTAGAGCTCAGCTGTACAACCCCATGTGTTTAGCACATGTCACCATGAAAAAACCCCACATTCTTCAGTTTGTTAAAAGCAATTCTCACTTGAGTTGTCAGAGGGTGGCACCAATCATGCATATGAGCCATGGGAACAAGTTCAGGCTCCACCACAGACATTCTGCTTCACAAGGGTTCCTGCTCCATCTGAACACCTACTCTTAGGGGGTGTTACAAGATGTCTTCAAAGTTGAAGGCATGTGCCACTCACAGGTGCTTTAAATACTCAGCAACAGGGCCTGAGCCTCAAATGTGACAAACAAGGACAGCCTGAGGCTTGACAGATTGAGATGGACAACTCTGCTGGTCTGTCTAAAAAGATTCAGCTATTTGAGGGAAAGGAACAACTTTATACAGCATTTCCCAATGTAGATAATGCAAAAAAAACCCAATCCCCAATCCACACCCAAAATCATAGAAAGTATTCTCCTATCCTACTTTCCCTCCCAAGGGCCAAAGCATGTACAAAACACATTTATTTCCCTGTGCATATTCCAGGCACTGGTGTTTGCCCAGCCTGAGATAACATTAACTGCCACTGCAGGGCCTGCAAAGGAAATGAAAGAGCAAGAACAGCTGTGGGATAAAGCTGCAGATAAGACCTTGTGTATCAAACTGCTGCAGTATCAGTGTGCTGATCTGCCTCAAAATGCAGAACACATACAAGTCACCTACTCATTTGCATTTTGAATTTAACAGAATTTGAGAAAACTGGAAATGATAGAGATCAAAGGCAGCTTTCCCAGCAAAACGCTAAATAAAGCAAGTAAGAAATAAAACATTGAGCCCTAGTGCCTCTTTTCACTCGTGACCCAGTGAAACAGAAAATGACAGAAAAGCTGCATTTCTGTCTCTAGGATTGGGCACAAGAGAAAGAATAAATGCATTTCCTTGGCCATTTCTCTACATAAATATTCCTTTCAGAACTCACAGCTTCACCTCCCTGGCTAGGACTCATCCCTCCAGCACTGAAAGAAGAGAGTGAGGACAGGGGGCAAGAAGGAAAATAGGATTATCCTTTGCTACACCTTGCTAATTAAGATCTCTAGAGCTACTAAGACATTAAATTCATCCAGAGTCCCTTGTGAGTTTTGTAAATCACATTTAATCCCACAGTGTGTTTATCATGACTCCAGCTACCTGGAAGTTAGCTTGGCCATAGCTAGAGAAGATCCAGTCCCACCTCCTGATTCTGTAGTGCAAACATATCCACAAACCTCTGTGCAGGGGGTTGTGACAGACTCCTCTCAGTTCCAACTGCTACTACAACCCTCTGCTGTCAGATCTGGAAAGGACATTCTGCAATTCAACATTGCAGACAAGAAGAAATGTGAGGCCACATAACACTGTCATACATGAAAAACAAAAGTCATCTCAACTCATGTCTGTTGTCAAATCCTTTGCTGATGTCCACTCTGAACAGCTTTAAATGTGCTTTTATTGGGGGTTGGGGTATGCATGTCTAGGTGTGTTTGCTGGATTTTTTTAAAGGTTTTTATTGTTCTGTACTAAAACTAGCTCTGGTTTTTCAAACCTTTCAAGACATATACAAATTAAATTATTAAAAATTTAGCAAAGGTTTTAATTCAGGGATATACAGCAAGATAAATTTGCCACCATCAGTATAATAGCTTACATTAATACAACAGGTCAGTCTCACAGCACTTGTATCTCACAGTCCAAACGTATCTTTAGTAATTGTTACAGTTTAGACTCGTACTGTAGAATAAATCCAGTTTTTTAAATGACATTCCCTTTTTGCTCAATGTGAGATTATAAGATTTATTTGCTCCAGTGTTGTTAGGGCACTAATACCTGCTTTTCTTTCATTTTCAAAGAAATAGAATTAGTTTTGTCCAGCATATTTTTTCCTGAGGTTTAGGTTTCAGTTATTGATTTCTGGTATGTAGCCACTGGCAACCTTAAAGCACAAGGGATTTTATCAAAGGGTCATATAGTTCACTGCTTATGTGAGGCTGAGAGTGACACAGAGCAACTGGATTCCTTATTTTCACTTGCTTAGTTGGATCCTTACTGATTACAGAGAGAAATCAGGAAAATCTGAATATCACTACAAATAGGATCCCTCCTCCTCTTCCCCCAGTTAGCAGGGCTCTGCACAGGAACTGGAAGACTATGAATACACTCCCAATCCTTTATATGTTCCACTAAAACTCATAATCCCTCTTCCTCCTAACTGTGATCAAACTTCTACCATTAAATTAAAAAAAAATAATCAAAGTTAGTTTATTAACACTGAGGATGTCCAAGAATAACAGATTTTATTGATCTGAAATCCTCAGACAAATCCTAATCACAATAGTTAACGTGAGAGAAATGTCACTGAACCAAAGAGGGGAGGTGACATTTTTGTGCTGCCGGTAAATAAAAACAACAGCACACGACATTGGTCACAGTTTGACATGCAGCTTGAACAAAGCAGATAAACAATTTATCAAGCCAAAATGTGCTTTGCTGCTCTGCCTGTGCTGACACTTGTCATAAGTCTGTCACACCCAGCACATCACAAGCTGGACCTTGTAGAGGAGCTGTAACAGCACTTCCATTAAACTGGCAAAAGGCAGCTGAGCTTCAAATTAGCACCATCTCCCTGGTTATCACAGAATGCAACACATGCCAAGGCAATGTAACAAAATCAGCTGAGCTGACCACAAGCTTTAATCAGTCTTTGTTTGACACTCAGAGCTCCAGCAGCCCCACGTACCACACAGCTCCCAAGAGCTCTTCTTCCTCTGCCTTCAGTGATGAGTTCAAATAATTGTCACAAAAAGCTTCTAAATAAAAACAAAGATGCTGTTTTCAAGGAGGGATGGGATGTGTTTACTCCTCGCTTGCACATCTTCAGTCTGGTGCCTTCATGTCTTCTGCACAGTGAAAAATACCAACATCAAAACTTGCTCTAAGCAGGTCCAAGGTTTTTGCAGACACAGAACGTTAGTGTTCTCTTTTTTGGTCACACACCCCTTGTGAAGGTTAGGTAGTTCCTCCCACACCCATCACCCTGATGCCTAGAGAAGCTGGCTAATGCAACACAATCCACCCTCAGATTATTCTCATATATGAGAGGAACAATATTTGAGAAGTTTGCACTAAAAACAGAGGCATTGAATAGCTGGGCTGACCAGAAGAATGTAGCATCTCTCTGTCACTGCCAGGATGCCAAACCAACTGCATTTAAGATAAACACCTACTTAGTTTTATGATTTTTTTGTAATGTTCTGACAATTTTGTCTTCTTAGACTGCAATATTGATCACATATTGATGGCAAAGACCATCTTAATCCAAGGCTGCCAGCCAGGGAATGTGACCTAAGAGCACCTTTACAAATCAACAATCACATACAGGAGAGCTGCTACTCACAGCCAAATCACAGAACAATCGAGGCTGGAAGGGCCTCTGGAAGTCACCCAGTCCACCACCCTGCTCAAAGCAAGTCTAACTAGATCAGAGTGCTCTGGGACTTGTCTGGGTATCTCCAAGGATGGGGATTCCACAACTTTTTTGGGCAACCTATTCTAATATTCGATCTATTTCACTACAAAGCACACAGTGCTTGAAATTTGTCTGAATCATTAAGTCAGAAAACTGTTTCTTACTTATTAAAATCAAGACCAAATTGAGTCCATTTCCTCACAAAAAATGGGGAATGATGGAGGAATGTTTAAGGAAGGGAGAGGAAGGGTAAGAGTGAAGACAATTTCACCCAAACCAGGAAAAACCTTCACACTATTCTTCAGCAAGACAAGAGTTTGTTCTCTAGCAAAGACACCAGGACAGAACAGCCAGTGTGGGTGAGGTCACGGACAAGGGATGAGAAAGAGCAGAAGGGACACACTGCTCCCCTCATTTATCATACTCCTCCCTCTATTTGAAACTGTTCCACTGTATCCTGACACACAAAAATGGTTTTCATGCAGGAACTGAAAATGCCATCTCAGCATCAACTGCTTGCAAACACTCAATCCTCTTAAAGGCTGACAGAAAGAAAATTAGTGTGGTGACAAACACTCATGTGGACAGAACCTGTGGTGACTGTCAAGTGTATGATCAGAGTAGGAAAAATAATCTTGACTTTGCTGAACAAAATTGCCAAGTGATCAAAATCCTATCAAGGAAATCCTTCTCTTAGGATATAGGGAAGCTGGTTTGTGTGTCACACAAAAGTGAAAACCTCAAAATTCAAGATTATGGCCTTCTACTTAAAACGCCACCTGAGTAATTTTACTCATTAAAACAATCTGCAAGTGCCCTGAATTAATTATGCTGACAAATACTGGGAACAGGAACTTATTTAGTTCTTCAGATTACCACTTTCCAGATATGCCTCAACCCTACAGCAGAAGGAGAAAGAGGAAATGGAGCAGTGGTTCTTAGTTTAAAAGCAAAACAATTCTAATTCAAGATACTAATTCTTATTTAAGATACTAATTAATATGTTTACTGCTTCTCCATTAAACCTGCAGAAACTGTTCTCAGAGCAGCATGGGATTAACTGTAC